>JACRUU010000019.1:8727714-8750214 GCA_030449085.1 Kryptopterus vitreolus | reverse complement strand
GATGGGAGGAGGACGTGGTGGTAAGAATTACATGGGTATTGCACTCGTTCGCTGCGCTCCACGCTCGTTAAGCTCCGTTACTTTGTGAACAGGTTTGTTCGTATCAACGAAAGTGTTTGTTCGTAGGGTGGGGAGCATCTGTAACAAAAAAAAACAAAAGGGTCCATAAACAATAAACAATGAAATAATTGGTACTGAAGAAACGGTTTTTTTGATAATTGAATACATTTTTACCACATATTTAAAATTGGGACACATTCTTTATAGAGAATTTTGTGTGTATGTTTTTTTGTTTTAATTTAATGAGTTATGTAATGACAATGCTGTTTCCTGTAGCAAGTCAAGGTGATTGAGAGGTTCATGAGACGACTGGAGTTCCATCTCAGTAAGGTAAGTGTGTTGTATGTTTAGAATGCTTTATTTTACATATAAATAATTATGAAACTTGATGTTAAGAAATAGCTAAGGACGTCGCCTGATCTGTGGGCGTGTGGGTGTGTACGTGTGTGTGTTTGTCTGTGCATAGTATGTGTTTGTTTCCATGTACAGTAATACAGTCACATACAATAACATATACAATAATACAGTCAACATACAGTAATACAGTCAACATAGTCAACATACAGCAAACAATAATACATTTGACATAGTCAACATACAGTCAACATACAACATATAGTAATGCAGTCAACATACAATAATACAGTCAACATGTAGTCAACATACAGCAAACAACAATAATACAGTTAACATAGTCAACATACAGTCAACATTCAACATACAGTAATGCAGTCAACATACGATAATACATTCAGCATATAGTTAACATACAACATTCAATAATACAGCTAACAGTCAACATACAGTCAACATACAATAATGCAGTCAACATACAACATACAATAATACAGTCAGCATATAGTTAACATACACAATTTAATAATACATCTAACAGTCAACATACAGTCAACATACAATAATGCAGTCAACATAGTCAACATACAACATACAATAATACAGTCAATATACAATATACAATAATACAGTCAGCGTAGTCAGCATACAACATACAGTAATACAGTCAATATGCAACATACAATAATAGTCAACATACAATAATAGTCAACATAGTAAACATATAATAATACAGTCAATATATAGTTAACATACAACATACAGTAATACAGTCAACATAGTCAACATACAATAATACAGTCAACATAGTCAACATACAATAATACAGTCAGCATAGTCAGCATACAACATACAATAATAGTCAACATGCAACATACAATAATACAGTCAACATACAATAATAGTCAACATAGTAAACATACAACATATAATAATACAATCAACATAGTCAGCATACAATAATACAGTCAACATACATAATACAATAATACAGTCAGCATAGTCAGCATACAACCTACAATTGTTTTTTTAATACAGTCAACATCAAGTCACAATACAGTCAAAATGCAATAATACAATAATACAATAATAGTCAACATACAATAATACAGTCAACATAGTCAACATAGTCAACATACAACATACAATAATACAGTCAACATAGTCAACATACATACAATACAATATCAGTACATACAGTACATACAACATACAATAATACAGTCAACATACAATAATACAGTCAACATACAATAATACAGTCAATATATAGTTAACATACAACATACAGTAATACAGTCAACATAGTCAGCATACAACATACAATAATACAGTCAACATACAATATGCAATAATACAGTCAACATAGTCAAATACAATATCAGTCAACATACAATAATACAGTCAACATACAATAATACAGTCAACATACAATAATACAGTCAATATATAGTTAACATACATCATACAGTAATACAGTCAACATCCAATAATAGTCAACATAGTAAACATACAACATATAATAATACAGTCAACATACAGCATACAGTAATTCAGTCAACAGCTTTGTTTAATGGATAATGTACAGAACTTTGATGAATGGATGTGCTATACAGAATGAAACTGTGGAAAACATGATTTGCCCTCAAAACATGTGCATGCATGTGTGAATGTCCAGTGTTGGGAAGTAACTATTTACATATGGCGGAATTTAATTTAGAAAGAAATGTCACAGTAATTCGTTACAGTTACTGAGTAGAAAATGTGTAATTAAATTACAGTTACTTATGAAAATGTTAAAGATGACAAACAGGGTTACATCTGAATCATTTCATATAAAATCAGTCCTTTAGACGACTGCAGTGTATAACTGTAAAGTATAATCCTACATCCACTATAGTGGGTAGCTGTGGCGCTCTCAGTCTCGGAGTATGCGCAGGGAGTAACATGACGAAAAAATACAACAAGAAGGTACATTTTTCCCCCCTAGAATGTTAACTTAAAGCACCACTTAGTGGACATCTGAAAGTAATCATATGTAATCAATTACTTTACTTTTATAAAGCCGTTGAAAAGTTACGCTACTTATTACGTTTTGAATAGGGTACTTTATAATCTGTAATCTATTATATTTCCAAAGTAACCTTCCAACACTGTGTATGGAATAGCATGTATATCTGTGTATATACAGTATTTATAATGAATGAAGATTAGTAGCAGAGTTTATTCACTTGAAAGAAAATCCTGACCAAGGTTCACTCAAGCGCTCGTCTGATTTCGTGTCAGTGTTCGTGTCAGTCCTTCAAGGTGCTTCAGAATTTTCCCCTCTTTTTTTTCCTTCCTCTTTTTTTTTTTTGTTTTGTTTAGCAGTTCAGAGAGTTCAGGGATTCTGTTTGGGGACATTCACTCAGACCTTGTGACTTGTGTATTCAGCAACTGGAACAGCACAACAACTAAAGTATTCGTCTATCAACTGGACACTGCTAGTTTGAATCGGATGATGTGGAGCTGTGGCTGGGACCTGAAGTGAAAAAAATGGCCGTGCTGTCTGTGCGGGCTGGTGTATGTTTCATACCCCTTCCAATCACACTGACACCAGCCAGTCTCTAAGCTCATCTATGCAGAAGAGGGTGGATAGCATTTTCCCATTAGAGCAGGGGTGGCCAACTAGTAGGAGGCCAAGAGCCTACTTTTTTCTGTGTTACTGCAAAGAGCCACATCATACACACGGGTACACATGAACATCATCCCATTCCCATTGACACATGTTATGTGAAAGCTCCTAAAGAGCCGCATGAAAGTAGTTAAAGAGCCGCATGAGGCTCGGGAGCCACGGGTTGGCCAGGCCAGCATTAGTGTGTCTTTTTCTTTAGTCATATAGAAATTTTGGGCATCTATACATTTAATTTAAAAATAGCCCACGTTACTCCTATTTCAACGGGGGCACGGTGGCTTAGTGGTTAGCACGTTCGCCTCACACCGCCAGGATCCGGGTTCGATTCCCGTCTCGGGAATGTGTGTGTGGAGTTTGCATGTTCTCCCCGTGTCTCAGGGGGTTTTTCTCCGGGTTCTCCGGTTTCCCCCCGGTCCAAAAACATGCACGGTAGGTTGATTGGCACCTTGGAAAATTGTCCCTAGTGTATGAATGTATGCGTGAATGTGTGTGTGCCCTGCGATGGGTTGGCATTCCATCCAGGGTGTATCCTGCCTTAATGCCCATAGACGCCTGAGATAGGCACAGGCTCCCCGTGACCCGAGGAAGATCGGATAAAGCGGTAGAAGATGAATGAATGAATGAATACTCCTATTTCATTTCAGCTTGTTTTTGGATGAGATGTAAACCTATACCATTCAGACACCCTATCTGTTTGTACACCATCCATCTGCACCTGCACACAACAACAAATTAGTATCTTAGTAATGCCATTTTTCAACGTACATTACTTTTACACTTTTCAATCATTTTGAAACCAAACTTTTACACTTTGACTTCAGTAAAAAGGTTGAGTTGATACTTCTGCGGAAGCCTATTTAAACCTTAATATCTATACAGAGGTACCTCGGTGTGCGTCGCTCTCAGTGTACATCGCCCTCAGCTAACGTCGGGAATTTGACATCTGTTAACGTCACTTCCTTCAGTTTCCGTCGCTGTCGCCTGGAGCGCCATCTAGTGGAACGCGCTAATTACTTTCCCTGATCATGACCAGGGACAAATGGGATAATTCAGTTCATTTAGCGTCGGATTCAGTCAAAGTTGCTCTCTGAGGAAAGAATTAACGATGTACACTGAGGTACCATTGTACTTCGACCTGATCACCTGATCCCCATATGTTCTCTGATTGTGTTCCATATGGAGGACACTTTTCCTGGATACATTCATTAGATATACACATTTGAGATATTTTTGTATTAATATATAAATATAATAAATATATAAATAATATATAAATACATGTCAGACCCCAAAGTTCCTTACATTAACTTGATTAAAAATGTAGTCAGTACGTTTATCAGTGTTTTAAAGCATGATTATCTGTACCATTAGGGGGCGCCACAACGGATCATCCTTCTCCATACTAACCTGTCCTATACATCTGTCTTTTCACTCCAAGTACCCGCATGCCTTCCTCACAACATCTGTAAACCTCCTCCTTGACCTTTCTCCTTTCCTCCTGCCTGCTCCATCCGTCCTTGGTGTTCGGCTCCCTCTGTCCCCCAAACCATCTCAATCTCTCCTCTCTCACCTCGTCTCCAAAACATCCTATATGTCCCTCTAATAAACGAACTCCGCCTCCTCTCTTATAGACAACGCCCCCTACTGCCACTAAACCTTAGCGACATCGCAGGTCTCGGCATGGTCCTATTAACTTTCCCTTTCACTCTTACTGATACCCTTCTGTCACATATCACTCCTCTAACTCTTCTCCAACCTGCCTGTACTCTTTTCTTCACCTCTCTACCCAATCTACTCTTTCTGCACTCTTTTCTTCACTTCTCCACTCGCTCCACCCTGCCTGCAACCTTTTCTTCACTTCTCTAACACACTCTCCACTACTTTGCAGTGTTGACCCCTGGTACTTAAATTGATCCATCTTCACCACCTCTCCTCACTGCAATCACACCATTCCACTGCTTTCCCTGTCATTCACATTCATGGACTCTGTCTTATTCCTGCCGACGTTCATTCCCCTTCTCTCCAACTTCGTACCTCCACCTCTCCAAACCTTTCTCCACCTGCTCCCTACTCTCACCACCTATCACAATATCATACACAAACATCACAGTCCATGAAGACCTTGTACATCCACCTGTTCATCACCACTGCTAACAGGAAAGGGCTCAGAGCAGATCTTTGATGCAAGACTCGTCTCACCGCAAATGGGCATGCGCATAAAAACACATCTGCACATGTGCAGAGGAAGCAATTGCGGACGTAGAAAATGGGCTCACATGAAGACCCACTCACACACACACACACACACACACACACACTGATAGGGGTCAGAGACAGGGGCCATCCTCCAGCAGTGTTCTCCATCTTGTTGAGCAGTCACACTCTAATTCCCCGGGCCAGAGGACACCCGGACATCTGCTGCACAGGAAGTGGCCTTCATTCTCATTTCCTCTTCCTCATTTCTTTTTGTCAGCTTTGTTTGAAGTGTGATTAGTTTATGAGTGGGATATATACCTCTGGGATATATCTTTATGACACCAATAAACAGTATGGATGTGTAGAAATGGAGAAACATAGCAGCCTATTCACTGTTTATTAATGACATTATAGAGCAGTTGCAATATATATATATATATATATATATATATATATATATATATATATATATATATATATATATATATAATATATATTTTTTTATTGGTCACATAAACATTACAGCACAGTGAAATTCTTTTCTTCGCATATCCCAGCTTGATGTTGGTAGCTGGGGGTCAGAGCGCAGGGTCAGCCATGATACGGCACCCCTGGAGCACAGAGGGTTAAGGGTCTTGCTCAAGGACCCAAGGGCGGCAGCTTGGCCATACCGGGGCTCGGAATATATATATACATAGGCAGGGTGGCTTAGTGGTTAGCACATTCGCCTCACACCGCCAGGATCCGGGTTCGATTCCCGTCTTGGCCATGTGTGTGTGGAGTTTGTGCATGTTCTCCCCGTGCCTCAGGGGGTTTTTCTCCTTTTCTCCGGTTTTCCTCCCCTGGTCCAAAAACATGCACGGTAGGTTGATTGGCACCTTGGAAAATTGTCCCTAGTGTATGAATGTGTGTGTGTGTGTGTGTGTGTGTGTGTCCTGCGATGGGTTGGCATTCCATCCAGGGTGTATCCTGCCTTAATGCCCATAGACGCCTGAGATAGACACAGACTCCCCGTGACCCGAGGGAAGATCGGATAAAGCGCTAGAAAATGAATGACACACACACACACACACACACACGAAAATATTCTGTATGTATCTACGAGAACTGTCCATATGACGGTTATTAATGGAGCGGATACGTGTTTAGCTGTTTCCGTTTTCTAGCTGAACTAATGCTATCGAAAGCCAGCTGTGAATGTTATAACCCAGATTGCACACTTACCACCAGAACACTAAACTACTCTAAACACCTCCAGATGATGAGTGTTTGTGTGGGAGTGTATAAGAAGAGAGAATGATCTCTCTCTCTCTCTCTCTCTCTCTCTCTCGGTGCATACTCAAAACTTTTAAAAACTTTTCAAGCCTACGCCGTGTGTTTACTCTTTTTCTTGCTCTGGGAAGCTGTCAACTCTTGAGTGGTTTGTGTTTGTGAACATACGTATGCCTTCTTGGGAAACGTTTCTTATTTCTGTGTACAAGTGTATTGGGTGTGTTTTGTCTCTGGTAATCCTCTGGATTCTTTCTGCATTGTGACTATGTACACATGCACACATCAACTCCCCTATTAACTGTGTTTATATATGTGTGTGTGTGTGTGTGTGTGGGTGTGTTTAATCTTACATCCTTTCAATACCAATCAGGCACAATTCTTATCACTTCATGTAGTACATTTTTAATGGACCACTAGAATGGAATTTGTATAAAATCTGCTACTTGAAAGTGCACTTAGGAGAACGGCTTCGTCACTGGGCATTGTTGAATAATCCATAAGTGTTTTAGAGTAAATAAACTCATTATACTGAATAATGAGAATGAAAAATGCCAAAAGACTTTTATGTTACAGTGTTTTCTTCTCACTAATCTGTAGTATTTGTGTTAAAATAGATATTTAGATATTTTAAATGTGTGTACATGTTTGTGTGTTAGAGGTACGTTTTGCTCAGGGGTGTGGGAATCATTTACTGACATATAATGACATAATGAAATATGCTATAATGAGAAATGCATCATTTTGTAGTTTATAGAATATTATCCTTGTGTTAACAGAAAGGGTCTGCTGTAGAATGAATTTGAGTTTTTCCTTGTAAAACTAAATAAACATACAGAATTGCTAAAAATTACCAAAGTTTATAAGGGTAATAATAATAATATAATAATAATAGCCTTTATTGGTCACATATACATTACAGTGAAATTCTTTTCTTCGCATATCCCAGATTGATGTTGGTAGTTTGGGGTCAGAGCGCAGGGTCAGCCATGATACGGCGCCCCCTGGAGCACAGAGGGTTAAGGGTCTTGCTCAAGGACCCAAGGGCGGCAGCTTGGCCATACCGGGGCTCGAACCCGGATCTTCCGATCAGCAGCCCAGCGCCTTAGACCATTGAGCTACACCCTCTCCCTAAACTCTCCCTAATAAGAGTTTAGGCTTAGCGACAGCAATAGAATGAATGAACCAAAACACTTATAGTTGAAATGCTGTTTGCATGCGATGTCACATGAAACCCAATTCATAACTACATTTGTAAATGACGTTAAAACTCCATCAAGCCTCATTGCTATTGCGCACTGAGAAGTTCAACCTGGACACTTATTTGGTTTTATACATGTGATGTTGTTAATGTGGGGCACGGTGGTTTAGTGGTTAGCACGTTCGCCTCACACCGCCAGGGTCTGGGTTCGATTCCTGTCTCAGTCATGTGTGTGTGGAGTTTGCATGTTCTCCCCGTGCCTCAGGGGGTTTTTCTCCAGGTTCTCCGGTTTCCTCCTGGTCCAACAACATGCACTGTAGGTTGATTGGCACCTTGGAAAATTGTCCCTAGTGTATGAATGTGTGTGTGTGTGTGTGTGTGTCCTGCGATGGGTTGGCATTCCATCCAGGGTGTATCCTGCCTTAATGCCCATAGACGCCTGAGATAGACACAGACTCCCCGTGACCCGAGGGAAGATCGGATAAAGCGGTAGAAGATGAATGAATGAATGAATGTTGTAAATGTACTTGAATATGTACCAAATATTCATAGAAATAATAATAGGAAAAAAAAAAATATATATATATATATATATATATATATATATATAACTTTATAAACTGTTATAGGATAATATAACAGTTTCTTGTGTCATGCTTTTTCCTTTTGTTTATAAAGGTTGGGGTTAGAGATAACTTTGTTAATAATTACTTCAGGATAAATGTCCCGGAAAGGATAATGTGTTATGTATATAATGTTTACTGACCTGAATTCAAGAGGAGCCAGAAAGACTGCTGCCTGCCTCACCCTTTACTATAAAAACTACCAGCTATGGCAGACTCCATGTGACACACACACACACACACACACACACACACACACATGCTCTCTTCTATATTTCCTTTTTTTATAATGGAGTGCCATAAACTGTAGGTGCTGCAACATTCCACATCTATTATAAAGACAGTGATTTGAAAGATATATATTTATTATGTTAATATTATGTTAATAATTATATATATTATTTTATATTATATCAAGGGGCACGGTGGCTTAGTGGTTAGCACGTTCCCCTCACACCGCCAGGATCCGGGTTCGATTCCCGTCTCGGCCATGTGTGTGTGGAGTTTGTGCATGTTCTCCCCGTGCCTCAGGGGTTTTCTAGGGGTTTTTCTCCAGGTTCTCCGGTTTCCTCCGCCGGTCCAAAAACATGGACGGTAGGTTAATTGGCACCTTGGAAAATTGTCCCTAGTGTATGAATGTATGTGTGAATGTGTGTGTGTGTGCCCTGCGATGGGTTGGCATTCCATCCAGGGTGTATCCTGCCTTAATGCCCATAGACGCCTGAGATAGGCACAGGCTCCCCGTGACCCGAGGGAAGATCGGATAAAGCGGTAGAAGATGAATGAATGAATATTATATTATATTATATTATATATTATGAGAACATCAGTGACATGAGTGAGGGTGCTGATTATATGAGGAGTTTCCTGGCCGAGTCACTGCCTTGTGGTTTAGTAGTTGTGCTAAAGGCCCCCGGTGACAGATCAATAGCAGATTAATTATTTATATTAGGGATAATACTATCAGTAAAGTAATAAAAAAACTAAGGAAAGTAAATACACATTGTATTGTGTGTTTGTTTGAGATTGGTATATGTTGTACTTTAGTTATGTTAATCAATTACTGCAGTGCCATTATTTCTTTTTCCTATGTGCGTTCACACTCATCATTACAGCTAATAAAATCAATTGTGGAATCAGTGCTAAATTCTTATTGTAAATGCTTTGATCTTAATTGATCTTAAATATCAATATCAGATGCAATAAATAAATACTTTAGCAATCGGTCACATTTTTATGTTCTGTATATGCTGGATAACAGATTGAAGGCTTTTGAACTGCCATATAGAGTATAAGTACACAGTTTATTCATTCCTATTGGCTCGCCAATGGTTCCCCCACCAGCACAAGCCTCTCATGGTCAGTTTGCACATCTGACCGTGTGATATTTTAGGGTAAAACAACTTTAAAACAGCATTCAAATGTATAATTATCATTGTCATTATCAATGTGTTTAAACGAACAGGACATTTTTGTAGAAAAATATTATCGTGTTTACTCGCATGCTATGGCTTATTGTTTTAAATCAGGCAAGTCCAAAGTCCGGTCCTGGGTCCAAATGCGACCCTTGTACAAATTTCCTCCGGCCCGCAGGCTCTGTCATAAAATCAATAATATGCGGCACTGTTGACCAACAGTATAAAATACAAGAATACAAAAAAAAGCTATATTAAATTTGACCAGAAGACCTGTAGCTCGAGTAAAGCTCAGAGAAGAAGGAGGCAAAGCTATAAAATTCCACTGTATTCATCAATTAAGGCAAAATAAAATAACATTTTATCCTTTTTATCTGCCCTTGTTTTGTACTTCAGAGTAAGATCTATGCTAATGTTTGTTTTCCTGTTGACAGGATTTGGATTTAGAGGTTTTTACGCTTTGCCATTTAATAGTGACTAATATATAATGTTTCAAATCAACCGAGATATGTTTAATCTTCCTGAACGTATTCTTAAGTTTATACGGCCGTAAAATGTGAAAGACAAAATCATTTTAGTAAAAACTTATTTAGATTTATTTGTTTTATGAGTGAAGAAATTAAAAGTCTGCCATTTGCAATTAAAAAAATCATTAATTTGTTAATTTGCATTTAATTAATGTTCAAGGAATGTCAGACTGAATGTCCGGCCCCAACATAGTTTCACCTCACCAAATCTGGCCCTCTTTACCAAAAGTTTGGACACCCCTGTTTTAAATACACAAGCACTGGCTAATACCTGAGCATAATCCATATGGATAGCAAATGAATCTTTTGTCATTTTCATTTAAAGCTTTTTTAAAAGCTTTTGCTGTAATAAATCGATTTCGATTTGGATATATACATATATATATATATATATATATATATATATATATATATATATATATATATATATATATATATATATATATGACATGTATATCGAGGTTGAATAAATCCACACACACTGATGTGATGCTAATTTGCGTTCCCTGTGTTTGTATATGTACAGATTGATGAGCTGTATGAAGCTTACTGTATGCAGCGAAGACTCCGGGATGGTGCTAATAAAATGGTTAAAGCATACACGGCTTCTCCGGGAAGCAAAGAAGCCCGAGAGAGTCTGTCCGAGGCCAACAAGGGCTTCAAAGAGTACACAGAGGTGAGTGGCATACACATAAGCAGACAGTGTGTGTGACAGCAATTCTGTCGTTATTAACGTAATGCATGAGGTAACGTTAAGTGTAGTGGTTTTACTGGGGCTTGGTTCGAATACAAATTTCTGCTTTATCAGAAGAGCATAATGACTAGACGACGATTAAACTGAACCAAATGAAACATATTGTAGCCTCTCTGTAGTGTTTTCTCTCTGTGTTTTCCTCCTTAACTGCTCCTAACTGTTGATTATATAGTCTGAGGGATGCATGTTTTCTTTTCGCCTTGTCAGCGAAAACCCCTCACCGCATTATCAGGACATCGCAGAATAATATTATATTATATGATATAAATCAGGGGCACGGTGGTTTAGTGGTTAGCACGTTCGCCTCACACCGCCAGGGCCCGGGTTCGATTCCCGTCTCGGCCATGTGTGTGTGGAGTTTGTGCATGTTCTCCCCGTGTCTCAGGGGCTTTTTCTCCGGGTTCTCCGGTTTCCTCCCGGTCCAAAAGCACGGTAGGTTGATTGGCACCTTGGAAAATTGTCCCTAGTGTATGAATGTGTGTGTGTGATTGTGAGTGTGTGTGTGCCCTGCGATGGATTGGCATTCCATCCAGGGTGTATCCTGCCTTAATGCCCATAGACGCCTGAGATAGACACAGACTCCCCGTGACCCGAGGGAAGATCAGATAAAGCGGTAGAAGATGAATAAATGAATGAATGAATGAATGATATAAACAGATTTTTTATTTTTGTTTTCAGAAATCAAACTTGCAATGAAATATTTGATAAGATTTTTATTAACACGTATTACTTTTGAATTAGTGTTTGCAATCAAGTTGTCATAGGCTTTAAAAGTATGTGGAAAAAAAACCCCAACTTGTGATCCATTCAGAATGAATAAACTGTCTAACCAAGTTTTGTTAGAATTGTGTTATGTTCGTAGTGCAAAAGTGGCAGCGAGATGTCCCGCATATTACACAAAAATGTCTTGTTGGTTAATTTTGTATGTCTGCAGTAGGAGGATTTTATCATTGTCTGGATTAATCACCCTGTAGCCTTCAGCGAGAGTGTCCACAGGACAGCTGTTGATGAGATATTTATAGTTGTGCTTTTCCATATTGCTTCATAAACCAGCAGTGGGTGTTATAAAGCCGGTAATACAGCTGTACCCAATACACATTGTGTCACTGCGTTACTGTTAATGACTGTCACTGTTACACTGTGTCACTGTTAATGAACCAAAACCCTAATAATAGCCGTCTAGTGGTACACTCTGGTTTGCACTATTAGATTTGAACTATACTGTCAGTGGAAAAGGGTGTCAGGTTATCTCATCTGTCCAAAATGTCCTCCTTAACTGCTCCTAACTGTTGATTATATAGTCTGAGGGATGCATGTTTTCTTTTCGCCTTGTCAGCGAAAACCCCTCACCGCATTATCAGGACATCGCAGAATAATATTATATTATATGATATAAATCAGGGGCACGGTGGTTTAGTGGTTAGCAAGTTCGCCTCACACCGCCAGGGCCCGGGTTCGATTCCCGTCTCGGCCATGTGTGTGTGGAGTTTTGTGCATGTTTTCTCCCCGTGTCCTCAAGGGGGTTTTTGGGTTTTTCTCCGGGTTCTCCGGTTTCCTCCCCCGGTCCAAAAACATGCACGGTAGGTTGATTGGCACCTTGGAAAATTGTCCCTAGTGTATGAATGTGTGTGTGTGTGTGTGTGTGTGTGTTCCCTGCGATGGGTTGGCATTCTGGGGTGTATCCTGCCTTAATGCTCATAGACGCCTGAGATAGGCACAGGATCCCCGTGACCCGAGGGAAGATCGGATAAAGCGCTAGAAGATGAATGAATGAATGAATGATATAAATCTGAATCTAAAATTTCTTATTTTTGTTTTCAGAAATCAAACTTACAATGAAATATTTGATAAGATTTAAATTAACGCGTTAGCACGCATTACATTTTAATTAGAAAAAAAAAAGATCAAATCCATTCGAGTGTCGTCTGTACACGTGCTTCAGCAGATCACATTAGTCATGATGAAAGCCTGACCTTTCAAACATAGACCTAGAAAAGATGCATGACAATGCATTTAGTTTCATTGTTTTACTTTGTAAGAATCAAAAATATCCCAGAATTTTACTGGGGTTTTACATTATTAAAGCCTACTGTATACACATATTAAGAGCAGTGTATGTAAAGAACTGGATGTTCATTCATTCATTCATTTATCTTACCGCTATATCCGATCTTCCCTCGGGTCACGGGGAGTCTGTGTCTATCTCAGGCGTCTATGGGCATTAAGGCAGGATACACCCTGGATGGAATGCCAACCCATCGCAGGGACACACACACACACACACACACACACATTTCATACACTAGGGACAATTTTCCAAGGTGCCAATCAACCTACCATGCATGTGTTTTTGGACCGGGGGAGGAAAACCGGAGAAAAACCCCCTGAGGCACGGGGAGAACATGCAAACTCCACACACACACTCATGGCCGAGACGGGAATCAGGGGAATCGAACCCGGACCCTGGCGGTGTGAGGCGAACGTGCTAACCACTAAGCCACCGTGCCCCTAAACTGGATGTTATTTATGTATAATTAATTTTCTTGAAGAGATTATGAAATAGTTTGCACACCATTTCCTAACCCCCTTGGGATTGAACCCTTTTCCTTCCTCATTGCATCGCTCTCATGTTTTATTATTTTTTTTAATGTCTTGAATTCTGTCATTGACAATGTGTCTCTACAGAACATGTGTATGCTGGAGAGTGAGATAGAAAATCAGCTCGGAGAATTCCACGTCAAAATGAAAGGTATGAAATGTGAAATTTAAACCCGAAAATGAGTCTAAGTTTGTTTGTATCTTAAGTTTGTACTCAATCATACCAGAGTTCATTTATTCTTAGATGGAGACTTGATAACTATATATATATATGTGTGTGTGTGTGTGTGTGTGTGTGTGTGTGTGTGTCTGTGTGTGTGTGTAAAATGTAACAAATGCATGATTATTTTTCCACTGTTGCAGGTCTGGCCGGCTTTGCACGCCTCTGTGCTGGAGATCAGTATGAGGTCAGCTTTTTTTTTTTTTTTTTAACTCCCTCTCTGTTCTTATGCTTCTCTTTTTTATCATAATATGAGAGAGACGGGAAAAAAAAACCCGTAAATGATCTCTGTACTGCTTTCTTTTTCGTCCGGAGGGTGAGGCATTTTAAAGAAGGAAATAGGCTTCACTGTCACTCATTAAAATGCACATAGCTTGATATTGACACGTCTTGATTGATGAGCTCGTCAACTGAATCAGTCAGCACATCAGTCTATGTAGCATGACAGCATGTGAGCCGGGGGGGGGAAGGGGGGGGAGAAAGAACAGAGAGATTTAGACCGATGGAAGACAGAGGTGGGAGGCTCTTATTTGAAGAGGTGAGACTCCTTCTGTCTGTGGGTTAAAGATGACATTCCCACACACTCTCATGATGAGGAGATTAGACAGTCACAACAGTTCCTTTGTTTCGGGAAGATTAGTAATTCAATCCCGGCTCTGCCAAAATGCCACTTGAGCATTCTCCCTAACCCTTCAATTCTATTTTTCTTTTTCCACCTGTTTTTGCTATTTAAAGGCGTATAAGCTTAAACGTTTAAAGCTGTGTCCCGTATGTACTTGTCCCACACAGATCTTTATGAGATATGGTCGACAACGCTGGAAGTTGAGGGGTCGGATTGAGATCAACGGAAAGCAAGTGTGGGACAGTGAGGAGATGATCTTCCTCCCTCTTATCACCGAGTTCCTTTCAATAAAGGTACATACGTCCATATGCATTCTACGTTGGCACATACATCTTGGAGTAAAATAGACATACGCAATGAATTAAGCACATGGTTACTTAAAACAGCATGCGATCTTTTCCTGGCAGAACGCAGGTGTGTTTATCAGTTCATCTGAGCGAGCAAACGATTACATAGACGCTTATTGTTCACAGTGAAAAACAAACTGTTTACATTCTCTTGTAGATTTCTTGACTTTTTTTCTTAGCAATCAGGTTTTTAACGGCTTAGTTCAAAGTGAAATGGTTTCTACAATTTATTACACATTTTAATGTGATATAGAAATAGACTACCAACTCATGATTAATGCAATGTAGCATCAATTAATCATTTTCTCTAACTGTAACAGATGTCATAATTATATACATTTCTCTCAGATCTCCCCCTTTTATAAAATGATTGATTATGTAATGTTTATTTTGCTTATATATGCAATTTCTTGTTAATTTCAATGCTATTTTTTTAGTGGTGGTTTTAAGTGTAAAATATGGGACGTGGCTCCTTTAAGAATTCTGTTCCGGTTGCTTTTCCATATAAAATGGTGATGCGTTTAGGTTATACCGGAGCGCATTGCATTCCCAAAAGAAAAATGCGGATCCGTAACCATCTGGTAATGTATGCTAAAATAATGAGGAGCTGATACCTGCTGTGAATGCATAATTCTGGGAAATTTAGGAAGCGTGAGTTTCCTTTATTCCTTCTTTATTCATTTCTTCTTTTTTGTTCTTTGTTGTTTGGGTTTCGTTCATTCACCAACACAACGCAGAGTGAAGGAGCACATCACTCGCATAGTAATGCACACTGCGCTAATCACGTGTTAATAACATTAGTGCAGTTAAAGTCAAGTAGCATAAATGTGTGTGTGTGATATATATATATATATATATATATATATATATATATATATATATATATATATATAAAATCACTTTTCCTGATGGTACCTGGCCCACTTTCTCGTCTTCTTTTCTCCTCTTTTCCCTCTCGTGCACTCATTCATACACACTGCACAGTCACATCTGTCTGTACAATCTCGTAGCATCCCAGTGTGAGCAGCTGGACTTTCACTTGTTTTTCTTCTTCAGTGGTTGCATGACCCGCACAGGAAAAGAGCTCAAAGTTCTCGTAGACCCTCCAGAGAACAGGGTGAGAGAGTGAGACAGAGAGAAAGAGACAGTTGGCTACAGGAAGGGGAATGGCTTTGCAGAAGGGATATTAAAATCTCTAGAGAAGGAATGAAAGAAATTCTTCGGATGTTTATTGAAGCCATTTCTAGACCGACCCACGTGTCTCATACTACATAACTCTATAGTAGCTCATAATGGCACTTCTGTTTCTCTTACATTCTGTCCTTTCGGCCCGTTTTGTCTCGGTTCTTTGAGCAGATTCACACACTACATTCAGACTTGGGTACAGACTGTGCTACCAAATATATACTGCTGCCCGGAGGTGTCAAGTAACGATGTATAAATACTTTATTACCTTATTTAAGTCGAAATTTTGGCTATTTATACTTTACAGGAGTCATTATTTTTACTTCTACTCCTTACATTTTTCACCCAATGATCTGTACTTACCGTTTAAAAAGAGCCTCGTTACTCCTATTTTATTCCAGCTTGTCATCGTTCAAAAAAAAAAAAAACCCTATCCAGATAAACGTCTCCATCTATAGAGTGAATGTGATTGGATGAGATTTAAACATATACCATTCTGTCACCCTACTGCACCTGCACACAACAAATCACGTCACACTCCAGCAAGGACATAACCAGTGTAGGGGTCGTTACTCATTCATTCATTCATTCATCTTCTAGCGCTTTATCCGATCTTCCCTCGGGTCACGGGGAGTCTGTGTCTATCTCAGGCGTCTATGGGCATTAAGGCAGGATACACCCTGGATGGAATGCCAACCCATTGCAGGGCACACACACACACATTCACACACACACACACACACACACACATTCACACACTAGGGACAATTTTCCAAGGTGCCAATCAACCTACCGTGCATGTTTTTGGACCGGGAGGAAACCGGAGAACCCGAGAAAAAAAACCCCTGAGGCACGGGGAGAACATGCACAAACTCCACACACACATGGCCGAGACGGGAATCAAACCCAGACCCTGGCGGTGTGAGGCGAACGTGCTAACCACTAAGCCACCGTGCCCCGGTCGTTACTCAAACAAAGTTTATTTCTTAAAAGTGATTAATTCTCCACTACTGGCTCATTTATCAAACGGGTGTTTTCTCTTCATCCTCCGCAAATGAAGATACAGTAGGGAGTTCTGTATAGAGATGTTAAGCGATTAACTTTTGTCCCTAATGCTATTTTTTCCCTGTACGTTACTTTTATACTTTAAGTACACTTTTTTTTATACTTTTACCCGAATAAAAAGCCTGAGTTGATACTTCTACCAAAGCCCTCGTATCTGTACGGCTACCTGAGGAATGAATGTCGTTACGTCTGACACCACTTTTCTTCTGTAATCCTGCCGTTCTGAAATATGGAAATATTTTATCATAACAATAATTCCTATAGAGCCTCATTTTGCCTGAGGCAGTGATAAGGAGGAAAAGAGAGCATAAGAGGATTAGAGAGAGGGGTCTGCTTGCTTTTTGTACTGATGAGCTCATGTCCAACCCAAGTTTATATCCAATTAGTCCACCTATTGGCTTAGTGCCCAATATCATTCATTCATTCATCTTCTACCGCTATATCCGATCTTTCCTTGGGTCACGGGGAGCCTGTGCCTATCTCAGGCGTCTATGGGCATTAAGGCAGGATACACCCTGGATGGAATGCCAACCCATTGCAGGGCACACACACACACATTCACACACACACACACACACACACATTCACACACTAGGGACAATTTTCCAAGGTGCCAATCAACCTACCGTGCATGTTTTTGGACCGGGGGAGGAAACCGGAGAACCCGGAGAAAAACCCCCTGAGGCACGGGGAGAACATGCACAAACTCCACACACACATGGCCGAGACGGGAATCGAACCCGGACCCTGGCGGTGTGAGGCGAACGTGATAAACACTACGCCACCGTGCCCTAGTGCCCAATATATCATTACTAAATGCAATGTCGTTTATTGTTTACAGTGTGGATAATAATCTTGTTTTATAGCATTTTACACATATCATAACCTTTCTGGACTGATGAACATCTTTTCAATGGATCTGGTTAATTGGTGGTGAAGAGCATCAGGACAGGAAAGTTAACAAGTTACTGTTTATTATTACATGATCACGATGCCTAAACAAATACCATCGTCCTCTGCTCTGACAATCAAGGCAGGATTGTTTGCTTGCAAGGCTCATGTGAAGCGATAAATCATTTCCCGTGCCAGATGATGATGTCATCTTGAAATGATTTTAGCGTTGGTTATTTTGTGTATCCACGTGCATCAATTAAGAACGAAATAACGTGTATTATTTCCAGGTAACTGAGCTGAAAAGCCTGGCCAATCATGTGGTGGTGGGAAATGTCTCCTGTGAGACCAAAGACCTGTTTGCTGCTCTGCCACAGACTGTAGCCGTGGACATCAATGACCTGGGGACCATCAAACTGAGCCTGGAAGTTACATGGAAGTATGCATTACCTTGTGTTATTTGAAAAAAAAAGGTTTATTGGGGTTAAAAAGGCTTGCAAAGACAAAAACCTGTATTCTTTGCATGAATACATTGGAACACAAATCTTATTATGGGATTTTCCCTTCAAATAAATTATACAAATGTCCTTATTGTAGATTTTGAAAATGAAACTAAAAATGCATGCACTTTAAAATTAGGGCTGCACGATATATCGAAGGAATATTGTTATGGCGATAACAGTATATGCTATATTCATATCGACGATAGTGGGAATAAATTAAATGTTATTTTGGGTGAAGTATTTGTGTGTTGCATGTTTAGGTTGTCCAAATTTGACCACTCAAATGGGACCTTACTATCTTTATCCCCGCCCTGTTATACTATCGGCTAGACCGGGCCGAAGGTGAACCTAATGGATCAGTGCAGATAGAGGATCTAAACATGGTGCGAGTAGAGACGATTTTGTAAAATGACAGCGACAAACTTGTGACAAATAGGAACGGTAGTTGTGAAATATTTAGGCTTCAGGAGAGAAGACGTATCGCAAGCATTTGTACTGTCTAAGTCATGCCGCAAAACTGTGGTCAAGTCGAGAGGAAATACAACTAATCTATCCAAACACTTGGAACACAAGCACAGCGAGCGAAATGAAGACTTCCGAAAGTTTTCGGAATGTGTGCACTATTTGTACCTGTTTTAGCCGGTATTTAGCAGGCTTTGGTTTGTTGAACGTCTGAAATTACAAAGCCGGACTATTTCCATACGACTGATGAAACCCCGCCCCCCTCTCGAAAAAAAGCTCTTCGGATTCGTCCGAGCGCCGCCATGTTGTATTTGGTATTTTGTAAGGGAGGCGGAGAACTACGGAAGCTTGCTGTGTCAAACCAAGGTGTAATGGTAAAATACATTTTCGCATTTCAACCATAATAATGATGATTAATGACTATTCTCCCAGCTCTACTATTAACTGTTTATGTATTAACTGTTTAAATCAGTGGTTCCCAACCGGTGTGCCGCGGCACTAAGGGGTGCCGTGAGATCTTTTGAGGGTGCCGCCAAAATTTCGGGGAAAAAATTGCACTAACGTCATTCTCTCTTGGCGGGAGAGGGGGAGGGAGGGAGGGAGGGGACTACCGAGATAGCGGAGAGTCCTTCTCCACCCCACCTCACCCCACCCGTTCCTCAGTGAGGGTTGTGGATTGACGCGTATAACACACGTACAGGACAGGGCGCACAGCGAGTCGCCAGTCGCCACTCGCCAGCATGCCTCAGTACTGATTGGTGACTCAAAGGAGGCAGAAGGTATTGTATTAAGCAGCACGTGCACGAGTGCACGTAAATTTGTGATCAAGTGCAATTCTTGTGATAAGCTAACTTGTCACAATTGTGATAAGCTAACTTGTCACAATTACATATTTGTATCGTAATACTATTTTTTTTATTAAGGCAGAATCAGTGTAAACAGTATTCTCATATCATCTAGGACTAGGTATAAGGTGTTGTTGCATGCAAACTCTACTCTCGAAATGAAACAAATAAATAAATAATAATAAAAAAGCTACGGAGATTTTAAATATCTATTTCTTTATAAGGGTGCCGGGAACTTTTGAAAGGCTTTCCAAGGGTGTCTCAAACAAGAAAAGGTTGGGAACCACTGGTTTAAATGCTGTTTTTTTATTAAAAAAAAAAATGTAAAAAAAGCTAATAAAAATGTCTATGTAAGAAAAAGCTACATCGTTAACAATGTCGTTATCGCAATATTCAACAACATCGCATATTTTCCCAATATCTTTCACCCCTATTTAAAATCCACCTGAACGTTAAAAAGTGTTCCTTTGATTTTCATGTATTCAAAGTTGTAACTGTGGTAAGAAGAAATGCACAATATACTCTATCGTTTCTAAATTTCATCTAAATTGGATCTATATTTTAAATCAGGGGTGGGCAAACTACGGCCCGGGGGCCACATCCGGCCCCTTGGTCCTTTTAATCCGGCCCGCTGAACTGCTTCGGCTTCTTTGCCGCACCGAGAAGAAATGTATAACCACACAGTAACGCTGACGTTGTTGGAGTATGCTCAGTGTTAAAAATGAAGGAAAAATACAGCCCTTTTTTTTTTGTTGTTTTTTCTTTTCCTTAAATAGAATATCCTTATTCTTAAGGATAGTGGGTGGCCTAATGAACATGATGATATTTAACACTCTTTACAAGAGGAAAAAATTCATATTGAACATAAGTTACGTTCAACGTTATTGTTGGTTCGGCCCACGAACACACCTCAGGTTTCTCATGTGGCCCTTTGGAAAATATAATTGCCCACCCCTGTTTTAAATGATAACATTTAATAGGACAGATTGGTGAATGTGTCCATAGCTCAGGGGGTAGCTCAGTGGTCTAAGGCGCTGGGCTGCTGATCGGAAGATCCGGGTTCGAGCCCCGGTATGGCCAAGCTGCCGCCCTTGGGTCCTTGAGCAAGACCCTTAACCCTCTGTGCTCCAGGGGACACCGTATCATGGCCGACCCTGCGCTCTGACCCCAAACTACCAACATCAACCTGGGATATGCGAAGAAAAGAATTTCACTGTGCTGTAATGTTTATGTGACCAATAAAGACTATTATTATTATTATTATTTATATATTATATATATATATATATATATATATATATATATATAATATATATATATTCATGAATGGACGGATTCTTTGTCATTTGCGAAAAAACACAAATCTTGCACTTTAATGTTTGTTGGAAGTTTGCATTTTACAAAATCCATTTTGTTTCTGATAAATATTTGTTGTCTATCATAGTCCATTCGACAAAGATGACCAGGCTACCACAGCCAGCACTGTGAGCAAGGCTCCTACGGTGAATAAACGCTTCTCCACCTACAGCCCTCCAGATACACCGTCTCTACGAGAACAGGCATTCTACGTGAGTGTTGGATTGTGCATGCGTTCCTCCATTAATTCATTGAATTTGTTGTGAATCTTTAATGTGCCTTTTAACTGTTTTTTTTTTTTACTTACTGATTCAATAAAGCATATCAATCTATTTATCAATGCTTTAAACACATGGCCCTTTGGTTCAGGAGAGTTAGGCATCTGTTTAATATTTAATGCACTGCATCAGATTTATGATCCAGACCTAGTCTTGTGTCTAGTCTTCCACACATAAATCAGTCTACAAAGGAATTTTACGTTTAAATCTGTATATTGGGGACGTCTTATATTTTAACACGTTATTGTCACAAGTAGTCGGAGTTACTGTAGGGCAGGGGTGGGCAATTATATTTTCCAAAGGGCCACATAAGAGAACCTGTGGTGTGTTCGTGGGCCGAACCAGCAATAACGTTGAACATAACTTATGTTCAATATACATTTTTTCCACTTGTAAAAAGCGGTAAATGATATCATGATGCATTATGCTACCAAAAGAATAAAGATATTCTATTTAGGGAAAAGAAACAAACAAAAATAAACGAACAATGTCAGCGCTGCTGTGCGGTTATACTTTCTTCTGGTGCGGCAAAGAAGCCGAAGCAGTTCAGCGGGCCGGACTAAAAGGACCTAGGGGCCGGATGTGGCCCCCGGGCCGTAGTTTGCCCACCCCTGCTGTAGGGAGTAGGCATGGAGTCCAATTCTTAGTGTGTTTTTAATCGTGCCGCGATGCAGTCCGTCCCACGAAGTTTGCATTCCAAGCAGTCCTGGTCCCTTCTGGATGTGTTCCGGGATGCACTGGCCGAGAAACTTTCTCAGACGCATAGCTGTGGCGACGTCTCCTCCATTAGCTTCGGGCAGCCTCGCTTGCCCTCCCACGTAAGTGCTGCTATTTGCTAGCAGCAATTGTCCAGTAGAAATAGTGCTGCAGGTAGCGTCGTGTAGTTCTTGTGGCTTTGTTTAGTGGGTTCTCTAGACGGTGGCACTCGAACGTCAACGCTTGTGTATTCAGTCGATCTTTGTAGTCGTAGGCTGTAAAGTAAACTCTTTAGCAAATAGTCAAATAGTAGTAGTAGTGTTCTTGGCTTGTGTACCGATACACACTGCACGCACACA
>JACRUU010000019.1:8657714-8722714 GCA_030449085.1 Kryptopterus vitreolus | reverse complement strand
CTTCCTCTAAATCCCATCTCCTACACCCTCAGCCTCCCTCTGTTCCCTCTGTTTGACTGTTTCTCATATTATTGTAGTATTAGTGTTATGGCTACATGCTCTGTTATTGTTATATTATTTTATATGGCCTTCTTTACATTTTGAATGCTTACTAAATATTGTACAATCATGCTGACACGAAAAAAAATGCATTATACTAATTTGTGTGTGTGTGTGTGTGTGTGTGTGTGTAGCTCTCCGCAAGTGGCAGGTGACAGTGTGGTAGTGGAGGAGGGTTGTTCACAGAACACGTGGGACACGCCCCCTGTCCCCCTCAGCACTGGTCAACAAGCACTCGATGAAACTCTGCTGATACATCTAAAGAACTGCTCCACTCAGCTCCTGGTGAGTCGATACGATCCAACCTAACGCTAAAGGCTAAAGTCTGTCTAGGACAGTGGTTCCCAACCGGTGTGCCGCGGCACTAAGGGGTGCCGTGAGATCTTTTGAGGGTGCCGCCAAAATTTCGGGGAAAAAATTGCACTAACGTCATTCTCTCTTGGCGGGAGAGGAGGAGGGAGGGAGGGAGGGGACTACCGAGATAGCGGAGAGTCCTTCTCCACCCCACCTCACCCACCCGTTCCTCAGTGAGGGTTGTGGATTGACACGTATAACACACGTACAGGACAGGGCGCAGAGCGAGTCGCCAGTCGCCACTCGCCAGAATGCCTCAGTACTGATTGGTGACTCAAAGGAGGCAGAAGGTATTGTATTAAGCAGCACGTGCACGAGTGCACGTAAATTTGGGATCAAGTGCAATTCTTGTGATAAGCTAAAACTGTGTTTGTCGCTCTCTACTTAACTATCAGAAACTAATTTAAGCCTCTGTGATTTTTTCCTTTTTTTCAGAATAAAAGTCACTAGGACTCGGTATAAGGTGTTGTTGCATGCAAACTCTCGAAATGAAACAAATAAATAAATAATAATAAAAAAGCTACGGAGATTTTAAATATCTATTTCCTTATAAGGGTGCCGGGAACTTTTGAAAGGCTTTCCAAGGGTGCCTCAAACAAGAAAAGGTTGGGAACCACTGGTCTAGTACATCAGGTTCTCCGTGTCACTTAGTGTTGGGGAGTAATGTAACGGCATGTAACGGCGTTACGTAATTCAATTACAAAACACAAGTAACAGTAATCCGTCACATTTACAGAGGGAAAACGTGTAATTAAATTGCAGTTACTTTTGAAAATGTTAAAGATGACAATTCCCAAAAAGACCCCGCCCCTGCACCCCCGTATGACAAATATTTCGTCCCCTGTCAACAATTTGATTCCCATGCAGCTCAAGTGCGAAAAACATAAGCTATTTACTCTGAGGGTTTGAAACTTCTTTTCCGTAGAACGTTAACGTAAAGCGCCACCTAGTGGACAAATACAAGTAATCAAATGTAATCAGTTTTATAATGGAATTGAAAAGTTACACTACTTATTACATTTTGAATAGGGTACATTTTGTAATCTGTAATCTATTACATTTCCAAAGTACCCTTCCCAACACTGGTCACTTATTGCATGCCCAAATATACAGCGTTATCCTAAATGAACTTGTTATTCACCAAAATACATGTACAGTGGAATCTATACAAATAAATTGGTTTATGAGCCGGAATTCATAAAAAAAATAATAATAATAAATTATCGGCCTACGAGCAAATTACGAGTCATACGAATTCCGAGGGCTCTCGCGAGACGCCCACCAAAGCTGTGCCGCACAGTCAGTTATAACACCTCAGTTCATAGCGAGAGCATTGCCTTAACTGTGTCTCTAACACTTACCATGTTTTGTTAATATTCATTACTGAAGAGAATCACAGACACTGCACTGTACAAACTTCATCACAGTGCATCTTGTGTTTTACATTCTTCAAGCGCTGTTATTATTATTTAGTGCGGAGATACCGAACTTTAAGTAAGCCATTATCTGCTCTTCTCAAAGTTAAGAACCTTTTCCTGTTTTAAGATATGAAGACGCAATTATTAAATGCTATTATTAAATAATATTAGTGCATATTAGGGGCACGGTGGCTTAGTGGTTAGCACGTTCGCCTCTCGGCCATGTGTGTGTGGAGTTTGTGCATGTTCTCCCCGTGTCTCAGGGGGTTTTTCTCCGGGTCCTCCAGTTTCCTCCCCCGGTCCAAAAACATGCACGGTAGGTTGATTGGCAACTTGGAAAATTGTCCCTAGTGTGTGTGAATGTGTGTGTGTGTGCGTGTGTGTGTGTGTGTGTGTGTGTGTGAATGTGAGTGTGTGTACCCTGCGATGGGTTGGCATTCCATCCAGGGTGTATCTTGCATTAATGCCCATAGACGCCTGAGATAGACACAGACTCCCCGTGACTCGAGGGAAGATCGGATAAAGCGCTAGAAGATGAATGAATGAATGAATTAGTGCATATTAATTGTATTCGTCTGGAACGAACTATTTTACTATTTCTAAATCGTTTTAGAATAAGAGCATTTTGCCTAACGAGCCACGTCCCAGAACGAACTCCACTGTAATTTTTTTCTGCCCATTAAGAAAATAGACGTGCTTGTTTTTTTTTTCATGTTTCCCACACATTTTGAAATATTACATTAGAAATTAAAAATGTAGAGCTTTTCATCGATTAGCTATGCACCTATACAATGGAGATTCTGGCTGATTTCTTTCTAGTTTCCACCAGTTTCTTTCAGGCCTGTATGAGTGACATCGCTATCAGCTGTTAAACACTGACTGAAGCCGTTGCTGTATTTTATGTGTTTGGGGGGAAAATATTTATTCAGCTCATATTTCTGATGTATCTGGAACACGTCTTGTTCAGTCGAGGAAGCACGTGTACATAGAGATATTCGTCGGGATCTCCAAGTCCGCAGCTTTGTATCCAAACGTTTTCCCGATTTTCCATCCTGGCGCTCCCCCCGTGCACCCTCGGGAAAGTTTTATCACGTTTAATCCACATCAGTCTGGTTTGATTTCAAGGATTTACAGCAGCATTTTATCTCTCAATAACTGCAAAATTGATAAAAAGCAGGACCGCTCCGGAGAATGAGTGATGGCTGCAGTTTGATCATGAGTGGTGGGAGAAGGCCGTAGATAGTATATGAACTAGCACGTCTTGTGCCCACCTCAGCCTTATTCACTATAGAATTCATTTTTCCAAATTCAGACAGGCCAAGATCTATCCCGGTGTTGAGAACAAATGTCGCATCGACTATCATTATTTATATATATATATATATATATATATATATATATATATATATATATATATATATATATATATATATATATATATATATATATATATATATATATATATATATGGGCATGGTGGCTTAGTGGTTAGCATGTTCGCCTCACACCGCCAGGGTCCGGGTTTGATTCCCGTCTCAGCCATGTGTGTGTGGAGTTTGCATGTTCTCCCCACGTGCCTCAGGGGGTTTTTTTTCTCCGGGTTCTCCGGGTTCTCCGGTTTCCTCCCGGTCCAAAAACATGCACGGTGGGTTGATTGGCACCTTGGAAAATTGTACCCCAAGTGTATGAATGTGTGTGTGTGTGTTGGTGTGTGTGTGTGAGCCCTACAATGGGTTGGCATTCCATCCAGGGTGTATCCTGCCTTAATACCCATAGACGCCTGAGATAGACACAGGCTCCCCGTGACCCGAGGGAAGATCGGATAAAGCGGTAGAGATGAATGAATGAATGAATGAATGAATGAATGAATGAATGACTATATATATATATATATATATATATATATATATATATATATATATATATATATATATATATATATATATATCTATATATAACTAAAATCAGCTGCTGTAAAGAAAGAGAATGGGGGACGATTTAAAACGTTCTAAAACGTTCTAATATATATATTTTTTTTTTTAGCCTATATAACCTGGTGTAATTTTATTCATTATATTAATACAAATTTCCTCACCCTCACAATGCTAGTACATATTTGAAGTAGAGTTGACTCCATGCCCACTGGTCGCTATATTTGGTATTCCAGATGAGTCAGTACCACTGAGTTCGGTTCACAAGGAGGGTTTAACCTTCTCGTCTTTGTTGCTAAATGTTGTATACGTTTACATTGGACAGCGATTAAATTCCCCTCCGTCTCTCAGTGTCTTAGAGACTTGATGATGTTTTTTCTTAAGTTGGAAAAGGTTAAGTAAACACTGAGGGGTTCTACTGACACTTTTTCCGCAAACGGTTACTTCCCATTTCAGGAGATTGCAGGTGTTACTGCAGACATTTGCCTTAAATGATACTAAAATTAGGTACACTAAGCACATATTGTATAAATTGCATACATTTTATGTTGTTTGTATCATAAGTTTGTAATTGATCATTCGTTCATTCATCTTCTAGCGCTTTATCCGATCTTCCCTCGGGTCACGGGGAGCCTGTGTCTATCTCAGGCGTCTATGGGTATTAAGGCAGGATACACCCTGGATGGAATGCCAACCCATTGCAGGGCACACACACACACACACACATTCATACACTAGGGACAATTTTCCAAGGTGCCAATCAACCTACCGTGCATGTTTTTTGGACCGGGGGAGGAAACCGGAGAACCCGGAGAAAAACCCCCTGAGACACGGGGAGAACATGCACAAACTCCACACACACATGGCCAAGACGGGAATCGAACCCTGACCCTGGCGGTGTGAGGCGAACGTGCTAACCACTAAACCACCGTGCCCCCCTGTAATTGGACTGTAACATTACCAGAGTTAATGTTTTCCTAGATGGAGACAATGTGCATGGATAAAGACGTCTGCTAAATGTACTATTAGATTTTTGCCTTCCAACGAGTTATTGTTGTATTTATACTTCAGTGCACATTTATGTAGGAGTCGATGTTTGCACGAGTTGTTGTATGAAGAGCCGTGTGATGTCTGTGCAGCGGCTGGGGACGTTCGGACCGTTGCGTTGCGGAGAAATGTACGCACTGGATCGTCTGCTCCGGGAGACTCGGGTAATGGAGCTCGTTCGTCTGGCTGTCCAGGATACAGTGCGATGTGACATCCAAGCTGAGGAAGGTGAGCTGTGCGATGTCATATTTGGGAAAACAAATGAACCCGAAAAAGATCAAATGTAATGGTTAAATGTGTCTTTAAATCTTTAGTGGTTTTTCTTACTATCAATCTTGAAGCAATTAAAAAATATCACGTGCAATCCCAGATCAGTCGTTCATAAAAAAAAAGAATATAGTGGTTTTATATTGGTTTCCTGTTGACTTTTTTGGTGATGTGTGTTTTGGGAACAGTTGTTCCACAGTTAGAGCAGTGCCAGGGGGCTGTGTTGCTATGGAAGCGTTGTACGACTGGTTCTGGTGTATTCAGCACCTCCACAGAGACCTTCCTGCAGACTCTGAGCAACATGTACACAAGCAGAATACCAGATCGAGGAGCCAGCCTTTCAGACACAGGTGTGTGTGTGTGTGTGTGTGTGTGTGTGTGTGCTTCGTTGTTTCATCAACTGCTCATAATACATCAGCAATTGTGTGCTTTCAAATTAAAATACCTCTGCAGTGAAGTGTTTGATGCATGAAATTAAATGTGGAATAATTGTTTCACGGAGAATATTAAAATGATGATTTCAGTTTATTTGTTTACAATAAACAGGTTTCACTCATTTACTCCATATATCCACATAATATTTAAAAGGGGCTTTTAATGTATAGGGTCTAATGCAAAAACCTAAGTGTCATTTCTTGTGTTAGTCTTCATGCATCTGGTGGAAAAGATTTTGGAGAAAAAGGTGCCGAGGAGATGTGGAAGTACAGCGAAAGAGATTGTTACTGTTTTTCAATTCTGGAGCTACCTAGAGGTCGAGGGTGTGAGCGAACTGGAGACGCACATCACTGAGCTGGCTGAGGAGGGTATGTCTCATATCACCGTTATATCCTCAGCGTATGAGCAGCTTATTATCGCTTTGTCTTTAACCTTAATTAACAGCCGTCAAAGGGCCGTTAGAAAGCAATGTAGCTTACTTTTGAATGTACATGCTTGCCACGCCCGTCTTCTCATTATCACTTCATTTGTGACTTTCTCCACCCCCTCCCCCATCCTCTCATCCCGTCTCTAATCTCCCTGCCAAACCCTACCCCCCCCCCCCCCATCTCTGCCTAACCCCCCTGCCAACCCTCCACCCCACCACCCCCCTTGCCTCCAAACCCCCCCCCTCCCCCCCCCCCACCCCCCCCCCCCCCCCCCCCCCCCGTCTGGTTTCGGCTACAGTCTGGTTGGTGCAGTGTCTGCAGTCTGGCGATCAAGATGTGCTGCTGAAAGCCCTCAAAAAGCCGCCAGAGTGCAGTCTGAAGCGCGAGGGTCTACGTGCCATCAGCCTACTGCTCAGGGACCTGCGGGGGAAGGTGTGCAGCAGCGCAAGTTCTCTGTTACGCAGCCTTGCCGAACAACCACGCCACAGAGAGAGGGTACGCTGGGGGAATGGGCACATTTTTTTGGCATAAACGAGAGAACTTAAAGTTTACGAGGGCTTATTTATAGCTAAAGATTATTCACTAAATACCGTCTTGAACGTGGCTAAAAAAGGACATGTTGTTTAATTACACATTTAAATATGTTTTTATTGGTTGCAATATTACAAATAAAGGTATATAAAAATAAGAAAGATTATGAGGTGTCCTGCTTGCTACATCACCAGCATTTAAAGATTCCTTCTGTACCTTTTTCAGGCTCTTGTGAGCTGTCTGGAGCTGCTGGAGGATGAAAGTGTTGAGACTCGTGTGTGTGGCTGTAAAGCACTGGCATGTCTAAAGGTTATAATCTTTATCTATTTTTTTGTTGTTGCAGTAATTGGTTTGCCTGTTCACATTAGTCTCATATGTCACATATGTTGGGTAAAGAGGGGACACGGTGGTTTAGTGGTTAGCACATTCGCCTCACACCGCCAGGGTCCGGGTTCGATTCCCGTCTCGGCCATGTGTGTGTGGAGTTTGTGCATGTTCTCCCCGTGCCTCAGGGGGTTTTTCTCCGGGTTCTCCGGTTTCCTCCCGGTCCAAAAACATGCATGTTAGGTTGATTGGCACCTTGGAAAATTGTCCCTAGTGTGTGAATGTGTGTGTGTGCGTGTGTGCCCTGCGATGGGTTGGCATTCCATCCAGTGTGTATCCTACCTTAATACCCACAGACACCTGAGATAGACACAGACTCCCCGTGACAAAGCGGTAGAAGATGAATGAATGAATGAATGTTGGGTAAAGCTGATATTTATTGATTGCATGCTTTTGAATGATTATGCTTTGGATTTCATTCTTTTAAATCAGGAATGCAGTCGAATTGGTGCATGGCTATAAGCATATAAATAGTTATAGGATATCTAGGTTTGGGTATATGTGTACAGTGTATGTATATGTATATGTGTACAGTGTCCTTCATTTTGTTTGAAGTTAAGAAAACATGTTATTATACAATTATACTCTATACGTCATGTTACTCCCTACGCTTACTCCGACACTGAGACCACTACTTAACCGCGGTAGTGGATGCACAATTATACATACATACATACACACACACACACACACACACATATATATACCGTAAATTTCGGACTATAAGCCGCTACTTTTTTCATAGGTTTTGAACCATGCGGCTAATAATAAGGTGCGGCTATTCTGCAGATTTTTTCCCGACCGCTAGGGGCTCTAACCGGAATTAGAATCAAAACTAACACAAAATAAATGCAAAGAAGAAGAATGCGCTAGTTCCTCTTTAGCAGATATAAGTGGGTAGAAGCGGATAGAAGGAGGACAAACTCTATCTTTACAAGGTTAAGGTGACGTGATTTCACACACAGGAGAAATGAAGGTAAATACTGTAAATAACGCTTATTTTCTCTTGGTTCTGTCCCGTTTTAATCAGTAAAGTTGCTGCTCGGTGCTCTCTCTCTCTCTCTCTCTCTCCTCCCTGCTAGAACCCCCCTGCTGCTCCGGTCCGTCTCCTGACTTCTCTTACTACTACTCCCGGTCCCTGGTACAGTACCACGGCGCGCAGAGCGCAAGGCTCCCTAGCCTGTCTGGCCGCTCCGTATGAGCGGCGTCTCCTGAGTTCTTTATTCTAATAAATCCTGTTTTGTATGAATTCCGGATCTCCGCGTCTCTGTGCAGCGTCCACCGTTACACCGTGTTGAAATACAGGTTAGGAAAGGATCTATTTAGGTACATACATGTACATTTACAATTCAAAAGCGGATGCGGCTTGTATGCAGGTGCGGCTTATTTATTATTTTTTGGGTTTTTTTTTTTAAATAGAGCGGATGCGGCTTATATGCAGGTGCGCTTTATAGTCCAGAATTTACGGTATATATATATAATAAATGCTCTTTGTGGTTTTTGTATGCTAGGCCAAAGAAAGCATTGAGCAGCTGGTATACCTGTGCAGGACAGACAAGGAGGATGTGCGAGATGCTGCCAAACAAGCTCTGCTGGTGCTCGGTAAGTCAGAACAACATAAACAGGAATTCAATATGGATAAAAAAAACTCATGAAACTCATTTTCACCGTGGGTCACATCATCATTTTGGTTGGGGCAGTTGTAACTATAAGACAGTATATAGTGTGTGATGAGAGACGTCGTTTCATAACACAAAACACGGCGCTTTTTCTCCTTGAAGCACAAACATGTATTCGTTTTCTAACTTTCTTGGAAGTGCCTTCCATCTTAACCAATTTTTCCACCTCGTGGACATTTTGGGATGGTCTGTAGAAATTTCTCTGTTCCACTTGTTGGGAAAAATTGCCCTTGCTTAACACCGATGTGGGACACGCTGCACTGTAGTGGTGCGCATAACATCATGGAAGATGTAGTTTATTGTTAATGCACGCTTTAAAGTAGTATATCCTTAAGACAATCACACGCTTTTTAGGCTCCTGCAGCCCACATTTTGTCCTCGGGCCTTGAGTATGGCATGTGTTGTAATGGATATTGTCTAAAAGAAAGGCTTTAATTTTCCGTCGTTAGCAGCTGTTTGATTGGTGTTTTTATTGTGTGTGTGTGTGCAGGTGAGGAAGGGAAAATGGCCCATCAGCATGTGGAACAGGATGGGGTCGCTCGACTTTTCGCACCTGGAAGCATGGCCAGCACTGCATTTTAAGCACCATCAACTCACAGAGACTCTAAACCTATATCTCCTGTGTACTCGGACTTGTATACCAGTGAAGGACTTGCGACCAGATGGTTCAAACCATTGAATCTCGAATAAATTGCAAATCACCTCGTTAAACAGAGTGACTGCGGATGATTTAAACAATCAGTGGACGCACCGGAGAGATGACTGAAGCTGACTGATAAGCTACACATTCAATTCAGTTCAATGATACAATAGGAACAAGATGTTGGATTTCTGCCCTACATTGAGAGTTTTGTTGCCTTATCATTTACTGCAGTGGTGTTGCCTTCACAATTCACAGAAGCGGTGCTAAGATGAGTGCATTACTTCATACTTCATGCATGGACATTGTTTTTTTTTTTTTTTCAAGAGCAGGGGAATAAAAAGCGTTACTTTCATGTGATATTTAACAGAGGTACACTTTTTAACCCGATGAGCATTTGCTTGTGTTCATAACAGAGTGTGCTAGTGTTCATGTTTGTCAGGTGTAAGTGGGACAGAGTTCAGGTGGTCAGAGTGAGTGAACGCGTTTCCAGTGAAGAGTTTCAGTATAACTGACAGCATTCCATACTGTCACTATATATGCTTTACTGATAAATCTGTGTACATCTTTTAATCTGTTGTAGTTTTGTTTTGTTTTTTTAAAACCACGTTTACACTCAATAGCAAATATAGGCCTGCTTTGAGTGCTGATGAAACTTTCACAGTGCACTTCCTGAGATTCAAGTCCATGGCATTGTATCTGAGGGGGATAACTGCTGTAAAAAAAAAAAAAGAGGGGCTCGTTTATACAAATATTAATAGTATTAGTCGAATTTAAATATTGACGGGCTTCGCCTTGCAATAGTATACTGCATGTAATATTCAGACCAAGCCCACTGCAAACCGAACAAGAATTCCGAGCGCTCCATGAGTGCTGCTAGACAAAGATTCAGCTCTGGAATCTCAGCTCTTCACCTGGGTTTAGGTCGAGACAAAGCCTCCTCAATGTACAAGTGCCTCAAACGACTGGGGAGTGACTGTGTTGAGAAAGTAGACTTATTTAAAATGGAAAGGAATAGCAGTTGATGACAAGCTGTAATGCAGATTTAATTATATATTTTTTTCCTCTTTAAAGACATACAGATTGTGCATCATAATTTTTTTTTAAAAGAAGAAACGTTTATTGTTTGACAAAGGTCAATCAAGTGAAAAACAAGACTATTAAAATCTAAAAAAAAAAAAAATATATATATATATCCCTTGTGTTGTGTGCTTGACTTGATTTAGTTTAAAGTGAACATAGACATAAGCTAATGTGATATTCATTCATTCATCTTCTACCGCTTTATCCGATCTTCCCTCGGGTCACGGGGAGTCTGTGTCTATCTCAGGCGTCTATGGGCATTAAGGCAGGATACACCCTGGATGGAATGCCAACCCATCACAGGGCACACACACACTCACAATCACACACACATTCATACACTAGGGACAAATTTCCAAGGTGCCAATCAACCTACCGTGCATGTTTTTGGACCGGGGGAAACCGGAGAACCCGGAGAAAAACCCCCTGAGGCACGGGGAGAACATGCAAACTCCACACACACATGGCCGAGACGGGAATCGAACCTGGACCCTGGCGGTGTGAGGCGAACGTGCTAACCACTAAACCACCGTGCCCCTCTAATGTGATATATAAAGTAGTATAGTAAATCCTAAGGATTTGTTTATAATATATAAAGTGAATACAATAAATAGTGGAATAGAATAGAACCCGAAAGAGAGAGAGAGAGAGTGTGTGTGTGTGTGTGACAAGCTGTAATGCAGATTTAATTATATATTTTTTTCCTCTTTAAAGACATACAGATTGTGCATCATAATTTTTTTTAAAAGAAGAAACGTTTATTGTTTGACAAAGGTCAATCAAGTGAAAAACAAGACTTAAAAAAAATCTATATCTATATCTATCTATCTATCTATATATATCTATATATATATATATATATATCCCTTGTGTCGTGTGCTTGACTTGATTTAGTTTAAAGTGAACATACACATAAGCTAATGTGATGTATAAATATAGTAAATCCTAAGGATTTGTTTATAATATATAAAGTGAATACAATACATAGTGGAATAGAATAGAACCCGAAAGAGAGAGAGTGTGTGTGTGTGTGACAAGCTGTAATGCAGATTTAATTATATATTTTTTTCCTCTTTAAAGACATACAGATTGTGCATCATAATTTTTTTTTAAAAGAAGAAACGTTTATTGTTTGACAAAGGTCAATCAAGTGAAAAACAAGACTTTAAAAAAAATCTATATCTATATCTATCTATCTATCTATATATATATATATATATATATATATATATATATATATATATATATCCCTTGTGTCGTGTGCTTGACTTGATTTAGTTTAAAGTGAACATACACATAAGCTAATGTGATGTATAAATATAGTAAATCCTAAGGATTTGTTTATAATATATAGAGTGAATACAATACATAGTGGAATAGAATAGAACCCGAAAGTGTGTGAGTGTGTGTGTGGTGTGTGTGTGTGTGTGTGTGTGTGTGTGTGTGTGTGTGTGTGTGTGTGTGTGTGTGTGTGTGTGTGTGTGTGTAATCCGTTGGAGAATAACGTATGAAATTTAAAAGTGCTAGCGCCCCTTTTGGCCAATCGACACAGCGCTAGTATTTCACCCCTCCCTCCTCCTCGTCGCCACCGCCCCCCTGCGTGCCGCGCATGCGCAGCAACCGCCTCGGGCCGCCATTTTGTGCGGAGCCTACTCTGCAAAAGCGGGAGACGATTAAAACCAGCGAAGGGGAAGCACGCAGTTGTACTTTCCTGCGAACTAAAGGAAGAGTGGAGCGCGGGTGTCGGATCGAATTCAACGAGAGGATAAACGAGCAAAAGCAGGTAAAAATAGTGGCACTTTTCCGAGCGGGGGGAGTTTTGCAGGATCTTTAATCGGCCTCTAGGTGTCACGATGGGGCTCCTGGTCCAGGCGGCTGGCGGGGGGTGTTTGTCTCCCTCTATCGTTATCGAAAATTTAGCAAAAAACACTTATAACCCAGAACTTCGGGGTTATGCCCGATTATTAAGTGCTATCAAACTGATATCAGACGGCATTTCGCCAAGATGCCCTATTTTAACACTTCAGTGTTTGCTCCTCTCTTTAGGCCAGGCGTCCATTTTCTTTTCCTTCTCTTTGTTTCCGCGACAAAAAAAACCCGCCGTTTCTGGATGGAGCAATAGTTTACCCAGCCAGCCAATCCCGCCCTCGACACGTTCGACTTTTGGAAGTGCACAAACATCATCGATAAGCTTCCAAATATCGAACTGAATTATACAGCCGTTGTTTCCGTGTTATTTTTTTTATGGGCGCCAAACAAGCCGGCTAACTCGTTAGCTTAGCATAGTTTGTTTGGCGCCCCTCCTCAACCGCGATTCAAACATACGCAGCCCTTCCTGGCCCAGCACACACACACACACACACACACACGCGTAACCCTCACACAACATGCACTGTTAAAATCTCGGTTTGTTTTGTTGTTTTTTTTTTCCTTCTTCTTTTGTCGTCGAAATCAATCGCCGTGACGAGCACCGTTTAAGCGCCCGAGTTGGTGGCTAGCTTGCGGGTTGTTTGCTAGCCAGCTTGTTGCGCAGATGAAAATCGGACGAGGAAAACGCCGGAGCGGAGTAAAAGCGATTTTAACTGTCTACACAGCGGTCGTTCCTTTTCCTTCCCACGGCATCTCAAATCTCAGTGATCCCAGTGGAGTGCCGGAAACGTTCATTGACCGCTCGCTTATCGAGACACTAGCCACCTCGAGCAGCAGACGACTAAGGGGATAAAACTGTGGAGAGCTCCCTCTACAACCCGGCTGGTAGCGGTACAAAACGCTCTCAATCAGCTCAGAATGCCCTCTTGCTGTAGTGGAAAATCTTTCACCGGTAACCCAGTGTGTGGGTAGTTGATGACAGATTGCTTCTGCACCATTTGTTAATTTGGGGCGTTTTTGTTGTTGTTGTTGTTGTTTGTTTCCAGCGAGCACGGCTTTTTGGCGCGTACATTCGTAAGATGTGGAAATGAAACAGTCATAGCGGGGCAGCAGGAAGATAAGCTGTTTTTACAGAATATAAACTGTTAGAAATTTATATTTAAAAAAAAAAGCCTCTAGACGGCCTGTGATGCATCAGAGCTGAAACCAGCAAGTCTCCCATCTAGAATAGATAATACACCTGTTAACGACTTTCTTATTGTGGTTTGATATACTTTGGATTCTTGTAATGTGTGTACAAGAAATCGCACACGGTGCATCCTGTTTAAGCTTCTCATTGCATTGTAACGTTCTTAATCATGTCTTGGTGTTGTTGTGTATTTTCTTTCTTTCTTTTTTTTTTACGAGGAAGGAAAGTCAGATATAACACGTTAACCGTGGAAGAGGCAGGAGAGTAGAGAGATGAAGCAAAACATTTTGGTACAGGTAACTACAACAGGGCAGTAAGTTGTGCCACTTAACAGTCTAATCTAGCGAGACTCTTGTTTCCTATGTTAGGAACGGTGAAAGTTTACTTTATTCTTTGTTTTGACATCTCTTGTTTGTTTCGTTGAAGGTAGTACCCATGGAAGGGGCGCCGACCGAAGCAGTCATAGATGAGGCCGGGGACTCGTTCAAAGCCAAGGATTGTAAGACGTATCAACGTCGACACGAAGATGACGTTCATGCCGAGCTGCTGCAGGCTGCGGGACTAGAGGCGGTAGAGCAGCCTGTAGTCGAAGGTGAAGTGACCGGAACTGTGGTCGACGCACAGCAGCTGGTCGAAGGTGTGGTGAGTGTAAACAGTGGTGTGGAAATGATGGTGATGGACACCCTGGACCCAACCCTGCTGCAGATGAAGACGGAAGTGATGGAGGGCGCCATGGCTGCCGGTGTAAGTGTAGCTGGAGCAGCGCACGAGGCCACGGTCACCACAGTGGATGACACCCAGATCATCACCCTGCAGGTGGTCAATATGGAGGAACAGCAACTGGGCCTGGGTGAACTGCAGTTAGTGCAGGTGCCCGTTTCTGCTGTTCCCGTTACTGCCACCACTGTAGAAGAGCTGCAGGGCACACTGGTAGATGCTACTGCCATGCCTAAAGATGGGGAGCCTGTCATCTGTCACACACTGCCACTCCCAGAGGGCTTTCAGGTTGGCTAATAGTTGTCTGTAGTTTATTACAGCACTTAATGGTGTCTGGTTTGGGTTTTCATGATGCTTTGTGCTTATAGGTTGTGAAAGTTGGTGCCAATGGGGAAGTGGAGACTGTAGAGCAGGATGAGCTCCAAGGCCATGAAGAACAAGCTCTGCAACAGCAGGAGGAGGATGAGATCCCTGAACCCCAGAATGATGATCCCACTTGGGCCAAGGATCCTGACTACACACCCCCAGTCAAAAAGACCAAAAAGACAAAGAAAAGCAAGCTGCGTTACAACACAGAGGGAGAAAAAGACATGGATGTGTCTGTTTATGACTTTGAGGAGGAGCAACAAGAAGGCCTCCTGTCGGAGGTTAATGCCGAGAAGGTTGTGGGCAACATGAAGCCTCCAAAGCCAACTAAAATCAAAAAGAAAGGTAGATGTATATATATATTTTTTTGTGTGTGTTTATGATTTATGGAATTGTCTGGGCTTTTACTAATGCCGCTTGTGTTGTCCAGGTGTAAAGAAGACATTCCAGTGTGAGTTGTGTAGCTACACCTGCCCACGGCGCTCCAATCTTGACCGTCACATGAAGAGCCACACCGATGAGAGACCACACAAATGCCACTTGTGTGGACGTGCCTTCAGGACGGTCACCCTGCTGAGGAACCATCTCAACACACACACAGGTGTGTGTTCTGCTTCAGTACTCACAGCTGCTCTTCTCTTTATATATATAAATATTTTTATTTTTATTTATTTATTTTTGAACAGGCACCAGACCTCACAAATGTACTGATTGTGACATGGCGTTCGTTACGAGTGGCGAGCTTGTGCGACATCGTCGTTATAAGCATACACACGAGAAGCCTTTTAAGTGTTCAATGTGTGACTATGCTAGTGTGGAGGTATGCAGAACAAAATCTTATTTTGTTTAGATTACTTCTTTTTATTATGCTCTTTAGTTTTCACTTCTAATGTATTGTTAATTTTTATTAAACAGGTCAGCAAGCTGAAGAGACACATTCGCTCTCATACCGGGGAGCGTCCATTCCAGTGCAGCCTGTGCAGCTATGCCAGCCGAGACACCTACAAGCTGAAGAGACACATGAGAACCCACTCAGGTTTGACATCAGTAACACTATCTAGCATTATCCTAAACGCATCATGCACAATGAGAAGAATCTGCAGTTCAAACCAAATGTTGACTAACAAATAAAAGCAATAAAAACCTTTACCGCGTTGATGTGTTTTCAGGGGAGAAACCATACGAGTGTTACATCTGTCATGCACGTTTCACCCAGAGTGGCACTATGAAGATGCATATCTTGCAGAAGCACACTGAGAACGTAGCCAAGTTCCACTGCCCCCACTGTGATACGGTCATCGCCCGCAAGAGTGACTTGGGTATGACCGCCTTCCTCCTCCTAACCTACGCCATACAGTGGGAACTGTTGTGTATTCATTTTCTTCCATATCATCAGGTGTGCATCTGCGCAAGCAGCATTCCTACATTGAGCAAGGCAGGAAGTGCCGTTACTGCGAGGCTGTATTTCATGAGCGCTACGCTCTAATTCAGCACCAGAAGTCCCACAAGAATGAGAAACGCTTCAAGTGTGACCAGTGCGATTACGCCTGTCGACAGGTCAGTCAACTAAAACAGTGTGCCAATACTATATGTTGCATATCATTATGGGCTTACAGAGTGGATCTTCCAATAGAGATGAATATTTTTTTAAGGAACATGTTCTTCCCCCCCCCCCCCCCCCCCCCCCCCCCCCCCCCCCCCCTGTCAGGAGCGTCACATGGTGATGCACAAGCGCACACACACTGGGGAGAAGCCATATGCCTGCAGCCACTGTGATAAAACATTCAGACAGAAACAACTCCTGGACATGCATTTTCGCCGCTACCATGACCCCTCCTTTGTGCCCACTTCCTTTGTGTGCAATAAATGTGGCAAGACCTTCACACGCAGGGTATGCAACAAACTCTAGTACTATTGCCCCCCCCCTCTCTCTCTCTCTTTCAGTGTGTGTGTGTGAAATGTCCACTAACGTGTGGGTCTTTTTATGTTTTGTATATAAAACAGAATACAATGGCCAGGCATGCTGAGAACTGTTCTGGACTGGAAGGTGTTGACGGGGAGAACGGTACTCCAACCAAACGGGGCCGTGGTGGCAGAAAGAGGAAGATGCGTTCCAGAAAGGATGATGACGACGACAGTGGTGAGTGCCTGTGCCACTGCTTCTCTGGTCTCCTACGCTGGCATCGTGAATGTTATTTACAGTTGTTCTCGCCCTACGTTAGATGATCATGGCGAGCCTGAATTGGATGACATTGATGAGGAAGAGGAGGAGGACGATATTCTGGATGAGGTGGAGATGGAGGTGGAACAAGCCCCACCGACCATCCCTGTTCCTGCACCCGCTGAGCCACCTGTCAAGAGGAAACGTGGCCGGCCTCCTAAGAATCCTCCCAAAGCTTCCCTGGCTAAGAACACAAACTTGGCACCTACTGGTAATTCTCATGCTTAGCTGTTCAGTAGCTGATCTGTAAATATCACATGAAGTCCTAATACAACTTGTGATCATGTCACATTTGGTTGACTGAACCAGCCTACAGCTCACTTCCATAGAATGCATGCAGCGTGGAGAGATTATATGGTTAATATTCTGTAAGTTAATAGTTAAATGGTTTCTGTGCAGCAGCTGCTATTATTCAGGTGGAGGACGAGGGCACAGGAGCCATTGAAAACATCATAGTGAAGAAGGAGCAGGACGGTGTGGATCCTTCAGTGGCATCAGCAGACCCTGTGGTGGAGGAGGTGGAAGCCGCAGAGGGAGGAGCGGAGGCAGAGCAGCTCTCTGTTCCTGAAGCTGCACCCAATGGAGACCTCACCCCTGAGATGATCCTCAGCATGATGGACCGGTGATGTGCTCTCCCAGGCCCTATGTCCTTACGCTTGTATGCGTCCTCTCCCATGCTGTCACCTCCCTGCCTCACAGAACACAAACTCTTTTCTGCTGTGTTCTCCTTCATTTTCTGATCTGTGGAATTGAATATCCAATTTTCCCTTTTCTCTCTTAATCTTCAATTTGTTTTTTTTTTTTTGTTACATGCTTTCGACTCAAATGTGCATGATTCTTTTTTTTTTGTTTGTTTGTTTAACACACACTTTTGAGTTAGTCTGATTTAGTCCATTGTATACCATCTAGAGTGTGGCAGGAGTTGCAGAGATGCTCATGTGCAAATCCAGTGGTTATAATCGTGGGTTCCTCCTATTTACTGTAGTGAACTGCACACATTTTGATGTTTTTCCCTAATTAACATGCCAATATTCTTAGAGCCTCCTCCAATCTATTACATTACCATGGCAATATTAGAAAAGGAAAAGTGGGTGGGCCTGGACAAGCCTTGATATCTAGAATTTCTTTCTGTTGTAGAATGGGCATTTTACCCAACATGTATCCTTTTAATATCGGACACACTTTTTATTCTCTTTTGCATTTCTGATTGCTTTCACTGGTTACAATTGAAAAACACAAAAGGGTCGAAATACAGCCATGTAATTATGTCTTGGGAGGATTGCCGTCTATTACGTATTGACGACAACAAAAAAAATCTGTGGTTGGTAACATTGTATAAAAGAGTAATCCTGGCCGGTCCTGCATGTAAATATTTTTATTTTCTTTTTCTTTGTTTTATGACCGTTTTAACCTTTTTCAAGTGAATCCATGACCTTGGATGCTGACGCAATGATATTTTAAATAGTTGTCATTTAAAAACATTCTCCTGAAAACTTTTAAATCTTGATTTAGGGTGTGCTGGCATATGGTCATGATGATGCCCCCCTGGCCTTATTTGGCTTTTAATGTTACCTGGGTTTGTGTTTTCTGCATTTCAGGGAGAAAATTAGATATTTTCCTTCATTAATAATGATGATAGGACGATAAGAGTCTATAGTTTATTTCTGTCAGTGCATATTTTCATATTTGGAAAGGTTAGCGTAGCTCTTTCCTGGTATAGCGCTATCATGGAATTTGGGCAACTGGGGTTTATGCCCCCGATGCTGTAAAGCAATGAAGAAGGTTGGAAAATGCTGGACCAGTGCTAGATGAGCTTGGTGCAGGCTACACCCTAACTTTAGATTTGGTATGACTGCTGACACGCTTGAGTTGCTCATTGGTGATGAAGAAAAAGGTCTCTGTCCATAACAATGTTCTCACTCTTTATTTTTTCTCCATCACATTTAGTCCATGCAGCTTGAGCTCGTCGAAGCCGTTTTAATGCATTCTGTTCTGGAGGAACTGTTTGCATAGAGTTAGTTCATAAGAGTTCACATTTAGAAGGACCGAACAAAAATTTTTTTTTTCCAGATTCAGAATGTTCACTTGTTCTTTGCATTTACATTTCTTTACTTTTGTTAAGCTCTTAATTTTAGGTTAATGCTTTTTTTTTTTTTCCTTTTTTGTACCTAGCTGTAACTGTGTGAATTTTACAGTGGTCAGAAAACCCACATATAAAGACATTTATTGTGGCTGGGTTGGGCTTTGAGGGAATAAGAAAAATGTGGAGAATGTATTGCTGTACAGCTAATAAAATAATATTGTCCTAGTCTGTTGTTATGTGTATTTTATTTTATTTTTTTTTAAATACAGTATATTAAGCTGTTTATAGTGGATTCTGGCAATCAGACAAACCATGAAAACTGTAGATGCTGAAACGAATTAGTTTATCGAGTTGAGAAAATATAAATCGTACATGATAATTGCACTTTTAACTGAAAAAGCTTTTCTTGCCTTGTAGAAAAGTTCTTTTGACATGTTTAATCTACAGTATTTATCCACAGAACTCGTTATTTCCTGTCGTCTGTTAAGGGGTGCTGCGGTGAAAAAGGATCAAGTGTTTTTCTCAGAATGAACCTCTTCAGCCACACATTCTTTCCTTTCAGGCTTTAAACTATATTAGAGATGACACTTTTTTTTCTTTTGGTTGTTTTTGATTTTAATGTATCATTTAATTAAGAAATAAAGAAAGGGAGAGGTGGTAGCTCAGTGTCCCAGCACTACTGAGCTGCTACAATCGGGCCCTTGAGCAAGGCCCTTAACTCCCAACTGCACAATTCAGTGCTTGATCCCAAGCCCGGATGGATTCAATTTTATTTGTATTTTTTTTTTTTATATACAATTGTCATTGTCACAAAGCAGCTTTACATACTAATTATAGTGTGTGAGAATGAAAATCCAGAGGCGACGGTGGCGAGTAAAAACTCTCGGAAGAAACCTTGAGAGGAACCAGACTCCACAGGGAACCCCATCCTCATGTGGATGTTTTGTTTTTGTTTGTGATTTGTGAATTTGTTTAGTGTGGACTATATCCATGGCAGTGTAGAATGGGGATCGATGGGGAGGGTTACGTTAGTAAGCGCATCCCGCGTCAAAACGTGCGCCAAAACTAATATGCATGTGGCGCCCCCTAACGGGAGAAGCCGGGACAACAACTTAAAATAGATAAATCATTAATGAAAATGTCAAAATAGTCATTTCTGAGATTCTCTTACAGTCTTTTTTTTTGCCTTTCAATGAGCTAGCAAGCTCAGGCACTATGAAAGCACATGTGTATAACATGTTAAATGTGCCCTGGTGTAGTTTAAGGCTGAAGATATCATTTCCTGTCACAGAACCTGTGGTTTCTGTAACCATGCGCATGAATCACAGTGCAGCAGGATGTGAATGTGTGTGTGTGTGTGTGTGTGTGTGTGTGTTATTCCACCTGCACTTTGTAAGTTGTGCTGTTGCTGGCCTCTTGTGCACCCTGTTCATGCACACAGTGCACAGTAAGGCGTGATGGCGTCTCCGACAGATGTTCCCTTCTGTCTGAAAGGTATTACAGCTTTACTTTTGCTCTAATTGCTTGTTTCAATTATAAAACATCATTGTTTTAGCAGTTTATTGTGAGTTTACATGGTGATTTTTACTTACTTCCTTCCCCCCCGTCCTTACATTTGGTTTGTGTGTGTGTGTGGTGTGTGTGTGTGTGTGTGTGTGTGTGTGTGCGCGCTTTCTTTGTGTAAGATGGCATCATTAAGCTTCTGAGGCCTCAGAGGGTCCAGTTTATGAGGTTTGTGCAACTCAACCAGTCCAGAGATCGGGCAGATGGCAGAGTCCTTGTAAGTCCTTATTTAATATTCAATGTGCTTAAAAAATAAATAATAATAAAAAAATTATATATATAATATATATATATATATATATATATATATATATATATATATATATATATATAGATATATATAGTATATATTCAGTTATATTCAACATGTTGATTAATACATCTGTTTGCTTTTGTTAAGTGTATTTCTGAACTATATATTCAGTAATGTCGTTTGTTAATATGAGCTGGTTATTGGTCAAAATATGACCAGTTCTTATTTTTATTATTGCTATTTTTTTTTTATTTTTTATAATTTACAATGAAATGTCTCTCAAACTGATGTCTATTTAGTGTTCTATTTGATTGCATTCTTTGCTGCAGTCTTTTAGCTTGTATGTTAGTGTTAAGGGGCTGATATTAACACGGTGGTTTAGTGGTTAGCATGTTCGCCTCACACCGCCAAGGTCGGGGTTCGATTCCCGTCTCGGCCATGTGTGTGTGGAGTTTGTGCATGTTCTCCCCGTGCCTCAGGGGGTTTTTCTCCGGGTTCTCCGGTTTCCTCCCCCGGTCCAAAAACATGCACGGTAGGTTGATTGGCACCTTGGAAAATTGTCCCTAGTGTATGAAGTGGTGAATGTGTGTGTGTGTGTGTGTGTACTGTGATTGGAATGGCATTCCATCCAGGGTGTATCCTGCCTTAATGCCCATAGACGCCTGAGATCCCCCGGACCCCAAGGGAAGATGGTATGAAGATGAATGAATGAATGAATGTTTAGTCTATATTATTTTCCAACTTGAAACATGGCATTAAAAAATAAATAAAAGTTAGCACGCTGTCTCTGTGGCTACTCACTCCATACTGGAAATAGTATTTGTTTTGCACATGCATGAAAACATTGGATTGGAAGGAAGTCATTTGTTAAAGTCTGCTGAAAGAAGCAGAACAGTTCACTAGATTATTTCTTAAGCATATTAAGAATATGCGAAACACACTCTCACACACAAACACACTTATATGACATACTTACACATCTGTATTAATCAAATGTAAACAGTCCATTTAACCAATTCAATTTGTGGCAATTTAATTGATTGTTCAATTTAATCAACATAATAAAAAAAAGCGTATTAATATGATTTATTCTATTTGATTTTTCAGAAAATATTGTTTTCTATATTATTAAACCATTTTATTTATAATTGTTTTGAAAATGTAAACTGAGGGAGGGGCACGGTGGCGTAGTGGTTAGCACGTTCGCCTCACTCCGCCAGGATCCGGGTTCGATCCCCGTCTCGGCCATGTGTGTGTGGAGTTTGTGCATGTTCTCCCCGTGCCTCAGGGGGTTTTTCTCCGGGTTCTCCGGTTTCCTCCCTCCCCCGGTCCCAAAAACATGCACGGTAGGTTGATTGGCACCTTGGAAAATTGTCCCTAGTGTATGAATGTGTGTGTGTGTGTGTGTGTGCCCTGCGATGGGTTGGCATTCCATCCAGGGTGTATCCTGCCTTAATGCCCACAGACTCCTCGTGACCCGAGGAAAGATCGGATATAGCGGTAGAAGATGAATGAATGAATGAATGAATGTAAACTGAGGATGTTCACAAATAGTAATAAAATAATAGTAATAAAAAAAAAAAACAATGTTAATAATTGAACCAGAACTGAACCAAACCAAAAAGAGGTTGTGTAATGAGTTACGCTCCTAATAGACACTGTACAATGCTGTATTTTGTGTAACAGAGGTTGAGAAGAAAGACTAAATGAAAATAAACTCAGTATCATTATTCTTTTGAATCAAAATCATGTTTCAGTGGATAATAAAGGACAGTGCATGATGCAGAGATTATTTTCCTCCGCAGTGTCTGGGAATATGGGCAAGATTAAGGGTAAAAATAGATGCCACCAAATAAAAGCCAATCCTAACAGAAAACCTGTTTCATTAAATATGGAGAATTTGTTTATTAGGGACGAATTAGGTCTATGTTAGCTGCAGTTGCTTTATTCTACCAGCAGGTGGAGCGCCGTCTTTATAACATTCTCTCTCTCTCTCTCTCTCTCTCTCTCTCTCTCTCTCTCTCTCTCTCTTTCACAGGTCATGACACAATGGAGAGCTACTGTGTTTCCCAACAAGCAACCAGTGAAGGTACGTGGAACAGAGTAGTCCATTAAATGTTAATGCTAAAAACCCATAAAACAAATATACCAAAATATGAGTTTGAAGGATAAACATTGCACTGTGAGGAAAACACTAAAAACATAAGGTTTTATGAAAAATACCATATGTTTTTATTGAAATATTTCAGCTCTGGTCTTTATTCACAGTCTTTATTCACAGGTGCAACTCAATAAATTAGAATATCATCAAAATGTTCATTTATTTCAGTAAATACTGATATATTCATTCATTCATCTTCTAGCGCTTTATCCGATCTTCCCTCGGGTCACGGGGAGTCTGTGTCTATCTCAGGCGTCTATGGGCATTAAGGCAGGATACACCCTGGATGGAATGCCAACCCATCGCAGGGCACACACACACACACACACACACATTCACACACTAGGGACAATTTTCCAAGGTGCCAATCAACCTACCGTGCATGTTTTTGGACCGGGGGAGGAAACCGGAGAACCCGGAGAAAAACCCCCCTGAGGCACGGGGAGAACATGCAAACTCCACACACACATGGCCAAGACGGGAACTCGAACCCGGATCCTGTCGGTGTGAGGCGAACGTGCTAACCACTATGATGATTGTGGTTTACAGCTAACGGAAACCCAAAACTCAGTATCTCAGAAAATATGAATATTACTCAAGACCAAAAAATGTTGAAAAGTATAGACATGTTTAGCACTTAATACTTGGTGGGGTTTTGGCTTTGTATGAATCAGTGCGGCAGTGTGGAGTGGAGGTGTGGAGGTGTGGAGTGGAGGTGTGGAGGTCTGTAACACTGCTGAGGGGTTGAGGTTTGGAAGTTCATGTTGCTCTGACAGCAGTCTTCAGCTCGTCTGCATTGTTGTGTCTGGTGTCTTCATAACACTCCATAACTTCTCTATGGGTTTTAGGACGAGTGAGTTTGCTGGATAAAAACACACACACACACACACACACACACACACACACACACACACACAGAGGGATAGAATGGTCCTTAAAGCAGGTACTCGTACTTTATCAGGTGTCAGGTCCTGCTGGAAAATGAACCGTCAGGATCCGCCAGGATATAATATGTAATATATATAGGGGCACGGTGGCGTAGTGGTTAGCATGTTCGCCTCACACCGCCAGGATCCGGGTTCGATTCCCGTCTCGGCCATATGTGTGTGGAGTTTGCATGTTCTCCCCGTGCCTCAGGGGGTTTTTCCTCCGGGTTCTCCGGTCAAGGTCCAAAACACTATCCTCTCTTCTTTCAGACCTTATGAAATGCAAAATGAAAAGAGGAATTTGGCCCACTGAGCAACAAGCACCGTCATTCTTGTCCTTAATCCAGTTAATAACACCTCTGATAAAGTCTCTGGTTCAAGAGGGACTTGACATAAGGAATGTGACAATTATAGCCCATGTCCTTGATACGTCTGTGCATAGTGAGTCCTTGGAGCCCTGACTCCAGCTGCAGTTTTTCTTTTCCCAGCAAAGACCATGGAGACCTGCCTGTATTTCAGTACTAGTCTTTATTGCAGACGAGACTACGCGTCAGAGCGTACTTTAGTACTTTAAGATTTTAACATTTAGTTCAGTACCCTATTTAGGATTAATTTTAAGATGTATACATATTTTGGTTGTGCAGTCTCAGTACTCAGGTGATGCATAAAAACAAAACACACAAGGGAAGTATCTGTCCACGCCCATATCACTCTCTCTTTCCGAACCACTTCATTATCACAAAAATACTGATAGGTTCACACCTTTGGGATTCACTCAGACCTTTGATTAAATCCTGAGCCACTGGTCATCAACACAGCAGGAGACAAAGCCAAACCTCGTCCCTTTGTTTCCTACAAAGAAGTAATGGGAGTTTTTTTTTTTGTTTTTTACATCATCATGTATTGTTTGCTGTTTCGAGACGTATAATGTGTACATCAGGGCCGTAAGATAAATCGCGATTTCATCCTGTGCAATTTACGCAACGCCAAAATGACGCGGTTTTATGAAATAAATAAGTACGTGTGGACTTAACACACACTCTGTGACACTGGTGTCAAAAACGGACAGGTTTCAAAACAACTTAATGTATAAAGGTAACGTAAGGGGAAACATGGCATTATGGATAAAAGACATGGACAGATCATCGCTAATTTATTGAAACATCTCTATACAGAACTCCCTGTAGCTTCATTTGCGGAGGATGAAGAGAAATCACAGTCCAAAGCGCACAGTTCGCATAAACCAAGTAAAATCGAGTAAAATATATAATCACAAATAATCAAACGATTACCACAAGATAACTAAATGTTACTTGTTTAGTTCGTTGTTTTATTTATTAAATAAGGGACGTGGCTCCTTTAAGAGTTCTGTTCCGGTTGCTTTCCATCTAAGCTGGGTGATACGCGTCGTGTTATACGGAAGCAAAAGAAAAATGCGCTTCCGTAACACGGATTTGTGAATGCAATGCGCTCCCGTAAGGTTCCATAGTGTGCTATACGGGTCATTATTTTATTTTGTGTCTCGTGTTGTCTAATCCAGTCTGTTTTGTTTTTGCGCTTGCGACTTTATGTGGCTAGGACAACCTATGTTGTGTTATATGTTGTTTTGTGTAGCAAAAAGGTTCTGGAGAAACGTGGTCTCATTTCACTGTGTACTGCGTGAGCTTTATGTAGTTGAAATGACAATAAAACCTCTTGACTTGACTACTCTAATATAGTGAGGAGCTCATCCCTGTTGTGAATGCACAGCTAGTAGGCGTAAGTCGGGGATACTTAGATCACTCACATAGTAATGCACACTGCGTTAATCACGTTAATGGTCATCGTTAATCACGTTAAGAGTAAACCAGCTTTCTTGATCTTTTTGGTGGCTTTAACAAAGCACATGCATACTAAACATTCATTCATTCATTCATTCATCTTCTAGCGCTTTATCCGATCTTCCCTCGGGTCACGGGGAGTCTGTGCCTATCTCAGGCGTCTATGGGCATTAAGGCAGGATACACCCTGGATGGAATGCCAACCCATCGCAGGGCACACACACTCACATTTATACACTAGGGACAATTTTCCAAGGTGCCAATCAACCTACTGTGCAGGACCGGGGGAGGAAACCGGAGAACCCGGAGAAAAACCCCCTGAGGCACGGGGAGAACATGCACAAACTCCACACACACATGGCCGAGACGGGAATCGAACCCGGACCCTGGTGGTGTGAGATGAACATGCTCACCACTGAGCCACCGTGCCCCTGCATACTAAACAAAACTTTTTAATATTTCGGTTGTGACACAGATCCAGTGTTTCTGCTCAAGTCAATTTAACTGAAGTCAAGCCATTCATACATATGCAGTACATTAATGTATATCCCGTACCCCGAACCCTTACCTAACATTCTTCCTGGACCAAGGACCTAACTCCAACTGACTTATACACACTGTACTTCCTGTGGCTGTCGGGGTGTCTTCCAGTTGTTCTTTGAAGGATATATTTTTTTTGGGGGTCAGATAAATCATCCCTATCATCCCTGAGTGAGTGTATTAGTTTATATGGAATATAGGACGGTATTAGTAAAACTAGCCAGTGAAGTAAATCAATAGCTAAAATGCACAGACTCTCCCCACCCTACTAACGAGTTACATTCCTAGAGTTTGTTCGTAGTATGAAGTTTTGAAGTAAGTTGTTTGTGGCATTCGCTATTGACTACGCATGTCTCCTAACTATGTTAGTAAGATATAAGCTATAAAACGCTAGTTCACTGCATTTCTGAATCTCACTTAAGAAAACAATAACACCATTAAAATGAATAAATAGTACTAAAACAATACAGTGATGTATACAGTAGTACTGTACTTGTCGTTAATATGTGTGTGGATGGATGGAAGGAGGAGGAGGTTTTAGGCATTACATGGGTATTACACTCGTCCGTATTACACTCATTCACTACGCTCTGTGTTCACAAAGCTCTGAACCAAACAAGTTTTTTTGTATCGGTGAAGGTTGATAAAGTGTTTGTTCCTAGAGTGGGGAGCGGGGTATAACAGAGATTATCTTGAGCCACACACAGTCGATATTATACAGGTTTTTTGTTGGATGTTCTGCCTGACAAAACCCACTATAAATCCATTTCGGTTTAGGGGCTATATTGAGAGTTCACTGCTTTGTGTAACTCTGGTAGCTGAGGTTTGATCTCTGGCTGGGAACAGAACCCAGGCTATGATGGCAAGGACACCGCAGACTAACCACTAGTCCTCCTGGGACTTCTGTCTAGAATCGCATAACGGTCTGTAATTGCACCATGTTCACAAACCTCCGTCGGTATTCAGTACTTATGGCAGATGGTAGCTTAGTGATGCAAGCATTGGCCTTTGGAGATGAAGATATATGTGAGTGAAAATCCTAGCAACAACAAAGTGATACTCCTGGACACCTGATCGAGACCTTTAAAACCAGAGCAGCCAAATAATATCCTTTATTTGTCAAATATACATTACAGCACAGTGAACATTGAAATTCTTTCTTTCTCTTTCTTCGCATATCCCAGCTTGATGTTGGTAGTTGGGGTCAGAAGCGCAGGAGTCGGCCATGATACGGCGCCCCCTGGAGCACAGAGGGTTAAGGGTCTTGCTCAGGGACCCAAGGGCGGCAGCTTGGCCATACCGGTGCTCGAACCCGGATCTTCCGATCAACAGCTCAGCGCCTTAGACCACTGATCTACCCCCCCCCCTCCTAAATGCACCATGCTTCACTTTTAGGAGGGTTTTGCTCAGGTGAAGAGTGGTGGCTGATTTTTTTCCAGGCATATTGTTTAGATCTGGTTTCGTTAGATGTGATAATAATAATATGATGTTGATAATAATAATAATATAATTCATTACATTTATATAGCCCTTTTCTGGACACTCTTTACATTATGAGAGGGGGATCTCCTCATCCGCCACCGGTGTGCAGCATCCACCTCGATGATTTACCTGGATGGCATCCTTAGTGCGCCTGAACGCCCACCACCCACCAGCTTACTGGTGGAGAGGAGACAGAATGATGAAGCCAATTGGTAGATTCTATCAAAAAAATGTATACAGATGGAAGGCACTCCAAAGAAAGATAGGAAATCGAATACATGTTTGGGCTTCAAGGAGAAAAAAGCTCTATGTGTGTTGTGTTATGAGGCGTTGTCGCCCAACAAACACTGTATACTGTCTTATAGTTACACCGGGCCCTTCGAGGATACTGCTGATGTGATCCACGGTGACTATGTGTTTGACACCCCTGATGTATGGTGAGGAGGCCTGGGTGTGCTGTCACTGTTCCAATTCCTCCAAAAGTGTTTGAAACCCCTCCACTTTATGTAAACCATGTTCGATTTGGATCATTGCCCTTTCAAGACAGATTCAATGCATCACAGTATGCAGAGTGTCTTTGTATGCTTCATTTTTTTTGCATTTATGAACATAGACCTGATATGACTTGCCAAATTGCTCCAGTTTTGTCTCATTTGTCCAAAGGGCGTTCTCCTAGAAGCATTGTGAATTGTCAATATGGCTTTTTGGCCATTTTTGCTTTATTATTGTTTAGTTTTCAACAGTGACGTTCTCCTTGGCCATCTTCCATTAAGTCCACTTTGGCTCAAACAGTGACCTGACACAAACATCACAAACATCCCAAAAATCTTTGGTTACTGTTCATTCATTCATTCATTCATTCATCTTCGACCGCTTTATTGATCTTCCCTCGGGTCACGGGGAGTCTGTGCCTATCTCAGGCGTCTATGGGCATTAAGGCAGGATACACCCTGGATGGAATGCCAACCCATCGCAGGACACACACACACATTCATACACTAGGGACAATTTTCCAAAGTGCCAATCAACCTACCGTGCATGTTTTTGGACCGGGATGAAACCAGAGAACCCGGATTTTCATGATTTAATTTTCAGTACACTTTTAGCTATTATTACTTTATGTCATATATTTCTAGTTATTGAACATGATCTTTAAATTAGTTCAATGATATTTGTGCTTTTTTTACCAACAAATCTGGTCCACATCTGTATATTTCCATACCATGCTTGATTATTATAATTACATTTACCATACACGCTCGAGCTCCGTTCTTATTCCAACACACACACACGCACAGAAGAGTCAAGGATTTCTAAATCCTATGATATACCAAATTATGCATATAAGATTCCATACTAAAGTACATTTAGTTAATTCTGCATTAAGAAAAAAACAAATAAAAAACAAAAACCAATGGCACCAGTAACCCATACAAGGCCACATAGCATCAATACTAAACTTATAGTCATGATATAGTTCTTAGGCTACTTTATATATTAGAGAAATCAGATACTATCACTGTAAAAGTCACTGTAAGAGTGTCCACTAGCCTTAGAGACTAGCCCCAGAGCGTTATAGCTAAAATAACCAAACCAGAGACTAATATAGAATTAGTTAAATGTACTTAATACAGAATATTACATATATAATTTGGTATATTATAGGATTTTATTTAGTCTGTTCGAATATTGATATTGATATCTTTTTTTCCCCCTCTAAAAATGTAAGTACGTAATGAAATGTTTTACTGATATGAACGAAAGAAGGGTAAAACAGTAACCATTAGCAAAGCTTCATGCACACCGAGTGGATAAACACAAGCAGGCACACGGCAAACACGGAAAACCGACTCTTATTATCTTCTGTTAGCCGAACATGCACTAGATAAAAGGAAGCTCGCTGGTCTACTAATTATTCTATTGACTCACAGAATGCAGTGTCATGCTTAAATAATTCATCATACAGCAAGATTATAATAAATAATACAGGATGCACACTTCATTGCTACGAGATACGTGAGAAATGTTGAAAGGATGTGTGTTTAGGTGGCCTCTAAACCTAGTTTCTGTGTTTGAGTTTCATGTGCTGGCTTTTTTCCCAACTTAACCTCTGCATATCACACACACACACACACACGCACACGCTGTAATTTATTAACTCATACGACCTTATGTTTTCTGAGTGTGTATATGTGTTGATGTGTGACAGTGTGTGTATCTGCTCGCAGGTGGAGAGCTCCTTCAACTTTTTAGAGATATATGCCATCAGCATCGAGAGTAATGATCAGGTAAAAAAAAACACCACATTTTTCCTTTTGCTTTTCCACCTCTCGTTTTCTCTCTCACTTTAGCATCTGGGTGCATAACTGATCATAGTTTTTGAATGTGTGGTTTATGGTCTCTCCACTCTGACACTGTATATTATTAGATATCCTGTTCTCACTATATACCGTAAATTCTGGACTATAAAGCGCACCTGCATATAAGCCGCATCCGCTCTATTTAAAAAAAAAACCCAAAAAAATCATAAATAAGCCGCACCTGCATACAAGCCACATCCGCTTTTGAATTGTAAATGTACATGTATGTACCTAAATAGATCCTTTCCTAACCTGTATTTTAACACGGTGTAACGGTGGACGCTGCACAGAGACGCGGAGATCCGGAATTCATACAAAACAGGATTTATTAGAATAAAGAACTCAGGAGACGCCGCTCATACGGAGCGGCCAGACAGGCTAGGGAGCCTTGCGCTCTGCGCGCCGTGGTACCGGGAGTACCGGAGAGCAGGAGTCCGGGAATCGGGAACAGACAAAGGTTAGGCATAAACGTATATCGAGCGTCCGTGTCCGCGACACTAGGTATGTGCTACGAGCCCGGACGGGGATTGTAGGGTGAACCGGGCTTATATCGGGAGAGGGAAAATCAAGAAAAGCTTAGGCGGATTTCTGTGTGTGTGTGTGTGTGTGTGTGTGTGTGTGTGTGTGTGTGTGTGTGTGTGTGTGTGGAAAAGAGCAGGGAGGAGAGAGAGCACTGAGCAGCAACTTTGCTGATTAAAACGGGACAGAACCAAGAGAAAATAAGCGCTATTTACAGTATTTATCTTCATTTCTCCTGTGTGTGAAATCACGTCACCTTAACCTTGTAAAGATAGAGTTTGTCCTCCTTCTATCCGCTTCTACACACTTATATCTGCTAAAGAGGAACTAGCGCATTCTTCTTCTTTGCATTTATTTTGTGTTAGTTTTGATTCTAATTCCGGTTAGAGCCCCTAGCGGTCGGGAAAAAATCTGCAGAATAGCCGCACCTTATTATTAGCCGCATGGTTCAAAACCTAGGAAAAAAGTAGCGGCTTATAGTCCAGAATTTACGGTATATATATATATATATATATATATATATATATATATATATATATATATATATAATATAATCTTGATTTTATCACACATTAATCACACGTTTTCAGTATACTACAAATTTATCAGGGGTCCCCCAAACGTTTTTCTCAGAGGGCCACATCATTTTTCCTTTCTTTAATGGGTGGGCTGGAGTGACAACTAAAAGTGATTTTAACTGTATGTATTCTACCTTCTTGTACTAGAATCGTTTATTACTTTGTTCTGCACCACACAGAAAATTGACCATTTCTTTTCAAGGGATATATTAATGAACTTTATTACCATTATAATGATATATATTTCTTTATAATGCGGATTTGGGAATGCGAGGCGTAATTCAGGGAAATTTCGGAAGCGTGAGTGGACGTTTCTTTTTTTTGTTCTTTGTTGTTCGGGTTTCGTTCATTCACCAACGCAACGCAGAGTGAAGGAGCAGATCACTCGCATAGTAATGCACACTGCGCTAATCTTGCATTAATAACATTAGTGCCGTTAAAGTCGACACGTTAATAACGTTAACTTCGACATCCCATATATATATATATATATATATATACTATATATAATATATATATATATATATATATATATATATATGAATGAATGTTGTATACAATGTTATACTCATACCCAATTTATTGTTTATATTCATCTGCATTATTCTGCTCTGTGCGTATAAACGCGTTATTAGGGCAAATCTCCATCTCACATCATATGCTTTAAAGAGGATTATTTGGATTATTTGATACTTTAATCAAACGAAGAATAAAAAGTCGAGGTTGTAAGTAAAATAAACACTTGCATCCTGCAGTAAACCCTGGAGCTGATCTTTTGCTTGTCTAGTCGTTGTTTGACTAACAGTCTAATAATTACTTGTAATCAATGAGCAATTGTGCAATCACACGAGCTTTAAAGATGAAACCATGACACTTGTTTAATATTGTAACCAGCCTTCACTTTATGCTATTGTAACGATGCGCTGAAGCAGACACACGGAGATCGGGAATCAAAACAAAACAGGGTTTATTAAACAAAGACGGGACAGTGGGCCAGGGCGGAGCGGACGGGACAGTAGGCCAGGGCGGAGCAGGCAGGACCGGGGCTGACTTGACAGAGGGCCTGGGCAGAACAGCAGAGGAAGGGACTAGGACTGACGGGACAGAGGGCCTGGGCGGAACAGGAGCGGAAGGGACCAGGACTGACGGGACAGAGGGCCAGGGCAGAACAGGCGGGACCGGGACTGACCGGATAGAGGGCCTGGGCGGAACAGGAGCGGAAGGGACTGGGACCTCAGGCTCGGGGGCCTTCAGGGGTGTGTCCTCAGGCTCGGGGGCCTTCAGGGGCGCGTCCTCGGGCTCGGGGGCCCTCACGGCAAGATCCTCAGGCTTGGGGGCCTTCAGGGGCGCGTCCTCGGGCTACGAGGCCCTCACGGCAGGATCCTCGGGTTCGGCGGCCATCTTGCACGGGGCCGCGGGTTCTGGAAAACCTCCCAGATCAGGTTCATGAAGGCGCCTGTGGGAGGTCATCCCTGGCTCCAGATTGCAGCCGCCCAATGGAGGGCGGAACCCGTCAACTGCAAAATGATGTAGGACACTTTAGCACGTTGACTTGCAAACAGGTTTGAATGTTTGTCAAACGTTACCGCGCACTGTGCCAGGAAGGCGTGGCCATCCTCCTCTGAGCCAGCGTAGTGCGCGGCATCCGCGGCCTTCGAGGGGGGGTGTCCGAAATGCCGAAAGCAGCTCTCAGGGACATCGACTGAGCTCGTGAGCCTGGCATCGGGACGAGAAACAAAAAAAAGGAAAACAAGAAAAAACCTTGGTCGCGGCGGAGAAGCGACTCCCGGGTTCGGCTGTGTCCGATCTTCCAAACCGGGTTCGGCTGTATGGGTCCCGGCTTCTGTACCGCGGCGGAAGCGCGACTTCCGGGTTTGTCTGTGTCAGTCCGGGTTTCTGTAAAGGTGCGCTGATGCCAATTAAGGGAGTGAGTGTAGGGAAAAGAGCAGGGAGGAGCCGTGACAGGGAGGGAACCGTGACAGCTATTAATGTGCAAGTGCTATTACATTTATTATTATATTATTTTTCTTATATATTTTGAAAGGTTAATGACATTTCAGTTAATATTCTAGTGACCCTTGACTGTAGAGATTTCATCTGCATTTAATCACCTCAACGACGATGAATTGTAATGATGGGACATTCGGTGCGCCCCACCCCCTCACCCCCAACCCCCTCACCCCCAACCCCCCCAATTAAAATAAACACATTTATATATGAATGTATTACCTCTAAGGGGCACGGTGGTGTAGTGGTTAGCACATTCGCCTCACATCGCCAGGATCCGGGTTCGATTCCCATCTCGGCCATGTGTGTGTGGAGTTTGTGCATGTTCTCCCCGTGCCTCAGGGGGGGGGGGGGGGGGGGGGGGGTTTTCTCCGGGTTCTCCGGTTTTCCTCCCCGGTCCAAAAACATGCACGGTAGGTTGATTGGCACCTTGGAAAAAGTGTCCCTAGTGTATGAATGTGTGTGTGAATGTGTGTGTGTGTCCTGCGATGGGTTGGCATTCCATCCAGGGTGTATCCTGCCTTAATGCCCATAGATGCCTGAGATAGGCACAGGCTCCCCGTGACCCGAGGGAAGATCGGATAAAGCGGCAGAAAATGAATGAATGAATGTATTACCTCTATATCTGCGTAAAGCTACTATAAAGTGCTATACAGATAACAATGAATTGTATTTTTCACCCAAAGTATTAATGAAAACATAAATTCTAACTATCATATATTTGACAAACATCTGCAGAGTAGCATATTTGTCTGCTCTGTTGTGAAAAAAAAGTAAAAGTGAAAAGAGTTCATTTTTAGTTTCACAATGGAAAGATGTTTGCTGGTTTGTGGCGTGTCATTGTGGTGTGTGTAGACACACCTCTCCGGACCTCTTTGCTCGCTGTGATCGAGAAAATTGCTCACTGATCTGCTGAGCTCTGCGTCTAAAAAGCACTCCGGATTTAGGATTTCCAGTTGAAGATATATGCAATCTCATTGTTCTCTTGCATTGTTTTGCTTCCTGTGTGTGTCTCTGTGTGTGTGTGTGTGTGTGTGTGTGTGTGTGTGTACCAGCTGATTATTGAAACGGACAGGCAGATTTACTCTCTCAGCCTGATGTCATTGGAGGATTTGGAGGCTGTGGTCTGTCATGTGGCAGCCTCACTCAAGAAAATCTTCCCAGATTCATCCCCATGGTGAGTAAACAACCTGTAAACATCACTTCTGTTTACTAGTCCGGAGGGAAAGCAACGTTATCTCAGCTGCCCGTGTCGTTGCTTTATATAACACAGGTGGAAAAACAGGTGGATGAGAATGCCTTGAATCTGCATTGCTTTATCTTTATGATCTTATGCACTTTAATGTCAAACTTGCCTTTGTGTGTATTATATCAGACTACATCTCATCACTTCCTCCAGATGGAACATGATAGCCTTTTAGTTGCAGCATGGCTTGTAATTGCTCCTAGTCTCAGACATGAGTCACACTCAAACGCCTTCCTCTTCTAAAAGCACTAAAGTTAGCATCTAAAAAAATGTTGATCTTTTTTTTCCAAGTGTATTTACAGGTGTGGTATTGAATCGTTTGTGTATTTTTATAGGAACAAAAAAAAAAACAACTTCATTTTGGAAAATATGAATCAGTAAGTGTTTGTGAGTCACGGTGAGTCACGGCATTTCCTGCGTTCGAGTGGAGATCATACTGCCGCTATCTTTTTGTTTGTTAGGAAACTATTGAAACAAGTTCCTCCCGATCTTCAGGAGAGGTTGTGGGGTCTGACGTCTAACGTTGAAGAGCAGCTGAATGGGGCGCCGAGGCCTTGTGGTCTGTAGAATCATCATTTTGTATCTCGTTATTTGAGTTTCTATCATATTCTCATGAAACACCTCCCAAAAAAAAAAACATTGCTGTTTTCACCACAATGATGATGACGTAATTCTGTTCCATAACCTGTTTAATGGCAAACCTTATTGTCCTACCAGTGTTTTTGTACTTGCTGACACTCTGACACTGTTCCTGGTGGGTTATGGTAGGGGGATTTTCAGACACGTACGCCGCGTTGTGTGACTTCAACGACTTCCCGTGTCGCGAGGAGGTCCAGTGGGTCAGAGCGCTTCGTTGCCCAATAACGTTTCAAACATAATTTTATCGCATTACTTAGAACTTTGCTGTTAATGGTTCGTGTCGTTGCTGTGTAGGATGTCGACAATATCTACCATGTCCAGAACTGTCGGGAATTCAACCTTTTGGACTTCAGTCATTTAGAGAGCAGGTAAATGACTTGTTATGGATTGTATTAATATATCTAGAATGATCTTGTTCTGTCCTATCAGTACGTGTCAGTGCTCAGATCAGTCACTGTATCAGTTTGGGTCTGTTTAATGTTGTTTTCTTTTTAATATTTGCATCAATGTTCATTCACTGTCATTGTCTTATTTAGAGATCTGGCATTGGCTGTAGGAGCTCTGTCCTTCAACCAGTGGTTCACCAAGATCTACAGCAAAGATTTTAAACTGGTATACTTGGATATGAGCTATTGTTAATGAAAAGCACCATGCCATAGATTTATAGCACTAGTCCTGTCATTTAAAATCTCAAAGATAGTTTATGTGTAACTTTGTCTATCTAATGTCTATCTTCTTTATTACGAGTGTATTCGGGAGATTCTAGTTGTGAAAGAAAGTGACTGTATTCCATTTCGATGTGTGTTTTAGACTGACTAATTGTTAGATCTGAACGACTGATGTCGTTTTTCTTTTCCTTTGCACTCTGTGTGTGGTGTGTGTGTGTGTGTGTGTGTGTTTAGACACTAGATGTTCAAGAGCAAGTGATATACCTCATTAGCAGATCCACAGCTCTGCAGGAATTGAGTCTGGAGGCTAGTGGACTTAAAATGTGAGTGCACACTGGATCTCCAGAAAAAAAAAAAAAAAAACCCCGCTGGTACAAACGCAGGAGTTTCATTTCTTTGTTTATTAAAAGGATGTTATATATGAATATAATTACAGTATATGTTGTATATGTACAGTATATGTTATATCTTACAGTATAGTGTACAGTGTAGTGTTATATGTTACAGTATAGTGTACAGTATAGTGGTATATGTTACAGTATTGTGTACAGTATAGTGTTATATGTTACAGTATAGTGTACAGTATAGTGTTATATGTATGTTACAGTATAGTGTGTACAGATATGTTATATGTTACAGTATAGTGTACAGTATAGTCGTTATATGTTACAGTATAGTGTACAGTATAGTGTTATATGTTACAGTATAGTGTACAGTATAGCGTTATATGTTACAGGATATGTTGTATATGTACAGTATATGTTATATGTTACAGTATAGTGTATAGTATAGTGTTATATGTTACAGTATAGTGTACAGTATAGTATAGTGTTATATGTTACAGGTATATGTTGTATATGTACAGTATATGTTATATGTTACAAGTATAGTGTACATATAGTATAGTACATAATGTTATATGTTACAGGATATGTTGTATATGTACAGTATATGTACAGTATATTACAGTATATGTACAGTATATGTACAGTATATGTTATATGTTACAGTATAGTGTACAGTATAGTATATGTTGTATATGTTACAGTATAGTATAGTGTATAGTATAGTGTTATATGTTATATGTTACAGTATAGTATATGTACAGTATAGTGTTATATGTTACAGTATAGTGTACAGTATAGTATAGTGTACAGTATATGTTACAGATATGTTGTATATGTACAGTATATGTTGTATATGTACAGTATATGTTATATGTTACAGTATAGTGTACAGTATAGTGGTATATGTTACAGTATATGTTGTATATGTACAGTATAGTGTTATATGTTACAGTATAGTGTACAGTATAGTGTTATATGTTACAGTATAGTGTACAGTATAGTGTTGTATGTTACAGTATAGATATAGTGTTATATGTTACAGTATAGTGTACAGTATAGTGTTGTATGTTAGAGTATAGTGTATAGTATAGTGTTATATGTTGTATATGTATATGTACAGTATATGTACAGTATATGTACAGTATATGTTATATGTTACAGTATAGTGTACAGTATAGTGTTATATGTTACAGTATAGTGTACAGTATAGCGTTATATGTTACAGGATATCTTGTATATGTACAGTATATGTTATATGTTACAGTATAGTGTACAGTATAGTGTTATATGTTACAGTATATGTTATATGTACAGTATAGTGTTATATGTTACAGTAATAGTGTACAGTATAATGTTATATGTTACAGTATAGTGTACAGATATAGTGTTATATGTTACAGAGTATATGTTACAGTATATGTACAGTATATGTTATATGTTACAGTATAGTGTACAGTATAGTGTTATATGTTACAGTAAAGTGTACAGTATAATGTTATATGTTACAGTATAGTGTACAGATATAGTGTTATATGTTACAGAATATGTTGTATATGTACAGTATATGTTATATGTTACAGTATAGTGTACAGTATAGTGTTATATGTTACAGTATAGTGTACAGTATGGTGGTATATGTTACAGTATATGTTGTATATGTACAGTATATGTTGTATATGTACAGTATAGTGTTATATGTTACAGTATAGTGTACAGTATAGTGTTGTATGTTAGAGTATAGTGTAGTATATGTTACGTAGTATATGTACAGTATATGTTATATACAGTATATGTACAGTTGTATACAGTATATGTACAGTATATGTACAGTATAGTATATGTTATATGTTACAGTATAGTGTACAGTATAGTGTTATATGTTACAGTATAGTGTACAGTATAGTGTTATATGTTACAGTATAGTGTACAGTATAGTGGTATATGTTACAGTATAGTGTACAGTATAGTGGTATATGTTACAGTATAGTGTACAGCAGGGATCACCAACCTTTTTGTAACTGAGAGCTACTACATGGACACCGAGTCATATAAAGGGCTACCAGTTTGAAATACTCCTCTGAAATAACAAATTTACCTTTAGTTATATATTATTATTATTATTATTATTATTAATGATACTCATTTATCTATGTAAATACACTTGACAGTGACTATCAACAACGAATTAACTACATTTTACATTATAGACGCATCTCACTGATGAGTTGTGCACTTTTTATAGCAAGCCTGAGAGCTACTCATGTGCTCCTTGGGGGCTACCTGGTGCCCACGGGCACCACGTTGGTGACCCCTGGTGTACAGTATAGTGGTATATGTTACAGTATATATTGTATATGTACAGTGTATGTTATATATTAATACAATTACACTATATGCTGATGAAAAGATAATATTCAGAACGATATCCAATTCCAATCGATTGAAAATATAATGGTGTTAACAGCATGATGTTACAATTATAGCACTATGCAGAACTATTCAAGTCATTTTTGCATATTAGATCATCTTTGGCACCGTTTTTAAATGACAAAGAAGACATTTCACTTTGTATCATGGTTCCATGTTTACTCTTGCTTTAAATCTGTTAGCATTTAATAAATCAAGGTCTGAATGCAACTTTTGTTTGCATTCAGACCTTGATAAACAAGAAGGCAACTTGTTTATCATTATTAATACTTATTTACTCGTTTTCGTTGTGTGTCTGTATTATGATTAAGGGATTTTGCTGTAAAGATGGCTTGTGCCCTTCATGACCAGCCTTCCTCTGCACTGCGTGCCATAAACCTGTCATCTAACACCATCGAGGATAAAGGTGTTTGTGTGCTTCTTTTGTATCGTCACAAACTCTAAGCGTTCTATCTCACTCTATTTCCTACTCGGATATAGTTTGTAGACGAATAGTGTTATTAGTACGATGATATTGTACAGTCTTCCCAACTGTTTAAATATTGAAAATGATTTACTCTGTCTCCCATTCTCCTAAAATGGTCATTTGATTGTTTATGGCATTGATATTTGATTGTAATTCATTTGTGTCCTCATTATATTTCTTCTTTTTCGCTCAGGTGTAATAGCGCTCGGTCAGATCTGGGCACGTCTGTCTCCTGGTCTCAGTCAACTTTATCTATCCAAGGTCTCTCTGTCACCTAAAGGTAAATCAGACCTGAAACATGAATTCCAGTGTATATGACAAAGATCAGGGGCACGGTGGCTTAGTGGTTAGCACGTTCGCCTCACACCGCCAGGGTCCGGGTTCGATTCCCGTCTCGGCCATGTGTGTGTGGAGTTTGTGCATGTTCTCCCCGTGCCTCAGGGGGTTTTTCTCCGGGTTCTCCGGTTTCCTCCCCGGTCCAAAAACATGCACGGTAGGTTGATTTTTTGCCTTGGAAAATTGGCGCCTGTGGAAAATTGTCCCTAGTGTGTGAATGTGTGTGTGTGTGTGTGTGTGTGTGTGCCCTGCGATGGGTTGGCATTCCATCCAGGGTGTATCCTGCCTTAATGCCCATAGACACCTGAGATAGACACAGACTCCCCGTGACCCGAGGGAAGATCGGATAAAGCGCTAGAAGATCACACTGTGCTTACATTCTAAGCCAGTAGGGCTGTCTCCATGAAAGATTTCATTTATTGCCTGACATAAATATAATAAATTCACATTTTCATTGTTCAGTTTTCAGCATGTGTGACAAATAGGTCTTTCTTTCTCTCTGGCTCTTCGGTAGGACTGGGTAGTATTGCTCAGGTGCTCCACCAGAACAAATCTTTCTCCAAATCACTAACACATCTGGACCTGAGTGGGAACGCTGGATGTCTGGCTACAGAGGATGCCGTGGTAAGAAAACGAAAGAGAAGTGTGGCATGTTTTTGGACATTCATTTCAGATTCCCTGGATGACGTATGATGTTTGTTAGTCTGGTTTATAAGTCTTATTATAATAGACATGTTGGCATGTTGGATGGTTAGCATGTTTGCCTCACACCTCCAGGGTTGGGGGGGTCGATTCCCGCCTCTTCCATGTGTCTGTGGAGTTTGCATGTCCTCAGCATGCCTCAGGGGGATTTTCTCTGGTCCCCCCCAAAAAAAACATGTACTGTAGGTTGATTGGCACCTATGAAAATTGTCCCTAGCGTGTGCTCCCTGCGATTGGTTGGCATTCCACACAGGGTTTATCCTGCCTTGATGCCCCAAGACGCCTGAGGGCGACCCGAGGGAAGATCGTATAAAGCGGTAGAAGATGAATGAATGAATGAACATTCTATTGGTTATCAGGTGTTAATGGGAAACAGCCAAACGTTAATTAACAGAAATTCATTCATTCATTCATCTTCTACCGCTTTATCCGATCTTCCCTTGGGTCACGGGGAGTCTGTGCCTATCTCAGGCGTCTATGGGCATTAAGGCAGGATACACCCTGGATGGAATGCCAACCCATCGCAGGGCACACACACACATTCACGCACACATTCATACACTAGGGACAATTTTCCAAGGTGCCAATCAACCTACCGTGCATGTTTTTGGACCGGGGGAAATCGGAGAACCCGGGGAAAAACCCCCTGAGGCACGGGGAGAACATGCAAACTCCACACACACATTCCCGAGACGGGAATCGAACCCGGATCCTGGCAGTGTGAGGCGCACGTGCTAACCACTAAACCACTGTGCCCTAACAGAAATTCTTTTATGTTAAACATTACTGGATGCTAAAAAGAAGGCATGCACATTTGAAACTTTGAAGTCTCTGAGCTCCAGCCTCTATTTCCTTTAGAGTCTTTTCAATTTCCTGTCGTCCCCCAACGTTGTGTCCTATCTGGACCTCAGCTCAACCGACTGCCCTTTAGACACTGTGAGTAAAATCGTCTCAAACGTCGTCATTCACCGACAGCCGCAAAGTTAAACTAATAAATACTGATTGATGGAGTTACATGAACAATATCCATATGTCTCTCTCTCTCTCTCTCTGAAGCTCTTTGTGTCTCTCTCTGCTGGTTGCTACACTACATTAACTCACCTCAACCTCTCCAGGAACACTTTCTCACACAGGTAAGTTTAGCACAGCTGGAAAAATCCTTACAACACATCCACATGAGATCGCTTGTCTGATTAGACTCTGATCCGAATCACTACGATGATCATAGACGATTGCTTTGTGTGATGAACACGTACACACGGCTGATGTAGGATGTGTGTTGTAGGAAGGTACGGGAGGTGACGCGGAGCGTGAGGGACTTTTTCACAAAGAGCATGGAGCTGAAGTACGTCGGACTGTCTGGGACTCGACTCCTTCCAGACGCCCTGAGGTACCAGCGATCCGATATCTCTATTAAATGAGACCACCTTCATTTTCTGTATTTAGCAGAGGTCGAGTACAATCACACTGTATCTACGGTTCTCTCAGCAAAACAATTCAAATAAATTGTTTATCTTTTTAATCAACATTTGTTATATCTTCTCATTATATTCATTTCGACTTCATTCAAAATCTCTCGTCAAAATAAAATGAGTTATTTTATATTGGAAATGATTCTTTAAATCGTAATTTCTTGTTAATGTCGTATTCATTTCTATGCAATTCTTTTAGTGGTTGGTTTAATTGTTAAATATGGTACGTGACTCCTTTAAGAATTTTGTTCCGGTTTCGGTTGCGTTCCCATATAAGCTGGTGATACATTTCATTCACCAACACAACACAGAGTGAAGGAGCAGAACACTCACATAATAATACACTCTGTGGTAATTGCGTCTAATAACATTAGTGCTATTACAGTTATTAACATGTTAACTTTGACAGCCCTAATTAAATTCAAACCTTGAACGTTAAAAATGAACCTTTTAATTGATCCCTGCCTTGTTCCAGTGTCTTATTGGGTAACAGTATGAGATATTGCTCATGTAGGCTGAATATGACACTAATTATAATGTGGTATAATTATATTGTGGTGTATATTGTAGTAATTATATTGTGGTGTATATTGTGGTAATTATATTGTGGTGTATATTGTGGTAATTATATTGTGGTATATTGTGGTAATTATATTGTGGTAATTGTATATTGTGGTAATTATATAGTGGTATATTGTGGTAATATATGTGGTATATATTGTGGTATTATATTGTGGTAATATATGTGGTATATTGTGGTAATTATATTGTGGTATAGTGGTATATTGTGGTATATTAGTGGTAATTGTGGTAATTATATTGTGGTATATTGTGGTAATTATATAGTGGTATATTGTGGTAATTATATTGTGGTATATATTGTGGTAATTATATTGTGGTATATTGTGGTAATTATATTGTGGTATATTGTGGTAATTATATTGTGGTATATATTGTGGTAATTATATTGTGGTATTATATTGTGGTAATTATATTGTGGTAATTATATTGTGGTATATTGTGGTAATTATATTGTGGTATATATTGTGGTAATTATATTGTGGTAATTATATTGTGGTAATTATATTGTGGTATATTGTGGTAATTATATAGTGGTATATTGTGGTAATTATATTGTGGTATATTGTGGTAATTATATTGTGGTATATTGTGGTAATTATATTGTGGTATATTGTGGTAATTATAATTATATTGTGGTAATATTGGTATATTGTGGTAATTATATATTGTGGTATATTGTGGTATTTATAGTGGTATATTGTGGTAATTATATAGTGGTATATTGTGGTAATTATATAGTGGTATATTGTGGTAATTATATAGTGGTATATTGTGGTAATTATATAGTGGTATATTGTGGTAATTATATAGTGGTATATTGTGGTAATTATATAGTGGTATATTGTGGTAATTATATAGTGGTATATTGTGGTAATTATATAGTGGTATATTGTGGTAATTATATAGTGGTATATTGTGGTAATTATATAGTGGTATTGGTATTGTGGTAATTATATAGTGGTATATTGTGGTAATTATATAGTGGTATATTGTGGTAATTATATTGTGGTATTGTGGTAATATATGTGGGTATTGTGGTATTATATATATGTGGTTATATTGTGGTATTATATTGTGGTCACGTATATTGTGGTAATTGGGGAATTATATAGTGGTGGTATATTGTGGTATATTGTGGTAATTATATAGTGTGGTATATTGTGGTAAGTGGTATATATGTGGTATATTGTGGTATTATAGGGGGGTTGTGGTTATATAGTGGTATATTGTGGTAATTGGTATAGTGGTATATTGTGGTAATTATTGTGGTAATTATATTGTGGTATATTGTGGTAATTATATTGTGGTATATTGTGGTAATTATATTGTGGTATATTGTGGTAATTATATTGTGGTAATTATATTGTGGTATATTGTGGTAATTATATTGTGGTATTTATATTGTGGTAATTATATTGTGGTAATTATATAGTGGTATATTGTGGTATTATATAGTGGTTATATTGTGGTATTTATATTGTGGTAATTGTGGTATATTGTGGTATATTGTGGTATATTGTGGTATATTGTGGTAATTATATTGTGGTAATAATATTGTGGTATATTGTGGTAATTATATTGTGGTATATTGTGGTAATTATATTGTGGTATATATTGTGGTATATTATATTGTGGTAATTATATTGTGGTAATTATATTGTGGTAATTATATTGTGGTATATTGTGGTAATTATATTGTGGTATATTGTGGTAATTATATTGTGGTATATTGTGGTAATTATATAGTGGTATATTGTGGTATGGTATATGTGGTATATTGTGGTAATTGTGGTATATTGTGGTATATGTGTTATATTGTGGTATATTGTGGTAATTATATAGTGGTATATTGTGGTAATTATATTGTGGTATATTGTGGTAATTATATTGTGGTAATTATATTGTGGTATATATTGTGGTAATTATATTGTGGTATATTGTGACTTTATGTCTTCTTCAACCATTTGTACATATGTGCATGTGTTATATTAGGTTATTACTCCAGGGCCTGGCCACTAACAGTTATTTGTCCGACCTGGAATTGGATATTAGCAGCTGTGAGGTATAATAACACACACAAAGACACATTTACACACATTTACACAAATCATGTACATAGAGTAATATGCTGCCATTTTAGCAGTTTGATGGATTTTCTTTTTTATTTATGAATAGTTGAAATCCAGTGGAGCACAAGTGATTCAAGACCATATTTTTGAGGCGAAGGCTATAAGGAGCCTGGATCTGTCGGACAACGGTACAAATTCTTCTCTTTCCTGTATTTGAATGTTTTATGCATATGCATTTTGTTTCCTTCTCTTCATATCGATTGCTTTTCTAGAGACTTAGAGAAAGAGAACTTTCTTTACATTAGACGTAGTTCCTTTTTTAATCTATTGTAATAACAGTTATGAGAAATTACTATGAACTATTTAGTACATAAATGGACAACTTTTGTGCAATGACTTTATCTTAAGCACGAAGCAGAGAGATATATTTAATGCTGTGGTCAAGCAGACAAGAGCAAATCTCAAATTATAATAAAAAAAAATCATGAGATTAGATTTGATTAGATTAAATTCAAATTTGGGGGGCACGGTGGTTTAGCGGTTAGCACGTACGCCTCACACCGCCAGGGTCCGGGTTTGATTCCCGTCTCGGCCATGTGTGTGTGGAGTTTGTGCATGTTCTCCCCGTGCCTCAGGGGGTTTTTCTCCGGGTTCTCCGGTTTCCTCCCCCGGTCCAAAAAACATGCACGGTTGATTGTCCCTAGTGTATGAATGTGTGTGTGTGAGTGTGTGTGCCCTGCGATGGGTTGGCATTCCATCCAGGGTGTATCCTGCCGTAATGCCCATAGACGTCTGAGATAGACACAGACTCCCCGTGACCCGAGGGAAGATCGGATAAAGCGGTAGAAGATGAATGAATGAATGAATAAATTCAAATTTATTGTCACTGCACATGTGGGTACAAGGCAACGAAATACAGTTAGTATCCAACCAGAAGTGCATTTCGCGGCGCTATGTTTTTGGACCCGGGAGGAAACCGGAGAACCCGGAGAAAAACCCCCTGAGGCCGAGACGGGAATCGAACCCGGACCCTGGCGGTGTGAGGCGAACGTGCTAACCACTAAGCCACCGTGCCCCTTTGCATATGTACAGTCTGAACAAATATATGGTAATTTGTATATATAAACAGTAAAAATGGCAGAGATAATACAGTGAGTAAAAGCGCAGGGATAAGTATATGAAATATGTAGGATATATGGTCATTTACATGTAACAGTATGGTAGGGGAAGGTAATAGTGAGTCAATGAGAAGTGATAAGTATATACAGTACACGATATATAGAATATATCGATAATTGCATGTGTATATGTGTGTGTGTGTGTGTGTGTGTGTGTGTGGGTTCTCCGGTCCCCCCTGGTCCAAAACCATGCACGGTAGGTTGATTGTCACCTTGTGTATGAATGTGTGTGTGATTGTGAGTGTGTGTGCCCTGAGATGGGTTGGCATTCCATACAGGGTGTATCCTACCTCGACGCATGAAGACGCCTAAGATAGACACAGACTCCCCGTGACTCGAGGGAAGATCGGATAAAGCGGTAGAAGATGAATGAATGAATGAATGAATGAATGAAAATGACATAGATTTCTGATTTCTGACTATATATGCATGTCCATTAAGTGATTAGAGGTGGAGGTGGTAGTTTAGTGGTTAAGGCGTTGGCCTCTAGACCGAAAGATTGCAGGTTCAAATCCCACCACCAAGCTGCCACTAATGGGCCCTTGAGCAAGGCCCTTAACCCTCAATTTCTCAGTTGTAAGTCATTCTGGATAAGGGCGTCTGCCAAATGCCATAAATGTAAATGTAAGTGATGGTTAAAGTAAGTTTATACAGATGGATGTTGGTGTGTAATGGCAATGCTTGACCCGCAGGTTTTGAGAATGACATGGTGACGTTAGTGCTTTCCATCGGCCGTAGTCACTCTATACGTCACCTGGCCCTCGGACGAAACTTTGCCATGAAGTCCAGGTGAGGTCTTTTATGAAACATTTACTGTAATGTATTATAATCATCACTCATTCACTCCAACACTTTTATTCATCCTCCTTTTCATTTGATAGTGTAATTGACCATTATTATCTTCCCTCAGGGCTCTGACAGACGTGCTCCATCGCATCGTGCAGCTCATCCAGGAGGAGGAATGTGTGAGTAACGGATCTACGCTTTGTATGACACGTTGTCTCACACAACCACATGCAGCGTATCATCTGTGGGATGGATACAGATTTGCCAAAAAAAAAAAAAAGAGAGAGAGACTCCGATTGATTCATAATGCTGCTGATTCATATCATGGATGGGATGTCCATGTTGCTAATAATAATCACTATGATTGCCTCTCGTCTAAGCTGTGAATAAAGGTCATAGGAATCTTAACGACATGGTCCGTGCGTAATAACAGACAATTGAAGCTGCTTAATTTGTATGCTCATGTAGGTGGTGTCATGAGTAAGCGCAACACCAGAAAGGCTGTAGGAGTCCTCAGAGACGCCAACCCCTCCTCCTTCCAGCGAGGCAGGAGTTTTAATCACCCATAGTCCCTTTCCTCTGAGGCACACCGCCCTTGTTAATTATCCGTTTATTCTTAAGACTGACTGCGCTGCAGCTGTCCTTGTCCCTTTTTCTGTCTTTCTCTCCATTAGTCATCAGTCAAATGATGAGTTTTTATCAGCTGTCGTCAAAGAATCACATTGGCTGTAAACGATTCACGTGTACGAGCTGGAAGAAAGAGAGACAGACAACCGATCACCAAGCAGAGAGACATTTTTATTACTTTCCATGTCCCGACGCTTTCCGTACCTCATACTCACGCCGGGACACACCCACAGACTCACGGCTCGGGAACCCTCCTCCAACATCCGTCGACACACAGCTTTCGCCCGGGGTCCGCAGATTGGACCGCCTCTCTCGCGTCAGCCCGGGTCTTTACGCATTCTGTATTCCGGCTCTTCGCTCCGCTCCCTGCTCAGTGACTCTCTCCCTCCCAATGTCTCTCGCTGTTTTATTGTCGTCACCCGACGCAAACGAGAGCACTGATCGGTCAGTTCAGGTGTTCCTTGGCACTCTTTCCGTCCCCGGCTCCGCCCTCCACTCCCGACATGCTGGCACAATGGCCTTCCTGTCTCTTTTCAATGGAGGCACCATTCGTGTGTGACAATCACTGACAGAAAGAAAGTGACGCAGTGTACCTGTATGTGTAACTGAAAAGGAATATTTCTCAGCCTGTCTGAAATCCCGAATGACATGTCTCTGTTTTCCCAGCCGTTGGAGTATTTGTCAGTGAGCGACTCCAAGCTAAAGACAGGTACCACCATCCTGATCAACAGCCTGGGGCAGCAACTCCAGCCTCTCGGAAATCGATATCAGTGGCAATTGTATCGGAGACACCGGTGCAAAGATGCTCGCGAAAGCGTTGATTATCAACACCAAACTCAAGTAAACGTCTTATGAGCTTTCATTTCATTGTATATGTTATCCATTTAAGGCACGGTGGTTTAGTGGTTAGCACGTTCGCCTCACACCACCAGGGTCCGGGTTCGATTCCCGTCTCGGCCATGTGTGTGTGGAGTTTGCATGTTCTCCCCGTGCCTCAGGGGGTTTTTTCTCCGGGTTCTAGGGTTTCCTCCCCGGTCCAAAAACATGCACGTTAGGTTGATTCTCACCTTGGAAAATTGTCCCTAGTGTATGAATGTGTGTGTGAATGTAAGTGTGTGTGCTCTGCGATGGGTTGGCATTCCATCCAGGGTGTATCCTGCCTTAATGCCCATAGATGCCTGAGATAGGCACAGACTCCCCGTGACCCGAGGGAAGATCGGATAAAGCTTTAGAAGATGAATGAATGAATGAATATTATCCATTTACACTCCTAATAATATTATACCAGGTTAATGAAGTAATATGGTGTTAATTGTGGTGATGTAATGATGTATTATCGTACTCAGAACACTGGTCTGGGACAGAAACAATGTGACTGCTGCAGGTTTTATGGATGTGGCCAATGCTTTGGAAAGGTGTGTGTTTTATGGGGTTTACGTCATCTTTAGGTGTAATCGATGCTCTTGTTTGATTATAAAAATATTGTCTGTGTGTGGGTGGGTATGCAGGAACACGACACTACAGCACATGTCTATACCCATGAGTGATATGACTCAGTCGTACCGCACCAGCCCGGAGAAGACCGAAGAGGCGATGAGGAAGGTTAGTGAAGACTGTTTTCTTGGTGTACACCATAGTTACAAGAGATACATGCACTCCAGCGTGTGTGTGTGTGTGTGTGTGTGTGTGTGTGTGTGTGTGTGTGTACACAGATCCAGACTTACTTACGGAGAAATACTCAGAAGCTGTGCATTACCACAGACCAAATGTTGAATCTCCAGCAGGGTCTCAAGACCAGCCGCTCAGAACAGGTTGATATTGTTTACACTTCACACACAATGCGAATAATAGTAACAAGAGAGGAACTGAATAAAGTACAAATTTGCCTTTTCTACATCAGCAGTCCATGGTTCGTATTATCTTCACCTTTTTTGGGTCAAACTTTTTATTCATTTGGAAAAGCATGGGGTGCACCACTAAGGGTAGCACGTTCTCCTCACACCTCCAGGGTTGGGGGTTTGATCCCCGCCGCTGCCATGTGTGTGTGTGTGTGTGTGTGTGTGTGTGTGTGTGTGTGTGTGTGGAGTTTGCATGTTCTCCTGGTGGGTTGATTGGCATCTTGGAAAATTGTCCCAAGTGTGTGAATGTGATTGTGTGTGTGTGTGTGCCCTGTCATGGGTTGGCATTCCATACACGGTGTATCCTGCCTTGATGCCCCAAGAATACTCAGAAGCCTGAGATCGGCACAGTCGGGTAAAGCTGTGAAAGATGAATAAAGTTCAATTCAATTCAATTCAGTTTTATTTATAAAGCGCTTTTTACAATGTGTCCTCGTCTCAAAGCAGCTTTACAAGATACTCATGTGTGAAAAGTGAAAATCAGTTCGGCCCTGATTGTTTCTTGTTGAGCCGAAGCGACGGTGGCTGGGAACAGGAAGAAACCTTGAGAGGAACCCGATTCAACAGAGAACCCCATCCTCATTTGTGTTGTTAGTGTTGTGTGTGTGGTTGAGGATGTTTATTGTGGAGTGTATTCATGAATTTGAAGCATCATCAACCCGGGGGCGGAGTCACCAGGAGGTTCGGATAGGAACAGAGTGCAGGGGGGTCTGGATCACTGACAGCTCAGCAGTGGGACAAGTAACTCAACGGAGAGAGAGAGAGAGAGAGAGATAGAAAGAATGAGTGGTTAGTCAGGGTCATGGTTGCAGTATGGGAGTGTGTATATTTAGTGTTGAGTGCAGACGTGGACTCCGGCAGGATGAACTATAACAGCGACACTAAAAGGAGAATCAGAGGGAAACACAGACATGAGATCTTCCTGATGTGTAAACAAACAGTCACTCTCACCACCACAAACCTGAGTGATTAATGAGAGTGAGGCAGACAGCAACTAAACACACCAGATCACTATAATACTCAACATCCATGTGTCCCCCAGATCTACTCCTTTATCTAAGATAGGACTATTCACTAAAAGCCAATATTTTCTAAAAAGAAAACCAAAACAAGCAAACAAAAAATAAATAAAAATCCAAAGGGGTTTAGTCATTGGGTAGACACTGGAAAGAGCTAAGAGTCGTTGCCGTCTACTGGTATCTACTAAATAAAAAATTCTTCTAACTGAAGATATTTTTATTCAGTTGATTTTTAGTGCAAAAAAAACCCCCAGATTAAATCTAGTAACACAAACTCTAACCCTATCCTGACTATGAGTTTGCTTTAGGATTTGTTTTTTGGGCAAGACTGAGCTAGACGAGACCCTGACTGACCCCATGTCTCAGTGTAATAATTCGAAACACATAGACCACATGTTTACATTTACATTTGCAGCATTTGGCAGACGCCCTTATCCAGAGCGACTTACAACTGAGCAATTGAGGGTTAAGGGCCTTGATCAAGGGCCCACTAGTGGTAGCTTGATGGTGATGGGGTTTGAACCCTTGATCTTCCGCTCCAGAGGCCAACACCTTAACCACTGGGCTACCACCTCCCTACGTTTACTGAATGACACTTTATTTACTATTAAACCATATTCCAAATTCTATTCTACAATCTTTCTGATGATCTCATTGTCTTCAGCTAGTGCAGAACTTTTGTCAGAGGCTGCAGGAGACCATGAGGCCTCTGGCCTGCTACAACATCCAAGAAGTTCAAAGCGACATCCTGTGTGCAGAGGAAGCACTCCAGCACGCCAGGACAGCACTTATAGTACGCTTATAACGTCGATCATATATTTTTACACAGAGTTTAAGAACGTATAAGATTTATACAATGCAAGGATTAAACTGTCAAATGTGTGGTTTAATGTTGTATACTATATGCTGTAGTTTCTACCCAGAATCTATGAGTTGGGAAGGTCGCCATCTGCTGGTGTAATGGTGCAGCACATTCTGGATGACACTGCCAAAGCCATAACCAGTGATTTAACAGAAGAAATCCAGGTTGGGTTTTTTTTTTCTATAAACATAACACTCATCTGATGGTGGGCGCAGGATTTCGTTATAAAAAATATCCTGTGTAGTGGTGTATGTTACTGATTGTGTGTTGTGAGATGCGTCTCTGCGTTGTGATGTGCTGCACAGGAGCAGGCTCAGGCCATGCTGCAGGCTGCACAGTCCGCTTGCCCTCGGGTCGTCCAGAGGACAAGTGTGAGCGAACAACTGGCCAATCGCGTGGCCAACAAAACACGACAGGCAGCCCATTTTGTCGACAGTGTTGCCCAGCAGGCCGAGAGCTGCATTATAGAAAAGCTCAGGTAACATGCAGGAATAAGTGATGTTGTAATATTGAATCACTGATAAACAGCAGGGTGAGATATTTATTTGTATTTGTTTTCCTCTTTTCCTTTACACAGGCAACATTTTTGATGAATCATTATTCATAGTGATTTAAATGTATGGTCTCATCAGTAATTTAAACATATATTCCTAGACATTATAGCTGCTGAGTCTTATGAGTTCATGTAAGATTTTTTTGTTGCTATTTTGTATTTTTTTGTTTATTGCAAACAATATGTTGTAATTGAACAGCGGCCTCACACACCGCCAGGATCCGGGTTCGATTCCCGTCTCGGTCATGTGTGTGTGGAGTTTGCATGTTCTCCCCGTGCCTCAGGGGGTTTTTCTCCGGGTTCTCCGGTTTCCTCCCGGTCCAAAAACATGCACTGTAGATTGATTGGCACCTTGGAAAAATTGTCCCTAGTGTATGAATGTGTGTGAATGTGTGTGTCCTGTGATGGGTTGGCATTCCATCCAGGGTGTATCCTGCCTTAATGCCCATAGACGCCTGAGATAGGCACAGGCTCCCCGTGACCCGAGGGAAGATCGGATAAAGCGGTAGAAGATGAATGAATGAATGAATGAATGAATGAACAGCGGCCTCTTCGTGTTGTTGTTAACCTCTTCAAAATAGAAAAAGAGATAAATGCATTAATGTGTATAAACCTTATAATACAGACACAATGCAGCGGGTACATTAAATATGACATGTATGGAATTTTGAGATTACAATCTGCTTGTGTTTAGATTTGTTGTTTTGGTCAAAATCTGTTTTGTTTTTTTTATATTCCTACACTTTATATTGTTGGAATTAGTTATATAACAGTAGTAGTAATGTATAGTTAGTTATATATAATAACTGCGTTTTTTTTTTTAACTGTACTTTTTATATATAACTACTACATTAGTTAGTAATGTGTTCACCAACTAAATCCATTATATTTCACAATCCAAACAACCACTAAAAAAGTAACTTTGAAATGAACAAGGAACGAATTAATTAACAACAAAGTAATATTAAAAGAATACTTCCCAGAGTAAAATAAATATTTAATAATCAATACTTTGATTAAAGGGAGAGATTTTGAGAGAAACTTTTTATTCATTTATGGTACACTGAAAACATGTGATTCATCACGAATTAACTCGATTATTCATTCGTTCGTTCATCTTCTACCGCTTTATCCGATCCGGTCACGGGGAGTCTGTGTCTATCTCAGGCGTCTATGGGCATTAAGGCAGGATACACCCTGGATGGAATGCCAACCCATCGCAGGACACACACACACACACACACACACACACACACATTCATACACTAGGGACAATTTTCCAAGGTGCCAATCAACCTACCGTGCATGTTTTTGGACCGGGGGAGGAAACCGGAGAACCCGGAGAAAAAAACCCCCTGAGGCACGGGGAGGAGAACATGCACAAACTCCACACACACACATGGCCGAGACGGGAATCGAACCCGGACCCTGGCGGTGTGAGGCGAACGTGCTAACCACTAAGCCACCGTGCCCCAATTGTGCGATTAATCATCGTTAAATATTTTAATTGTTTGACAGCCCTAATATATATCATTTTAAAGATTTGAGGAAGTATTATACATGATTTATACTTTATATATATATAAATATTATATTATACATGAAATCAACAATGTGTCAGATATAAATTAAGGGGCAAATATGTACAATAATGTCAAGTTTATATTAACGATTTTAATTGGAATACATTCCTTCCTGTACTAACATGGGAATATATAAATGCTGCATAAAAGTAAAAAGCACTTTAGAGAGTGTTTTGGCGAGGATTCCAAAAGTCCTTTTAAATCGAACCTTCAGCACCATCACCTTGCACCTTGCTTTTATTGTACCGTATAGCATTACACTCATCCCTCCAGCAGTTTAACCTAGTTTCATTATCGCACAGCTTCAAGAAAGCCAGCATCCTTCTAATTATGCACTGCGCTTGGTGCTTCGCTTTGAAATAACTGTCATCCTGTTATGTTTCTCATCTCAGTTTTGCTCTGAGTAATAATGCTTATCTGTGCATGTTGTCTGTTTTTTCTTCTCCTCTCCATCTCTCCTCCACCCCGTCGTTCTTCTCTCAGTGAACTGAAACTGTCAGTCAGTGTTTCTCTGGTGGAAAGCATCATCGAGGAAGTTCTGCAGGACTTGTCAGTGGCACAGCAAAAGCTGGTGTGTTCAAGTTAATGTGAATTTAAAGTACATTTATGTGCACAGGTGTCAAATCTAATTTTGCTCATTTCAGGAGAAGCATTTAAAAGAGTATTCCCAGCCTGTAAACAGCAAGACCAATGTGCCACAGCTAAGAGTGGTGGAGCAAGTGTTCCCTACTGATGAGGTCAGTTATCTCACTGGTCTCATTGTCCAAATCCATGTCTCCTCTACACAAATATACACTGATAGATAGAATAACCAATCATATATTAATCAAAGACTATTGGAAATTAGTAACAAGCAACATTACGATATAATGATTTATATGTTAAAGGTTTATACTAAGAAAAAGCCCTTGTGATTGACCATATTATCATCCCGGTGATACGGCTTTATTCCTCATTATATACTTCTGGGTACATTTTTTAAACCTGAAAAGTCGGTCCATCCAAGCAGGATAGTGCTATTACAAAAATAATAACGTAATGACACAATTTATTGTTAATTCATTCATCTTCTACCGCTTTATCCGATCTTAGCTCCGGTCGCGGGGAGTCTGTGTCTATCTCAGGCGTCTATGGGCATTAATGCAGGATACACCCTGGATGGAATGCCAACCCATCACACAAACACACACACTTATACACTAGGGAAAATTTTCCAAGGTGCCAATCAACCTACCGTGCATGTTTTTGGACCGGGGGAGGAAACCGGAGAACCCGGAGAAAAACCCCCTGAGGCACGGGAAGAACATGCACAAACTCCACACACACATGGCTGAGACGGGAATCGAACCCGGACCCTGGCGGTGTGAGGCGAACGTGCTAACCACTAAACCACCGTGCCCCTTTATTTATTGTTCAAAATAATTTAAATAAATGTACACAAAAACAATTCCACCACTGTTTATTGATACAGTATGCAAAGTTTTGCTTTATTTCCAGCTAGCAATAAAAACTCTGGTCTGCCCATGATGTAACAAAATGCTTGGTGGCATATCAACTGTATACACTACAACACACACAGTGTCGGGAAGGTTACTTTGGAAATGTCATAGATAACAGACCCGTTTCATAATGTAATAATAAATGTAATTATTCAATTGCTTTATAAATGTAACTGGTTACATTTGATTACTTTTTGGTTACTTTCATTTGTCCACTAGGTGGCACTTTTAGTTAACATTGTAAGAAAAAAAGAAAAAAAAATAGCTATATAGGTTACAAATCAAAATCACGTTTCACAGATGTAACCCTATTTGTAATCTTTAACATTTTCATAAACATTTTTTCTGAGTAACTGTAACGAATTACCGTTATTTCGTAATGAAATTACGTAACGCCGTTACGTGTAACTAGTTGCTCCCCAACACATGTACAGTGTAAAAAGCCACACGTCATTCATTGATTGATCCACTGATTCGTTTATTCACTCATTTGCAGTGTTAAGAAAACTGGAAGTAGTTTTGATGCGGATTTGTTTTTGCTGCAGCTTCGTTTTTTTTTTCTCTTCACTTTTTAGTATGTGCCTGTTATATGGAGGAACAGTTTCTGCACCCGGAGCATCCGTCCTGCCCCGTCCGTCAAAAGTAGGTTCTCTTCAAAGAGTTCATAACATGTCCTGCTTTGAAAAGCAGCCACGGAATAATAGTCTTTATTGGTCACATAAACATTACAGCACAGTGAAATTCTTTTCTTTACATATCCCAGCTTGATGTTGGTAGTTGGGGTCAGAGCGCAGGGTCAGCCATGATACGGCGCCCCCTGGAGCACACAGAGGGTTAAGGGTCTTGCTCAAGGACCCAAGGGCGGCAGCTTGGCCATACCGGGGCTCGAACCCGGATCTTCCCATCAGCAGCCCAGCGCCTTAGACCACTGAGCTACACCTCCTCCCCCACTGAATGTGTGATTACCATGTAAATCTAAGTTTAGCATTAATAACAGGACTAAACTTTATAATCTTGCTATAGTGGTGCCGTTTTAGGCGGCAGTAAACAGTCAATATTAGAAGCAGAAGAAATGGGATGTGATTGTCAGGTAATGCTGTTGTAAATAATCCACACAGACTGTGAAATGTGTGCGATTAGCCATCGTGGGGAAGGGAAAGTGTGTTGCTGCTGTTGATTTGGGTAAAAGCTCACTGATGGGTTAATCCTAGAGAATCCCTTTGGAGAGTGATGAGTGATGCTAACATGCCTGAGCACGATCGTGCGCTCACAAATCAGCTGTTTGTGTGACGTTTGTATAATGACAATGGATGTAAATACATTTATAAACGAATCTATTCATTCATTCATTCATTTTCTAGCGCTTTATCCGATCTTCCCTCGGGTCACGGGGAGTCTGTGCCTATCTCAGGCGTCTATGGGTATTAAGGCAGGATACACCCTGGATGGAGTGCCAACCCATCGCAGGACACACACACACATTCATACACTAGGGACAATTTTCCAAGGTGCCAATCAACCTACCGTGCATGTTTTTGGACCGGGAGGAAACTGGAGGACCCGGAGAAAAACCCCCTGAGGCACGGGGAGAACATGCAAACTCCACACACACATGACTGAGACGGGAATCGAACCCGGACCCTGGCGGTGTGAGGCGAACGTGCTAACCACTAAGCCACCGTGCCCCCCTAAAGCATTTATTATATCTATTAAATTGATGTTGCTAACCCTCTTTCCTTCTGCACCACTCTCGGTTCTACTGTTACCACCGCCGTCAATCCTGAGCAATAATTTCTCTGTGTTGATCTAAGTGGCCACTCTACTGACATGTCATCATCCTTATCCCACGGTTCATCAAAGGATTCTGCACGGGGTATGTCCTGGTATCGGGGCCTCCAATAACGATCGCAGTAGTTTAATAGTTTAATAGTTCTTTCCCAGTTTATCGGGGAATGTTTTAATGAACTCCCCTTTGTTATGAAATGTGGTTAGCGCCCACAATTTATCTGCTATTTCTATTTCTTGTTCTGTTTGGTAGCACTCTTTACCATTTAATATATATTTTTATTGGTCACATAAACATTACAGCACAGTGAAATTCTTTTCTTCACATATCCCAGCTTGATGTTGGTAGTTTGGGGTCAGAGCGCAGGGTCGGCCATGATACGGCGCCCCCTGGAGCACAGAGGGTTAAGGGTCTTGTTCAACGACCCAAGGGCGGCAGCTTGGCCATACCGGGGCTCGAACCCGGATCTTCCGATCAGCAGCCCAGCGCCTTAGACTCCTAAGCTACACCCCTCTCCCCAATTTATATCTATGTATGTTCTTTCATCCCCAAAAATGCGTTCTAATCCCTCTGGTTTCTACCTCTAACGTATTCATTCACCCATTCATTCAGCAGTCCGATGTAAGATCTTATGTGTGAAGGTTTTTGCAGAAAACCATAAAGGATAGTGGAATTTGGGGCTCAGTGTGTCACACTGGTTAGCAGCGTGTGATTCCAAGATTGAACCACATTCACTTTGCCCATGGAATGGAAATTAGCGCAAGTGATCCTATCAGGGATGTTTGTTTGGTCTGATCAATGTGCTGTATTGTGTGTAAATGGGGTATCCCCCCCCCCCCCCTATCCCCCCCCCCCCCCCCCCCCCCAGGGATTTGTGTCAAGGGATTTCCTCTGCATGTCTGTCACATGCTGAAAGATGGGGAGGGGAAACGGAGATTAAACGGGTGTACGATGTGTTTTTGACAAAAAAAGATCAGCAGTGGAGTGGGTGTAGATGAATAAAGTCTCTTTAATCACGGCTCACTGACTCTTATTGGGAATGAGAGAGGGAGAATGTCTTCCAAACATGGCAGTCATTCCTCCCATTTTCTTTTCCTCTTTTTCGTCTTCACTGCATCACCGTGCGAGTTTTCTGATGTCGTTCTTGCCTTTTGAAAGCTCCACACCAATCTCTCAATCCCCTCTGTCCTGTTTTCTTCAACAAATAACAAATGAACAGAATTCAGGCATACGCCTCTCACTGTTGCCTTCTATCCTCTGTCTCTCTCTCTCTCTGCCACTCCATTCTTGTCATTTCTCCTTCTCTTACCCTCTCTGCAGGTCTTCTGGAGACGGAAGGCGAGCAGCAGGCGCGAGCGAGTGCGCAGTCCCAGCAGGAGATGGAGGGAGACAGAGAGTCAGGAGGAGGAGGGGGAGGAGGGGTGTTGTCATTGGCAATGGGCCTGTCCGTCACCACAGGCCACACCCAGCTGGGGAGGGAGGTGGAGTTTGGTGGCTGTGGCGCTGGTCCTGTGGCCGCCCGTAGCAGCAGAGAGCCGCGGCGTTCTGAGCCCTCGCCTCCTCAGCCCCCTATGGACCTGCCCAGCGAAGGCCACACGCTGAGGCACTACACCCGCTCAAGACCCCGACCCAATCGCCACTACAGGCAGCCACCCAGCAAGCCGCAGGTACAGGGGGATGATGGGGTGAACGACTAGAAGAAAAAATGATGGGGGGGGTGGAAAGAGCGGGTTCGGCAGCATGCAAAGGCAGCAGGGCTGAAAGGGATGGAGAAGGGAATACGGAGGCGGGAGAGGGATGGAGCCAGACGGAGGCAGGAGAAGGATGGAGTGAGATGGGGGATGATAGAGGAACAGAGAAGGGGGAGGGATGGAGAGAGGGAGATGGCGGCACTCAGGTTGTTGCAAGCAGCCGCCGCAGCAGCAGCAGCCAAGGCTGCATGTGTGTATGTGTGTGCGTGTGAATGGAGTGTGCATGCAGCTCCGGGCTCTGCGATTCCTTTTTCTTCTCCTTCCTTATTGTTTTTCATGCATTTTCAAATCATTCTATGACGTGCAGAGTGAGACATTTGGATGAAAATAAATCTCGAGGAAGAGAGAAACGGGGCTGCGGTGCTTACAGACATTTTGGGTGTGTTTTTTTTTCATTGCCATTTTTGAAGGTGTTGCGTGTGATTGCCAGCTGCGTGGTGTGTGTTTGCATTACTGTATGTGTGTGTTTATATATTTGCATATGTATATGTATGTGTGTGAATGTATATGAATATATATAATATATATATATATATATATATATATATATATATATATATATATATATATATATATATATGTGTGTGTGGTGTGTGTGTCAGAATAGGGCATGGTCTCCTTTCAGTAATTATAGCTAGGTTCTCTTGGTGTGACTGTTGTATTGTCTTAATGATTAATGCTCACACATCAAAGATGCTTTTTTTCTCTCTCTCCAGCTCTTTTTCATTATATATATATATATATATATATATATATATATATATATATGTATGTATATATAGATATTTAGATTTTTCCTTCCTTTGACACCCTCCCTATATCATTAGCTAGATCTGACGTAATTCCCTGGACTTGAATTTGCACCAGTCCTTATGTCAGGTCCTTATGTTTGTGTGTGTGTGTGTGTGTGTGTGTGTGTGTGTGTGTGTGTGTGTGTGTGTGCAAATGCAATGTTATCAGGTGTAAAATATTTATCTTAAACAGTGGAGAAAAAACAACTATTAAATGAATTGCTTTTATTAAAGTCATTTTCGTTGATGTGTATTGTGTAAATTCTCCTCCATGTTCTAGGTCCCTTGGATGGAAGGAATTGTTTCGAAGAAAGTGCTCTATTTATGGTACTGTGTGTGGCGTGACAGCGTGTAGGGAGGCGTGTATGTGTGTGTGTGTGTGTGTGTGTGTGTGTGTGTGTGTTTGAGTTTGATCTGCCAGTCAAGCAGACAGTAAAATGCAGTCAGTGTCATGTTTTAGGTCCATTTCCCAGTGATTCCTCTGAGCAGCGACTACACAGAAATGAGGGTTTTAATGAACATCTTGAATGTGGGCATCCTTTATTCTCCTTTCATCCACTATTCTATCAATACTTTTGACACTATACACTTGTCCCTGTGTGTCAGAATGAACCCGTGCTCTTCCTGTGTATCATCTGTTGTTTTGCACTGATGGCTGTATTTCCTTGTTGGTGACTGATCATGTGGTTGCCATGGTGATAGGTGCTGGTCTCAGAGCTGTGTTAAGTGTAGGAGCGTCTGTCGGTTTCTCGCACACACACACACACACACACACACACATGCAGACACACACACCTTTTGTAATTAGCACTGGCATAACCGCATTGAGGGAGTTAAATAAAGGCAGTTGGTACAGTGCTATCAGAGTTATAAGCATAACAGCTTATATGTGTGTGTGTGTGTGTGTGTGTGTGTGTGTGTGTGTTAGATGAGTAATGGTTCTTCTGTTGTAAATGCTACCTGTTGGTATGTTTCGTTAGCTGTACTCACACATGCTGCATTGTGAACGCCGAGAGTGACTGCTAGCTGCAGTGTTGTTGCCGCTTCCTCTGTGCCGGTGTCGTGAGTTGGGAGATTGCTGTGTTGTCATGGATACCTGTGGGTGTCGATGTAGAGCTACATCTCGTCTCGTTTTTTTTTGTTTTTTTTTGTCACGCCTAACTCTGTGGTTTTTTATTTTTTTTTTTTTTAATGGCCCCTTTTTTCAGTGTGTGTCTATGTAAGCGGGTTCAGTGTGCAGTCAGGCTGTTAGATCGGAGTCTCCGGGGGAAGACGCCTCTTCTTCTCCCCCCGGTTCAGTTCAGATATAGAGGGAAGCATGGAAACGCCGCAATCACTGCCGTACACACCACCTGGCCAGCTTTTCGGATTGAGCCGTGCATTATATAATCATTGTTGTCAAAATAAAGTGATCCTACACGCACGCTCATACCACTTAAAAAGCGGATAGGCATCAGCGCATCTGTAGTTTTCTGTCCTTTCATTCATAAACGGCCGATCTGGCCCGTATCCTTCTGTGTAATTTGAACGATATGCATTAATGTGTCTGTTACTTGCTCATCCAAATGCACTTTATATTTTTCGCGGGTTCAAAAGATACGATTATAGAACAGCACCTTATTCACATTGATTACACCATTTCGCCTGCTCGAGTCCTGCTGATGATGTGTTAATGAAAAATAGCAGCATAAACTCAACCAGGGGGTGTTTTACTCAGTGTAATCACCTGACATGACGGTTAGTGAGAGCTTGCATGGGGTGTAGATACAGCGCCCAGCATCGCAATTCCATATATTTTATTTGTTTATTTGTTTTTTTTAGGGGGGGGGGGGGGGGGGGGGGGGGGGGGTTGGGGGGGGGGGGGGGGGGGGGGGGGGGGGGGGGGGGGGGTGGGGGGGGGGGGGGGGGGGGGGGGGGGGGGGGGGGGGGGGAGGGGGGGGGGGGGGGGGGGGGGGGGGGGGGGCGGGGGGGGGGGGGGGGGGGGAGGGGGGGGGGGGGGGGGGGGGGGGGGGGGGGGGGGGGGGGGGGGGGGTTTGGGGGGGGGGGGGGGGGGGGGGGGGGGGGGGGGGGGGGGGGGGGGGGGGGGGGGGGGTTGGTGGTAAACAAAAATGCCCAAAATCGTAATGAATTGTTCTCTTTGAAAGACACTAAAGCTTCGCCCTGTTTTCCCATTTATACCAGCAGCTCCTTCTGGCTATTAATCCACCAGCGAGTGGGTGTCCATATTGTGTGGCATTTGGAGAAATGTTAAGGCAGGTGGTGTGATGGGGGCGAGTATAGTGTGGAGGTATAATGATGGTATAAATTACATTATATACATGTTTTTTGTAGCGAAAATATGATTTTGTTTTGCTCTTATGTGCAAGTTTGTTCCTTACATTTTAAAGCGGGTTATTCGGTTTCAGTTCATTTTATTTCAAAAATTCCACCTGACATCTTTTGTAACGTCTGCCTAAGCATTTCTCTCTCTTTTCCCTCTCACACGATTCTTTCACTTTACTGCATGTACAGGAAACAACATCCTTTCTTTTTACACCACTGATCTTAATTACCGTAAATTCCGGACTATAAAGCGCACCTGCATATAAGCCGCATCCGCTCTATTTAAAAAAAAAAAAAAACCCCAAAAAAATCATAAATAAGCCGCACCTGCATACAAGCCGCATCCGCATCCGCTTTTGAATTGTAAATGTACATGTATGTACCTAAATAGATCCTTTCCTAACCTGTATTTTAACACGGTGTAACGGTGGACGCTGCACAGAGACGCGGAGATCCGGAATTCATACAAAACAGGATTTATTAGAATAAAGAACTCAGGAGACGCCGCTCATACGGAGCGGCCAGACAGGCTAGGGAGCCTTGCGCTCTGCGCACCGTGGTACCGGGAGTACCGGAGAGCAGGAGCGGTGGCGGACTTGAAAGTCCGGGAATCGGGAACAGACAAAGGTTAGGCATAAACATATATCGAGCGTCCGTGTCCGCGACACTAGGTATGTGCTACGAGCCCGGACGGGGATTGTAGGGAGAACCGGGCTTATATCGGGAGAGGGAAAATCAAGAAAAGCTTAGGCGGATTTGTGTGTGTGTGTGTGTGTGTGTGTGTGGAAAAGAGCAGGGAGGAGAGAGAGAGAGCACCGAGCAGCAACTTTGCTGATTAAAACGGGACAGAACCAAGAGAAAATAAGCGCTATTTACAGTATTTATCTTCATTTCTCCTGTGTGTGAAATGACGTCACCTTAACCTTGTAAAGATAGAGTTTGTCCTCCTTCTATCCGCTTCTACCCACTTATATCTGATAAAGAGGAACGAGCGCATTCTTCTTCTTTGCATTTATTTTGTGTTAGTTTTGATTCTAATTCCGGTTAGAGCCCCTAGCGGTCGGGAAAAAATCTGCAGAATAGCCGCACCTTATTATTAGCCGCATGGGTCAAAACCTAGGAAAAAAGTAGCGGCTTATAGTCCAGAATTTACGGTATAAACTTGTCATTAAACTTGATCAGCTGACTGTAGCGCTGGACGATGTGTCATATAAATTGAATCTAGGAATAAATGAGTCGTGCTGCTTCCTTTAGTCGCCACAAACGTTAGATAAATGTTACAGCGGGGTTTTGGTTTGTCGAACGTCTGAAGTTACAAACCCGAACCGTTTCCATAAGACTGACGAAACCCCGCCCCCTCTTGGAAACGAGCTCCAAGATAATAAATGGGGAGGGGTCTAACTCACTGGTTGCTGGGTTACCGATCGGCAAATCTGGGATTCAAGCCCCGGTATCGCCAAGCTCTTGGGTCCTTGAACAAGGCCCTTAACCCTCTGTTCTCCAGGGGGCGCTATATCATGACCCTGCACTCTGACCCTAGCTTCCAAACAAGCCGGGATATGCGAAAAAAAAGGCTCTCTATAGTCTCTTCGGATTGGTCAGAGCGCCGCCATGTCGTAGTTCGTATTTCCCCAAGTGTATTACAAAGCGGGCGGTGGAGAACTATGGAAGCTCGCTGTGTCAAACCAAGGTGACATCATAAAATGTTCTCAACATGAACTCGATAATAATAACGATTATATTGGAGTGTTTCAAGTATGTGCAGGATTCTCTTCCTTCTAGCAGGGAAATGATGCCTGGACGTTGTGTTGACTAGACTCGGCTTCCCCTGGTGGCGGTTTCTCACTGTGATATCAGTTTCTTCGACTCCGGAATAACAGCTGACTTACAGAGACAGGAATCTATCTGCTTGTATAATTGCTGGTTAAGTGTCACATTAATTTCGGGGTTGTGTATGAACAAGCCTCGGTGCAAAATATTTCTGGTATTTGTGGTCAATTTAGTCTTCAAACCAGCATGTTGCCCCCCCCCCCCTTATATGGGAGAGCAGCATATAAATAGCGTCGAGCGAAAAGCTTCAGCAGCAGGAGAAATGAAAGGTGTGCGGAATTCAAGCCTCTGTCCTTCAGGAGTCCTCCTACATAAACATTGAAGCTGCTCCACGTCGTTTCATAATTGAAACTGCATCTGAACTCCTGAGAAACCGTGAGCACCAAAACAGAACACTGTGTTCACTTCCAGTGTGGCACTGTTTTATACTCAACCCCACAGAACATAACCGGGTAACCACAGTCACGAGAGGTCTGAACTCAGGAATCTGTAGTGTGAAGATAGCATGCATCCGCGTTGGTTCAGTCTTGCCAAGTCGTTTTTTTGGGTGGTTTATTTGCATTGTGAAGTAATACACAATTTAGAAACAGACCTTTATTATAGGACGTGTACATATCTGTGTTTATGCTTTGTATGTACAGAATGTTTGCTGTGTGTAATTCTGTATGAGGGAGTATTAATTATAAGGGAAACACCTTACACCCATAGGCACGGTGGCGTAGTGGTTAGCACGTTCGCCTCACACCGCCGGGATCCGGGTTCGATTCCCGTCTCGGGAATGTGTGTGTGGAGTTTGTGCATGTTCTCCCCGTGCCTCAGTTTGTGCATGTTCTCCCCGTGCCTCAGGGGTTTTTTCCCCGGGTTCTCCGGTTTCCTCCCCCCGGTCCAAAAACATGCACGGTAGGTTGATTGGCACCTTGGAAAATTGTCCCTAGTGTATGAATGTGTGTGTGTGTGCCTTGCAATGGGTTGGCATTCCATCCAGGGTGTATCCTGCCTTAATGCCCATAGACGCCTGAGATAGGCACAGACTCCCCGTGACCCGAGGGAAGATCGGATAAAGTGGTAGAAGATGAATGAATGAATGAACACCTTACACCCTTTTTCTTTTTCTTTTTTTTTTAAGATGACGAGCTTTGCATTGGGATTGGCCAGCAGGCACTGAATGCTTTATAATCCCTTTCTCATGCGGCTCGAAGCTCTGCATTTACATACGCTTGTTTTTTTTTTTGTTTTTTTTGCTATGCTGTTCTCTCTCTCTCTCTCTCTCTCTCTCTCTCTCCTGCATGCAGTATTCACTCTACCCTGACAATTTCTGCAGGAGAACCATGTACCCTGGTGTATTCCGTCATATCTGCACGTGCGCTCATACATGCCTCGTTTATACAGCACTGTAATGTGCATGTGCTGTTTACGCATTTGGAATATTACAAACAGTGGATAATATAGAATGTTGGTAAAAGCTCTCTTGCACACACTTCTATTCTATAGTGAACATTGATGTCACTTTAAATCACATTTTCTATACATTTTAATGAGGTTTTCGGTGCTGTGGGAGTTTAATGAAAAAATAAATACGTAGTTGCTGTTTTTTTTGGGGGGGGGTCTTTATAATAGCAGTGATAGCTGACTTTCTAAATATACACTTACACTGTCAAAAACCTGATAAAGTCTCGGGTACAATAGACAGGTCCAGATTTACCTTCCTCAGTCTCCAAATACATTTCCTATTAAACAGTGTACTTTCGGAAAACATTCATTCATTCATTCATTCATCTTCTACCGCTTTATCCGATCATCCCTCGGGTCACGGGGGGGGAGTCTGTGTCTATCTCAGGTGTCTATGGGCATTAAGGCAGGTTACACACCCTGGATGGAATGCCAACCCATAGCAGGGCACACACACACACTCACACACACACACACACACCACACACTCACGTTCATACACTAGGTGCCAATCAACCTACCGTGCATGTTTTTGGACCGGAGGAGGAAACCGGAGAACCCGGAGAAAAACCCACTGAGACACGGGGAGAACATGCACAAACTCCACACACACATGGCCGAGACGGGAATCGAACCCGGACCCTGGCGGTGTGAGGCGAACGTGCTAACCACTAAACCACCTTGCCCCCTCTTTTGGAAAACATTAGTGATTTATTTTTATTCATTGTGGTGGTAACCAAAAACACAGTGTAAATAGGTGGGACTACATATATATATATATATATATATATATATATATGGTATCGTTACAAGTCCGGTGCAGATTTCACCCTGGATTACAGTTTGTATCAGACACTAAAACTCCATGTTTCATTTAACATGGATGTTTGCACCCGAATCATATTCAACATACATTATTATTGTAACTTTTACTATGCACTTTGTCTCAGGTTTATCCTCCATGTTTGTTCCCATCATCGTTTCTATTCCACGTGTCCATTCTGATCTTCGTTCTGATAATGATCACATTCATGCACTGAATACAGGATGGAATTGATCATAGATCATAGGCCACCGACTGCATGATTGGTGGATGCGGGAGGAAACTAGAGAACCCTAATAGTGCTAGAAGTGCATGTGAAAAATCACACATTCATGAACC
>JACRUU010000019.1:8620214-8655214 GCA_030449085.1 Kryptopterus vitreolus | reverse complement strand
AGTCCCTTATCCTCCTTACAGGCCTGGAGCCAGGACAAGACTCTGCAGTTACACAAGCTAAGGTAAAGTGTACTTGCTTCAAGGCAAAGAAGCAAGACTTATACTTTTAGTGGCTGTGGTTATGTTCGACTTTACCACTGGACATTATCCTTTAGAAAATGTGGGTATGGGAGGGTGCAGTTGTTTTTACATCACGAATTTTACAAATTATAAAGAATATGAGTATATCTTTCATTTTAATGAAAAAATAGTTATATTAATACAAACCCGGGGGCACGTGGATTAGCGGTTAACACGTTCTCCTCACACCTCCAGGGTCGGGGGTTCAGTTCCCATCTCAGCCATGTGAGTGTGTGGAGTTTGCATGCTCTCCCCATGCGTCCCCCCCCCCCCCCCCCCCCCCCCCCGTCCAAAAACATGCACGCTAGATTGATTGGCAGCTTGAAAAAATTGTCCATAGTCTATGAATGTGAGTGTGAATGTGAGTGTGTGATTGCGCCCTGCGATGGCTTGGCATTCCATACAGGGTGTGTCCTGCCTTGATGCCCCGAAGAGGCCTGAGATACAAGCCCTGGTACACTGTGGTTTAGCGGTTAGCATGTTCTCCAGCCTCACACCTCCAGGCGGCTGGGGTGTTTGATTCCCACCATGCGTGTGTGTTTGTATGTGTGTAGGGTTCTCCCCGTGCCTCAGGTTTCCTCCCCTGGTCCAAAAACATGCACTGTAGGCTGATTGGCACCTTGGAAAATTATCCCTAGTGTGTGAATGTGTGTGTGTGTGTGTGTGCCCTGTGATGTGTTGGCATTCTGTACAGAGTGTGTCCTGCCTTGATGCCCATAGACGCCTGAGATAGGATCAGGTGACCCGAAATAGAAGTCGGATAAAGCATGAACGAATGAATGAATGAATGAATGAATGAGCACAAGCCCATTTGATAGTTAAATCTAGCCATGATAACATGGACGTGTGGAATCAAGGCATAGAATGAGCGAGGCCTGTGTGAGGGGTGGGGGTGCGAGAGTGTGATAGACTACCTTGATACTATGGGCTTGTGGTGAGAATGCCATGAGTTGGCTCATAAATGACTATGAATATTTTTACAAATCTTGCAAATATGATGTCAGTCTTTTAAAGCCTTTCGTGGACTTATTTTGTGCATTACATTGTTTCTGAATATGCCATTAGAGACAGCTTAACTAGGCATTGGCATCTGGACCAGAAGGTCGCAGGTTCAAATCCCCATTCAACAAAGTGGTGGTGTTTGAGGTGCTGTAATAAATTATTCGCGCTGCTTCCTTTACACTCTTTAGATAAAAGTTACAGTAGGGAATTGTTTTGTTGTACGTCTGAAGTTAAAAACCCCAACCATTTCTGATGAAACTCCGCCCCTCTTGGAAATGAGCTCTTCGTATTCGTCAGAGAGTGCCGCCATATTGTATTTGATATTTCAAGTCAAGAAGGCTTTTATTGTCATTTCAACAATATACAGTGCAGTGTACATTCATTCATTCATTCATTCATCTTCTACCGCTTTATCCGATCTTCCCTCGGGTCATGGGGAGTCTGTGTCTATCTCAGGCGTCTATGGGTAGGATACACTCTGGATGGAATGCCAACCCATCACAGGACAGTACACACACACACACACACACACATTCATACACTAGGGACAATTTTCCAAGGTGCCAATCAACCTACCGTGCATGTTTTTGTACCGGGGGGAGGAAACCGGAGAACCCGGAGAAAAACCCCCTGAGGCACGGGGAGAACATGCACAAACTCCACACACACATGACCGAGACGGGAATCGAACCCGGATCCTGGCGGTGTGAGGCGAACGTGCTAACCACTAAACCACCGTGCCCTGTGCAGTATACAGTGAAATGAAATTTCCCCAGGACCAAGGTGCTACAACAGACAACATAAATTAACAAGACACAAGAATGTACATTATTCTTACATTATTATGTACATTATAAGTCAATAAACACTACACAGTAGCACCGACCATGTTATATACAATTGTGCAAAAAAGGATTTGTTCCTACGCGGTAAAAGATAAGATAAATAGTGTGAAATGATGTAAACATTTGATCACTCAGTGGTAGGAATGTGTAAATTAGTAGATTGTGCAAATAACATATGATTTTTTTGGTTTTGTTGTCCATAAAGAGTGTATATGTGTGTATTAATCCAGTTCCTTTGTGTTGAGGAGTGTTTATTCACTTCTATAGTGCTATTTGCGATACTCTAATTGTGTATATGCACAAAAGTGTACATGTTGAGAAAAGGTAGGGATGAACTGTAAGCCAGACTTGTTATCTGTTGCGAGATGTAGCTCTCGTCGTCGTGGTCATGCCTGCTTTCCTTTTTTAGAAACACTCATCGGAAAGCTCCTCCACTTTTGAGCAACGCCTCCACGTTATGCTGCACCGCATTGGGGTCGCCAAGACACCTCCCTTCGACTCCAAGAAAAGTCAGGTGTGTGTATTTTATGTGTGACTTTTCATATATAAATCTCCGCTCCCACTTTTATTGCCAGGCTATTGCTGTTGTAGCTAGCGCGAGGGATGTGTTCATGTTAACACACCCACTGGTTGGTTGGATGATGATTTAAAACATCACCTCTTGGAGAGCAGAGATCAAATACAGTGTTGATAACACACTCCCTGGTTTGTGCTACAAACTTATGGTGTCTAAACCGTAATATCAGAAATGCAGGAAATGCCTTTTTTTTTTATCTTACCTTATTGTTGTTTTGCAGAGCAAAGATGAGGAGCTGAGAAAAGCCAACTCGGAAGGTAAATACTAATTCCTCACACTTGTAACGGTCTGTATTTGACGTCCATTGTGGTAACTGGAGATTTTTACTGCAGTGTGCAACATTTGCAGTTGTGTGTGCCAGTGGGAGCAGCCTGAAGCTGCGTATTAGATGTTCTCTTGTTGATCTTGTCATGCATGATGGAGATCCCTGTGTGAATGGAATCATTTCTCATTTTGGCTCGACACTGAGCTTTGGGTCATGACCGAATGGGCAAGATCTGCCGATATGAGCTTCCTTCGCAGGGTGTCTGGGCGCTCCCTTAGAGATCGGGTGAGAAGCTCAGTCACTCAGGAGGAGCTCAGAGTAGAAACACTGCTCCTCCACATCGAGAGGGGATAGCTGGTGTGGCTCGGGCATCTATTTCGGATGCCTCCTGGGCGCCTTCCACTGAAGGTCATGTCCCACCGGGAAGAGGTCTCCGGGAAGACCCAGGACATGTTGGAGGGACTATGTCTCTCGACTTGCCTGGGAACGCCTTGGTGTCTCCCTAGTGGAGCTATAGGATGTGGCTAGAGAGAGTGAAGTCTGGGCGTCTCTTCTCAGACTGCCGCCCCTCTACCCGGTCCTGGATAAGAGGTAGAAGATGGATGGATGGATGGATGGATGGATGAATTAAAGACACGGTTTTGTGGGAAATGTCAGAATGTCATGTTGTTTCTCAGTTGTTTTGTTTTTTTGGTATGGTTATTATTTCACCAGGTAAAATACATTTTCACTCGAGGTAACGTCTGGTGATTGACTTGCAGTCTTTTGTTTAGATGGCAGTGTCTTTGGGCCGTTACGCTGCTGCATATACGACGTTTCTCGTAATTAACTTGGATAAATTACTCTGTAAATTGTTTTTTATAGGCTTGTGATTTCATTCTATAAACATCATGTGTTTCATTATCAATAAAAATCAGTTCGCCTGTTCCAGAAGCAGCAAAGCAAGTTCCATCTATGAGACGATGTTTTGGATCATGAGCAGATTCCAGTCCGGTCCTTTGATTGTTACTGGTGATGTGTGTGGTTTGTGTCTTGTGTCACATTGAATATGATACCACTGCCCTGTTGTGGTTGTTCATGTCGACCTTATAACGCTTCTCTATTTAATGGATGTTTTGCCGATTTGATCATTAATACACCATCAAAACGGTGTTTCTTGGGAACTTGGCATTGGGTAACATCGTTTCCTTCAGTTTCGGTCGCGTTCACCTGGAGCGCCATCTAGAGGAACGCGCTAATTCCTTCCTCGATCATGACCTGAGACAAATGGGATAATTCATTCATTCATTCATTCATCTTCTACCGCTATATCCGATCTTCCCTCTGGTCACGGGGAGTCTGTGTCTATCTCAGGCGTCTATGGGTATTAATGCAGGATACACCCTGGATGGAATGCCAATCCATCGCAGGGCACACACACACACACACACACACACACACACACACATTACAAATGGGATAATTCAGTTTGGTTAACGTTGGATTCAGTCAAAGCCGCTTTCTGATGAACGAATTAACGACGTATACCGAAGTACCACTGTATTATATAAATTGCTTGCTAATTTCTGATTGACAGCTCTTTGATTTTATTGTTTGGTATAGATTTTTTTATAAAGTCATTCATTCATTCATTCATTCATTCATCTCCTAACGCTTTATCCGATCTTCCCTTGGGTCGTGGGGAGTCTGTGTCTATCTCAGACGTCTATGGGCATTAAGGCAGGATACACCCTATATGGAATGCCAACCCATCGCAGGACACACACACACACACACACACACACACACACACACACACACACACTAGGGACCTTTTTCCAAATCTGAAAATGATTACAATCTGTCCAATCTATACTAATATACCAATCTAACCTAAATGCTCATTCTGAGATCAACTTAGAAAACTGTATTCAGGAGTGCAGAAGTGAAAGCACAAAAGAATAATTGGGATTTATACTGGATACACTCAGTGCTAGAGTGATTAGTCAGGAATTAGTCAGGAGTGCACCCATAATAAAAAAAATAAATCTGTATAAAACTATTAAACTAAGGGGCACGGTGGTTTAGTGGTTAGCACGTTCGCCTCACACCGCCAGGGTCCGGGTTCGATTCCCGTCTCGGCCTCGGCCATGTGTGTGTGGAGTTTGTGCATGTTCTCTCCCATGTGTGTCTCAGGGGGTTTTTTCTCCGGGATTCTCCCGGTTTCCTCCCCCGGTCCAAAAACATGCACGGTAGGTTGATTGGCAAATTGGAAAATTGTCCCTAGTGTATGAATGTGTGTGTGTGTGTATGTGTCCTGTGATGGGTTGGCATTCCATCCAGGGTGTATCCTGCCTTAATGCCCATAGACGCCTGAGATAGACACAGACTCCCCGTGACCCGAGGGAAGATCGGATAAAGCGCTAGAAGATGAATGAATGAAAACTATTAAACCCCAAAAAGAAATATAATAAATTCCAAGAGGCAAAGGTGCCAAAAGAGCCTACTGTGCGCTTGTAACTACATTTTGTGAAATGCAGAGGCATGTGTGGGACAAATAAATGTGATTTTTCTGTAATATGAAAGCTAATCTTATAGACTTGGCAATAACATTTTGAAGAGCTGGAAGTAACGGAATACGTCTGCCGAACTGTGTGAGAAATCATTATTACAACATGTTGGTAACAAGTGTGTGTGTGTGTGTGTGTGTGTGTGTGTGTGTGTGTGTGTGCAGTTTGCGTACAGCATGTAATAGCAAAACAAACAAACTTTAATCACCTGATCTCAGGGATCACGTTTCCATAAATCTTCTCCATATTTCAAGTAGCCTGGCCACTATGATTAAATATAGACATAAGGAAGAGAGATGAAATATGCATTGTTAATACAGTAGTGTGTGTGTGTGTGTGTGTGTGTGTGTGTGTGTGTGTGTGTGTGTGTGTATGTGTGTTTATTAGGAATTTATTCAGAATCTTATAACTATATACAAACACACTATAGATGTAATTACAAATATTTAATAGGGCAAAATGCATGTATCTGTTGATCTGTTCGAAGTATAAGCGTTGTATAAGCGTTGTATAAGCATTGTATAAGCGTTGTATAAGCATTGGACTCCCTGCTGTGACAGTGAGCTAAATATCAGCATTTTCTCTCCAGAGAATTTGCGTTCAAAGCAGCTGTGCAACGCAAAACAGGCCTCCGACAGTAGATTTCTTTCTGCTCGTCTGATTTTAGGCGTAGAGATGTTTTTAGATATGTAAAGATGAGTTCCATAAAGTGAACAAAATCTGGTTTCATTTTGTAAAAGAATCCTGTTTTGGCATCATTTTTTTTTTTGTTTTTTGTTTTGCCATGTATAGTTCTTTTGCTTCTGTGTCACTTTCAATACTGCCAACTGGGTTTTGGTGACCAACTTCCTTTTGTTTATGTTAGGAGCAATACTAGACAGCCAGCCTGAACCTCCACCCATGAAGCCACGCACCATGTCCACCTCTTCAGGTGACTACTTGTGTCTTATCTTCTGACTTGGTATCCTTAAATACCATCACTGTGTTTTATTATGTGTTTCTGATTCCTTTCCGTGTGTTTTCAGACACCAGACGGCCAATGCGAGCCCCCAACACCGAACACCCGCCACTCCCAGAGCGACCTATAGGCCCTTTACCCCCTAAACCAACCTTTAAACCTGCCTTCATTCCCCCGGTTGAGATTCCAGTGCCCACTAGGTCCATCTCTCCTATTCCAAGGCAGCCCAGTCCCTTACCGGATACTCCAGCATCAGTGGTGGAGAGTAGAAATCCCTCCCAGTCTCAGACAAAGGAACCTCCAACTCCTTCTCCAAGAAAAGAGACACCTCCAGCCCCTTCACCACGCAGGGTGCGTAGCACAGATCCCCAGGAGAGAGCAGAACGAGCACAGTCTGTTACTGAAGGTATGGCTTTTTCACAAGCAAATTTAATCAAATGAAATGCATTTAATTAATGTGGTTTAATGATAATAAAAACATTAGTTTGGTGTGTGTGTGTGTGTGTGTGTGTGTGTGCAACGTTTAGATTAGTTTCACTGTAGATACTGTTAGTATTTACTGAATATTGTTTTTAAGATGAATAACTAAACCAGTTCATTATAATATCCATATTAATACGTTTCAACCAGTTATACTCTGTAAAAGGGGCAAAATAAAAGGACCTATTTCACTTTCCATTGTATCATTGTAGAATAAACGTGTAGATAAAACTTCCTGTGAGGACTTTTATAGTGGGTTTTAAAAATAAAATAGGTGCGTTTCAGCTTGGACATTTGTTAGTCAGAAAACTGGAATGGACAGACGGAGGCAGTCATGCTGAACGACCTGAAAAAAAACAAAAAAAAACGCAAATTCGAGTAAATGAACATGTATCAATACCCTGACAATAAGCGCGTTTCCATGAAAATTGAAAATACGCCTAATCTTTTCCTAATTGATGCCATGTGGCTTTAGCCTCTTCATGTTCAACACAGTCTCCAAGGCGTTACGTGATATTAGGCGCGTTTCTGTTTAAACTTTAGCGATATTTTCTGAATGTCAATAAAAAAACGTCGCAAAATGAGTTTCCGTTAACTATATCATGCGACTAAAACTCTCGCGATAAGTCATTCAAAAAAATGGAGACGGATATCGGCAAGGCTTACTTATATCGCAGTCAATGCATTAGCCGTTTTTATTTGTAAGTCAGAGAGATAGGCGAGTTATACAAGCATTAATGGCGAGGAAATCCCTCTATACTTGGCCGCGGCCACGTATGCTCTTGTTCTGGGAGGTAATAGTGCGCAATTTCACGGAGGACCTGTGGATTCAGAATTTCCGGATGGAAGCGTCCACTTTTTTTGAGCTGTGTAGTGCAATAATTCAATTCAATTCAGTTTTATTTATAAAGCGCTTTTTACAATGTGTCATCGTCTCAAAGCAGCTTTACAAGATACTCATGTGTGAAAAGTAAAAATCAGTTTAGCACTAATTGTTTCTTGTTGAGCCGAAGCGACGGTGACAAGCGAGGAAAAACTCCCTGGGAACAGGAAGAAACCTTGAGAGGAACCAGACTCAACAGAGAACCCCATCCTCATTTGGGTTGTTAGCGTTGTGTGTGTGGTTGAGGATGTATATTGTGTAGTGTGGAATGTATTCATGAATTTGAAGCATCATCAACCCGGGACGGAGTCACCAGGAGGTTCAGACAGGAACAGAGTGCAGAGGGGGTCTGGATCACTGACAGCTCAGCAGTGGGACATGTAACTCAATGGGGAGAGAGGGAGAGAGAGAGGGAGAGAGAAAGAGAAAGAATGAGTGGTTGGTAACGGTCATGGTTGCAGTATGGGAGTGTGTATATTTAGTGTCAATAGGGTCTCTTGTACCTGCACCTGCAGCATCACGCCCAAGGCAAGGCGAGGTAGATCATGTGACCTGCGGAAAAAACCTTTCCATTACAGTTTTGCGAATTATTCCTTTAAAAAAAATGCCTCACACAAGCATAAAAACTTTGTTGCGATACATGTGTTTTTCGGGGTGAAGGAAACGCGCTGTATTTCTGTTCATCATTATATTTCTACATGCACTGAAGTCTTGTTGCTTAGAAAATGTGTTTTTGCAGAAGGGTAATTGATGCGTAAAAAAATTGGCGTAACCCAAACCTGTGTCTAATTCAGCACTGTTATGCCTCCAAATCAAACAAACCCACATATACAAGTCTCTCTCCATGTTAGTTTACAATACAAGGGGAACGGGGATATTTTCACTCTTGCGTATGGTTATCCAAATCAGCCTTCTCATTACAAGAATCCGATTGTTACTGTACACGAGACCCGAAACCCTTGTGGAATAGTACATAGTGCTGATGTGTTCCAACCACCAGACACTGCTAGGGCACTAGGCAAAGTATGACTAGATTGCAGTGGTCCATTTTAAGATTGCACCCATTAGTCTTGTAGTGATTTTTTTTTTTGCAGTAGCAGGGCATGTGCTCTGGGTTTTTTTTCTACAGATAAAATCAAATTGTAGAAATATATATTGAGATTTCCCATCATACCTGTCAGATAGGACCAGGACCAGTGCCTTAATGTATCACCTGGCCTGAAGAGATATGGAGAATCAGAACCTTTATTTCACCCGGATAAAAAAACAAGATAACAAATATAAGATCAAATACTTGTACAAGACTGATGTTGCCAAGAAAACAGAAAAGAAACACTCATTAAATGTGTTATACAGTAATGTAATGTGTCTACAGTTATCAGTACCATATAGGATTTAAAATGAAGATTCATGTGGACCTGATGATCACAATCATTCATTCATTCATTCATCTTCTACCGCTTTATCCGATCTTCCCTCGGGTCACGGGGAGTCTGTGCCTATCTCAGGCGTCTATGGGCATTAAGGCAGGATACACCCTGGATGGAATGCCAACCCATCACACACACACACACACACACACACACACACACACACACACACACACACACATTACACACACACATCATACATTCATACACTAGGGACAATTTTTCCAAGGTGCCAATCAACCTACCGTGCATGTTTTTTGGACCGGGGGAGGAAACCGGAGAACCCGGAGAAAAACCCCCTGAGGCACGGGGAGAACATGCAAACTCCACACACACATGGCCGAGACGGGAATCGAACCCGGACCCTGGCGGTGTGAGGCGAACGTGCTAACCACTAAGCCACCGTGCCCCCCCATGATCACAATCAGTTTCTTTTAATTACTAATAGAATAATTGCATTGGATTATTGTGTGATTTAATGTCAGTGACATTGTTGTATTCCATTCTATTAAATAGAGAGATATTTTAGATAAATAGAGAAAAATTATTGGTGCTGAACGTGAAATAACATGGAAAGGACAACAATAGTGTATCAGTGCATTCTTTCCATATTGATTATTTGGATTGGATCAAATGTCTATTTTACATTCTTTTCCTCACTCTTTTACTTTTTATTTGTTGGTTCATATAAAAAGAACAAAAATAATGTCTAGGTGCAGAAGTATACTGTGTTTATACTTCTTCTGGTGTGCCTTCGATGTTTCATGTAGATTTATCATTCATTCATTCATTCATCTTCTACCGCTTTATCCGATCTTCCCTCGGGTCACGGGGAGTCTGTGCCTATCTCAGGCGTCTATGGGCATTAAGGCAGGATACACCCTGGATGGAATGCCAACCCATCGCAGGGCACACACACACACATTCATACACTAGGGAAACTTTTCCAAGGTGCCAATCAACCTACCATGCAGGTTTTTGGACCGGGGGGGAAACTGGAGAACCCGGAGAAAAACCCCCTGAGGCACGGGGAGAACATGCACAAACTCCACACACACATGGCAGAGACGGGAATCGAACCCGGACCCTGGCGGTGTGAGGCGAACGTGCTAACCACTAAACCACCGTTCCGCAGTAGAAAACATTTTATATTAAAAGAATTATATAATAAATTTCAGTATAACATCAATACAGGTTCTGATTAGATGATACATTTGTTAATTGTCCTTCTCTACTTTGAAGTACTCCACAAAATATGAAAAAGTAATGGCACTCTTAGCAAAAAAAATGAAGCTATATGAATGTTTATAGGTGTGAGTTGGTCTTAAGTCTGTATTGAAGGTTGTGAAATCTTCAAAGAGAAGAAAAATGTTTCCATCAAGTGGCCGGTTTCAGTCGTAGCATTGCAGTGCTGCAAGCAATGTCCATTTCCATGCGGAAGCAGACCAACACACAGACCCTCAACAATACCTCAATATCCATAATGACAATCGAAAACAGATTTGAACACTAACAGTAGGGTTCTTCTCTGCTTTCATGTAACATCTCCCCTGATGGCAGCTCTTAATGCTGAGAGAGGCAGCAGCCTTCCATAGGGTTCCGCTGAAGACAATTTCATTACTTCCATTATGCAATCCAACGCCTAAACTCGCGCAAAAAGGATGAAGTGCATGCCTTGTTTGGAATGTACTTACTGTATGTGTTCAGTCAACACAATACATGTCTTTTTATTGTCTGTCTCTAACACTCGTACATATAAACTCGACAGGCGGCTGTAACTATAAAACACTGTTACTGAAGGATTTCAGGAGCAAATTGTTTGGCAGATCAGATTTTATTGGCAAAGTGTGACTCCTGTACAATATGATCTGTACGAAACCACACATTTAGAAGAACTGCAGTGTTTCCTGTGCTTTTTATGCTGGATGTCCTTCCTAATGCATCTATCTGGGCTTGGGACCAGCACTAGGAAGGCACTGGCTTGTGCAACCCTAATAGCTGGGACAGACTGAGTGATTGGGGGTTAAGGGCATTGCTGAAGGGCCCACTAGTGGCAAACCCATTCAAATAAATTTGTGCTATAGTGTGTGCTATCTCAGGCGTCTATGGGCATTAAGGCAGGATACACCCTGGATGGAATGCCAACCCATCACAGGGCACACACACACACACACATTCATACACACATTCATACACTAGGGACAATTTTCCAAGGTGCCAATCAACCTACCTGCATGTTTTTGGACCCGGGGAGGAAACCGGAGAACCCGGAGAAAAACCCCCTGAGGCACGGGGAGAACATGCAAACTCCACACACACACATGGCCGAGACGGGAATCGAACCCGGACCCTGGCGGTGTGAGGCGAACGTGCTAACCACTAAGCCAGCGTGCTCCAGTAATAAACATTTTACTGGAAAATGCTAAATTAAAAAAGTCAATAAAAAAAAAAGTACACTCTACATTGTTTTCTTCCTGTTTTAGTTTGAAATGATGCCATTTTTCTCCTTTATTTGTAAATCTGAAGTTAATCTTCTGTGTTTACATATTGCAGTAATATGTGGAGTGTTAATCCACCGCATATATGGAATGTGATGTATTATAGGAATAAATACAGACATGTTTCCTCTTTCCCCTCATAGAAACTCTCCCCAAACCATGGCCTCGCATGAAACCGTCACCTCAGCGTCGCGCCGTCTCCGTCCATGAGGATGCCCTACTTCAGCACGCTGCCCTGCTCGACCCTGAAGGTGAGCTTTTGCTTCAGTGTGTAAAAAAAAAAAAGGGGAGTTATTCAACTAATAAGCTATTATGTGTAATAAGAGTCAGTCATTCACCTATAATGGGTTTTTTTTTGGACATGCTTGGGTCCTTGAGCAAGACTCACTCCTCAAGTGATGAGTTCTGTCCTATGAGTAAGAGTATTTGATAACATATAAAATGTAAGTGAGCACTTTATATTGAAACAGTTACAGCATTCATACACGTTCACTTCTAAACATTCATTCATTCATTCATTCATTTTCTACCGCTATATGCGATCTTCACTCGGGTCACGGGGAGCCTGTGCCTATCTCAGGCGTCTATGGGCATTAAGGCAGGATACACCCTGGATGGAATGCCAACCCATCGCAGGGCACACACTGACATTCACACACACATTCATACACTAGGGACAATTTTTCCAAGGTGCCAATCAACCTACCGTGCATGTTTTTGGACCGGGAGGAAACCGGAGAACCCGGAGAAAAACCCCCTGAGGCACGGGGAGAACATGCAAACTCCACACACACATGGCCGAGACGGGAATCGAACCCGGACCCTGGCGGTGTGAGGCGAACGTGCTAACCACTACGCCACCGTGCCCCACCACTTCTAAACAAATAACCGATAAACACTTTGCTTCGCCAAGGTTCCTTGCACTATTGGACTGATGTGTTACTTATAAATATGGGCTAAGACACATCCAAAATATATAAACCTATAAAATTCAGTTTTTCTGAATGAATAAACAGATTTGTAGGAGAAAAAACACAACCACAGAATCACTTATGTGATTCTACCAATGAGGGAAAATGCCAATGAGGAAAAACATCTACAGTGATATTAGAGAAGCAGTTGTTGCTGCCCACCAATCTCAGAAGCTTTATGAGGCCATTTCCATATTGTTTAATATTCTTTATTCTATAGCAAGAAACATTATTCACACACAGGGTCACTCGGTTACGCTGGACAAGATGTGATTGGTGAACGCGGGTTCGGGTGGGAATATATTCATGTGTGTGTGTGTTTCAGGAGAATACAATTATTCATGAGAATCCCGCAAAATGGTCTTAAAAATATATATAAATGTATTTATATATAAATAAACTACTAAAGGGGCACGTTCGCCTCACACCGCCAGGGTCCGGGTTCGATTCCCGTCTCGGCCATGTGTGTGTGGAGTTTGCATGTTCTCCCCGTGCCTCAGGGGGTTTTTCTCCGGGTTCTCCGGTTTCCTCCCCCCGGTACAAAAACATGCACGGTAGGTTGATTGGCACCTTGGAAAATTGTCCCTAGTGTGTGAATTTGAGTGTGAATGTGTGTGTGCGTGTCCTGCGATGGGTTGGCATTCCATCCAGGGTGTATCCTGCCTTAATGCCCATAGACGCCTGAGATAGACACAGACTCCCCGTGACCCGAGGGAAGATCGGATAAAGTGGTAGAAGATGAATGAATGAATGAAACAAATGACTGTAAACTAAAATAATGAAATGATATACAGGCAGGGGCATGGTGGTTTAGTGGTTAGCACGTTCGCCTCACACCGCCAGGGTCCGGGTTCGATTCCCGTCTCGGCCATGTGTGTGTGGAGTTTGCATGTTCTCCCCGTGCCTCAGGGGGTTTTTCTCCGGGTTCTCCGGTTTCCTCCCCCGGTCCAAAAACATGCACGGCAGGTTGATTGGCACCTTGGAAAATTGTCCCTAGTGTATGAATGTGAGTGTGTGTGTGTGCCCTGCTATGGGTTGGCATTCCATCCAGGGTGTATCCTGCCTTAATGCCCATAGACGCCTGAGATAGACACAGACACCCCGTGACACGAGGGAAGATCGGATAAAGCACTAGAAGATGAATGAATGAATGAATGAAACAAATGACTGTAAACTAAAATAACTAAATGATATACAGGCACGAGGTCGGAAGCGACTTACCAGAGAAAATGACATTTCTGCATGGATAGGAGCGTGCGGGAGCGGGACAAAAATGAAATATTGTCGGTGGGAGCGGAACAAAGCGTAAATATTGCCTGCGGGAGCGGGACAAAATAACATATTTTTGGGGGAGCTGGACATCACTTTACCAGAGCAGGACGGAAAAATCCATCCTGTGCAGGTCTGTACCTCAAACCAAGTGAAATTCTGTGGCAACAACATAAGAGAACTGTGCATAAACAAATGGCCACAAACCAACATTAAGATGCTTCTTGATTACTGTGTCCTGAATGGCCTCTCCATTTACACACTAAACAACCTTTAATATATCGCCTTTGGCAGATGCTCTTATCTATAGTAACATACAATAAATGTACATTTTTCCTTTCAGGAAGAATAAAGCATCCATCCATCCATCAATGTTCAGTTTAAGGATGAGGGCCTTGCTCGGTGGCCCCGTAGTAGGCAGGTTGGTGGTGTCGGGCTCTGAGCCACCACTGACCATTCACAAGTCCACCTTCTTCACCACTGTTCCCTCTCACGCTAAAGGATGTGGCTTTCAGTTTGAGCAGAACATAGTCATCATCTCTTCAGAAGGAATTAGTTGTTGTTGTTGTTGTTGTTTTTTTCAAGGATAAATAAGAAAAAAACGAATTACAGTGGTGCCTCGACTTGCCAGTTTAATTAGTATTAAGCCTCTTGTTAGTCGAAAATCTCATATGCTGGAACGGATTTCCCAATAAGAGATCATGTCAATTCGGATCATTTAAAATATACATTTTAAAATGACAATAAAACGAATATGTACTAATATTGTTTAATAATAGCATTTAATAATTGTGCCTTCGTATCGAACACAGGAAAGCTTTCTTTATTGGGTGAGAAGGGCGGATCATGGTGTATTTAAAGTTCCGCACTAAATAAAAATACAGCACTGTAAGAATGTAATACACGAGGTTGAAGAGCCTTTATTTGTACACATGTACATTACAGCATGGTGAAATTCTTACTTCGCATATCCCAGCTTGTTTTTAGGAAGCACAGAGGGTTAAGGGCCTTGCACAAGGAGCCAAGGGTAAGTCCCAAGCGTGGGACCTCCATCGCTTGGCTCGAACCCCCGACCTTCCAATCAGCGCCTTAAACCACTGAGCTTCCTGTAGATGCACTACCATAAAGTTTGTACAGTGTATGTGGTAATGTTCCGTATTGAATATTAACAAAACAAAGACAGCGTGCGAGGGGCACGGTGGTTTAGTGGTTAGCACGTTCGCCTCACACCGCCACGGTCCGGGTTCGATTCCCGTCTCGGCCCTGTGTGTTTGGAGTTTGCATGTTCTCCCCGTGTCTCAGGGGGTTTTTCTCCGGGTTCTCCGGTTTCCTCCCCCGGTCCAAAAACATGCATGGTAGGTTGATTGGAACCTTGGAAAAAATTGTCCCTAGTGTATGAATGTGTGTGTGTGTGTGTGTGTGTGTGTGTGTGTGCCCTGCGATGGGTTGGCATTCCATCCAGGGTGTATCCTGCCTTAATGCCCATAGACGCCTGAGATAGACACAGACTCCCCGTGACCCGAGGGAAGATCGGATAGAGCGCTAGAAGATGAATGAATGAAAAGACAGCGTGCTAGCAACAACGCTAATACAAGGCTCTCGCTATGAACTCAACAATGGAAGTGATCGGTACAGCATCAGTGGGCGTCTTACAAGAATGTCGGATTTTGGAAATTCGTATCACTCATAACCTGAAATCATGCTCCATAACCCCATACAATTTTTTTCAGAATCCCAACCGGGACACTCATATTTTTTTATTATTATTTTTTTGTAAATTACTGAAGGTCACTGAAACAAACATTCCCATAACAAAATCATATTTCTAGAATTTTCGTTGAAATGATGCAATACCTTGAAGTGTGTGAGATATTGGAGTTGACGGTGTAATAAAACCTGTGTTTGTGGTTGTACTGTGGTCTGTCTCAGAGCTGAAAGCTGCATTGCCCAGACTACAGAGGTCACCCATAAGGAAGCGGGTAAACCTGGGAGAACTGGAGCCCTGCTCTGAGGATTTGCCTGAGGGTGAAGAAGGTGAGCAGAGATTAATACAATTCTGGCAGAGACCAAATCATAAGAAGTGACAATACACTAGTGATGTGTCTTTTGTGAATAAAGTAGCACTTTTAGGTTAATATTGAGAGAGAATTGTGTATATATATATATATATACACACCCCGAGATTTTTAATCCGTTCCAGACACGGCATTGTAACATGATTTTGACGTATCTTGAACAATACCCAGACAAAAGCATCAACATTTCATATAACTTATTAAAAACAGGCTAGTAAGCAGATAAGAAACAAAGAGAAACACAACATTCATTCATTCATTCATCTTCTAGCGCTATATCCGATCTTCCCTCGGGTCACGGGGAGTCTGTGTCTATCTCAGGCGTCTATGGGCATTAAGGCAGGATACACCCTGGATGGAATGCCAACCCATCACAGGGCACTCACACACACTCACATTCACACACATTCATAAACTAGGGACAATTTTCCAAGGTGCCAATCAACCTACAGTGCATGTTTTTGGACCGGAGGAGGAAACCGGAGAACCCGGAGAAAAACCCCCTGAGGCACGGGGAGAACATGCACACTCCACACACACACACATGCCCGAGACGGGAAGCGAACCTGGACCCTGGCGGTGTGAGGCGAACGTGCTAACCACTAAACCACCGTGCCCCCAGAAACACAACATGTTACATATAAATAAAAAAACATAAATAATAACAATAAATGAAGGAAAAATGCAACTTTCTTTACCTTGCAACTGACGTGACTTCAGCGGTGCCGAGCGGAGTGGTGGCGAGCGCAGGGGGAGGCATGACGAGGAGGCATGAGGCAGAGGCAAGAGGCGGAGGGAGGAGTAGGCAGCGGATATGAATACTTAAATGTACAGTTACTGTGCTCAATGCTGTACAATACGTAAATGAAAATTTAATAGTAAACACTTACAATAATGATTTCTGACCAATAGCAGACCAGCATTTTAGTGACGTAGTTGCGCCTATAGGCGTCTGCGCACACCCGCGACATTTGAATAATGGCGAGAGATATCGGTGACGTATCATGAGGAAAACAACGTATCATGGGACCGAAAAAATCTTCGTATTCCGTGTCGTATCATGAATGTATTTTTTTGTATTTATTTATTTATTCATTCATTCATTCATTCATTCATTTTCTACCGCTATATCCGATCTTCCCTCGGGTCACGGGGAGTCTGTGTCTATCTCAGGCGTCTATGGGCATTAAGGCAGGATACACCCTGGATGGAATGCCAAACCCATCGCAGGACACACACACACACACATTCACACACATTCACATTCACACACACATTCATACACTAGGGACAATTTTCCAAGGTGCCAATCAACCTACCGTGCATGTTTTTGGACCGGGGGGAAACCGGAGAACCCGGAGAAAAACCCCCTGAGACACGGGGAGAACATGCACAAACTCCACACACACATGGCCGAGACGGGAATCGAACCCGGACCCTGGAGGTGTGAGGCGAACGTGCTAACCACTACACCACCGTGCCCCACATTTATTTATTTATTTATTTATTTATATTTATTTATTTATTTTTTTTTGTGCTTTTATATATACAGAACAAACATCTCACCCAGCCCCATAAACTCGGCGAAGAGTACGGTATATTAAAGAAGGTTATTATAGATACTTAAATCGAAAAAAGTTTTTAGTTTTAGTTTAAAAGAAATGTTTTTAATATGTATTAATTAACAGCATAAAAAAACTTTGTAAAAAGTAGAAGAATAAAATTCAGTAATTTACAGTATAATGTGTAGATTGAAATACGGTCGTTATCTGAAAGGAAAAGCGCTTTAATAACATTGTATTTTTAGATAAATGTTACAGCGGGGCTTTGGTCTTAATTGAACGTCTGAAGTTACAAACCCGAAGCCGTTTCCATACGGCTGATGAAACCCCGCCCCCTCGTGGAAACAAACTCTTCGTCAGAGTGCTGTTGTATTTTCCAATGTTGAGGCGGAGAACTCCAAGGTCAAACCAAGGAGGAAATGTAAAATCCATTTTTGTTTTCCGACGTCGCCAGGAAACGTTCGCAGATTGCTTCGTTAACATTTTCATGTTCGTGGTTTACGTTTGGTTTGAATCCAAAATACTGCCAAATAAATTTTCCGCCGTTCTCTTTCTTTTCACTCAGCTTGACTACTGAATGTAGTTAGGGAGGGGGTAGCTCAGTGGTCTAAGGCGCTGGGCTGCTGATCGGAAGATCCGGGTTCGAGCCCCGGTATGGGTCCTTGGCCCTTAACCCTCTGTGCTCCAGGGGGCGCCGTATCATGGCCGATACCCTGCGCTCTGACCCCAAATACTACCAACATCAAGCTGGGATATGCGAAGAAAAGAATTTCACTGTGCTGTAATGTTTATGTGACCAATAAAGGATATTATTATTATTATTATTATTATATTATTATTATTATTATTATATTATAATAATAAAGGATATTATATTATATTAATACCCTTGTGGCTGAAAATCTCCCATCTTCCCAGAGGTTATTATTACAGTAAATAGGCATTAATTGTAGGGCTTATTCTTTTCTAACGATTATTTCATTGATTAATCGGATAAGAGATACTTTTCCGTCATTAAAGAGCAATACTAAATAGAAAGAAAACAAGACGGGTCTATTACAATGTTGTTTGTTTTCCTTTTTAGATAAAATTGCAGTAAAATCAGTGAAAACGAAACATATTCATTTGGCATGTTACATCTTACAGCGCGTTCAAAAAGTTCCTCCGCAGTGGCCACGTAGAATAAATCATGTACCTGTTTAATGAAACTCGTTATTATTCTCACTAGTGTATTTGTTTATTAAATCTTGCACAGTATAGTAATGTGGTGTTCCTGTCTCCAGAAAAGCGATTTTTTCACAAAATAAATCCATGTATTTATCGCCAGTTTGTGTTATAAATGTGTTATAAATGCTTTTTAAGTCATTTCATAACTACACCGAGCGGTCATGCGGTCATGTGATCATGTGTTAAACAGTCGAGCTTTTAAAATGCCTCGCGCGTTATTCATAATTATTTATGTGGAGTATTTCCTTCCTAGCACGGTGGTTTAGTGGTTAGCACGTTCGCCTCACACCGCCAGGGTCCGGGTTCGATTCCCGTCTCGGCCATGTTTGAGTGGAGTTTGTGCATGTTCTCCCCGTGTCTCAGGGGGTTTTTCTCCGGGTTCTCCGGTTTCCTCCCCGGTCCAAAAACATGCACGGTAGGTTGATTGGCACCTTGGAAAATTGTCCCTAGTGTATGAATGTGTGTGTGAGTGTGTGTGTGTGTGTGATGGGTTGGCATTCCATCCAGGGTGTATCCTGCCTTAATGCCCATAGACGCCTGAGATAGGCACAGGCTCCCCGTGACCCGAGGGAAGATCGGATAAAGCGGTAGAAAATCAATGAATGATCCAAAACATTCCTCCACTTTTTCACCTCCTCCTGTGTTACCTGGCCAGCGCTCTGTGTGTGCTTGAGTAATAACGGTTCCGTGGGGAAACACATTATTCCATGTTTACTTCGTTTGCACGGTATAGGGGCACGGTGGCGTAGTGGTTAGCACGTTCGCCTCACACCGCCAGGGTCCGGGTTCGATTCCCGTCTCGGCCATGTGTGTGTGGAGTTTGCATGTTCTCCCCGTGCCTCAGGGGGTTTTTCTCCGGGTTCTCCGGTTTCCCCCGGTCCAAAAACATGCACAGTAGGTTGATTGGCACCTTGGAAAATTGTCCCTAGTGTGTGTGTGTGTGTGTGTGTGTGTGCCCTGCGATGGGTTGGCATTCCATCCAGGGTGTATCCTGCCTTAATGCCCATAGACGCCTGAGATAGGCACAGACTCCCCGTGACCCGAGAAGATCGGATAAAGCGGTAGAAAATGAATGAATGAATGAATGAATACTTCGTTTGCCGTATTTCGTTTCTACTCGATTAATTACTAATTAATTGTGGAATGGAATGTGTACACAAACCTTCCACCATATAGAGTTAGCAACAGCATTCTATTTTGATTTTTGCACGCTTGTTTTCAAATCCAAACGTTGTGATGTTAGTGTCGACTTTGTGTGTCTCATGTATTCCAAACTTTTTTCTTCCACGCAAAGCTAAAGCAGCAGCGAGAGACGGCCACAGAGGACGAGACGCTGACGAGACAGACAGCACTACTGCCAAGGATGGCCAGCCTGGGAAGGGTCTAGGTGGGATGGGTGAGGAAGAGACCATCCCAGAGCGGGGGGAATCAGCCTCTGAACAGCACACAGCACAGGGAGAGTCGTCAGACCAAAGAACTGAAACCCCCCTCACCTGAGACACACATGGACTGAGCCCTGTGCAAATTCTATTTTGTATCATGTCTACCTTTGCCTTGCACGTAATATTATGTACAAAAGAATGAATTATGGAAAAAAAAAACGGTTTTAAGAAAGTAATTCAATACATATACTTGTTAATAATTATTAAAAAGTGAATACTGTTGTGTCATTAAATGTCTGGAGCTTGATTGTTTTATAAACCACTTAATGCACACCTCAAGACTGTCCTTGGAAATATCCGTGTGGAATATCCATGTGAGGGGCACGGTGGTTTAGTGTTTAGCACGTTCGCCTCACACCGCCAGGGTCCGGGTTCGATTCCCGTCTCGGCCATGTGTGTGTGGAGTTTGTGCATGTTCTCCCCGTGTCTCAGGGGGTTTTTCTCCGGGTTCTCCGGTTTCCTCCCCCGGTCCAAAAACATGCACGGTAGGTTGATTGGTACCTTGGAAAATTGTCCCTAGTGTATGAATGTGTGTGTGAATGTGTGTGTGTGCCCTGCGATGGGTTGGCATTCCATCCAGGGTGTATCCTGCCTTAATGCCCATAGACGCCTGAGATAGACACAGACTCCCCGTGACCCGAGGGAAGATCGGATAAAGCGCTAGAAGATGAATGAATGAATGAATATCCATGTGCAAGTTCTCACACACACACACAATCCAACCATTATAGACTGCACAAGGCTTTTTTTTGCATTTGTGTTGTGAAACAGGAAAAGTGTTGCATATTATTATTATTCATTTCAGCCTCTATAAACATATTTTATCCTTCCTCCTTCATAAACACGGTGTAGGTAAGAAGATGTTCATTTCATTCTCCAAAACCCTCCATCACTAAAATATAAACCTGCTGCTATTGCGCTTTTCCAGAGAGGAAAAGCCCACACGCTTGAGTCATCGCTGTAATCGTTCATACACACATATATATATATATATATATATATACACACGTGTGTGTGTGTGTACGCATTCTCCCCAGTAACACCATATTCCTCCCCTTACTGTGTATGGAGCTGCAGGGTTTGGCTGATGGAGGTAGTAAGAGGACAGCCATCTGTGAAAGTGTGGCGAGCTGAAACGGGAGGGAACAGAGGGAGGATTAGTTGAGAGGGAAGAAGGTGTGAATACACCAGGCATGTATTTGTTTTAATTTAATTTTTTTAATGCGTCTTATTTTCTGGTTCAGACAATGACTTAGAAGTGACCTATTTTATTATGTATGCAGCTGTATTTAAAAAAAAAAAGGTTACTGATATAAATTTGTACATTCAGCCCAAATACAAGAAGACTGATTATGGTATTACGGGGTGATTTTAGTGGAACAACACACTGCACATGTTTTGTAGCCGTTTTTGCGAAGATATAATGAACATGAAGCGAAAGCTCGAATCTAAATTCTTTTATTACATGAAAATATTGACAATTGGCATTTAATGTACCATTTGAAATCTGACCCCTCTAAAAAAAATGAAGCCATACACCCTATATTATATACATTACATAACTAATCTTGCTTTTCAGTAAAAACAGAGGGAGAAGTAAAACACTGATGAGTCGTCATGCTGAATGCAGAGAACAGAAAAATATATCCGTTTGTGAAATTGTAAAGATCAGAATTCCAGATCAGGATCAGCTTTCAATCGGAAGCGCCGTCAAACATTCTCGCTGCGAGGAACATGTACGTGTAAGGTCTTTCACGGTCCAACATCGTGAGTTTTGAAAAAAAAAAATAATAATAATAATAAAAGTATAAAAATGATTTTGGCCCATTCTGTATAATGCCAAATGAAAAAAATCATGCCAATTGATATTTATTTATTTATTTATTTTCCGTGTTAGCCATGAAATGAACCTTTAATTAAAATCCCTTGCTCTGATTTCCTGAGACAAACTGCTACAACACAAAAGCAGCACGATCTGCTGCTCGCACGCGACTGAGGAATCCGTTCAGCAATGCTCTGGTGCTTCGCTCCTGCAGTGGATTTGCTGACGGACCAGTAACACCTCACCTGACTGATGGAATTAAAAGCAGTGCTCGCACACACACACGTCCATGAAAAAGCCTTTGATGCCTAATAGGAGTACGCTGAAATATCCCATGTTGTTCTTATTGATTTAAGTCGTCAGAATTGCATAAGCCTTTTCAACACAGGATGTAAAAAGGTCACAGTAGGTAAATGACATGATCAAATTTACATTTAAAATCTCTTTGGTTAGGAAAGCCAAAAATGACAACATGCACACAACCCAAAAACGATGTCGCTTGTCTCACGGGGAACGTTAGAATAACGCCAATGGAACGAGACGCGTCGATCAAGCGGCTTTAATAGAAACGTCTGATGCAGTTATCGAATCCAATCATCTCGCATGAAAAAATAAATCAATAAAAGCTACGAGGTTACAGAATGGGGATGGATGTGTTTATTCCCGTCTGATATCTCGTTGGTGAGCGGGTTCGGCTGCACACCCACTGCTCGCTGGATGACCGATCAAAATCCCAGGAGATTAACACACCCAAACCAGCCCATCTGCCTCCAACGACACGTCTCCGTTCTTAATTTGATGTGCTGGCTCGATCAGACTGCACACTACGCCGCTGCCACGTGATTGGTCATTTAGACAACGGCAAGAAGAACGTCGTAATAAAGTGCTTCATGAACGTAGTCGTGTTAAATAAACAAAAAGGGAATTTTCCTGTTGTGTGTGTGTGTGTGGTGTAAACATTAACGTCTTAACTGTGTTTGAGTGTTAAAATACTTTTCTCTGTTTTAGAATTGTAAAACCGCAAATCAGACCCCCCCCGCCCCCCCCCATTAACCTATTTGTATACAGATTGAATGTGGCATGATGAGAAAGCTGGAATGGAACAAGCTCGTCGTGAGCCTAATCTGTGTTACACTAACATTAAGACACATCTGTGTAGCTGTAAATAACAACACCACACATTCTGACAGTGCAGAATCAGAATGGTGTGTATCATGGTATGGTTTGTTGACAGGGTCTTCTTACAGCCATAGAGTGTAATAGTTGCTGCAAATATTATATGTAAGCTCATATACGGGGTGTTTTTTTTTTTTTAATGTATAAAACGTTTCTTTTAAAAGCAGGCCATCAACGGTCCACTGATCCTGGAGAAGCGCAAAATCTCTGCGCAAAACCTGTTTGGGATAGGGAAATGATAGTTGTGGGGAGACGCGTTGAAAATAAGGCCTCAGTATTTTTGCATATAACATTCCGGGGACGTGAAGCGGGTCCACAGCTCTCACTGTGCTCGGAGGCTCAGCGCTACAGCGTGGCCAACACTCTGAGGAAAGAGATGACGAGAATGCAGAAAGACTGTCCTACTCCAAATACAAAGGCCTCCAACGAGATCATCCGCTTCCCCGCTGCCATGTAAACTCCTGCTATGGCTGCACCTGAAAACCAACCACAAGAAACGTCATCACATAAACTACGTCTAAACATCACATAAACTAACAAAGTGCTACATCTAAAATAATCCAGTCCTGTGTTTCATTTATCAAGCAAGACACAAAGTGTGTCATTCATTAATCAGGAACCGCAATAATAGAACACAACGCGATGATTTGCAAATCTCATAACCCCATATTTTATTTACATCAGAACTTACTGCAAAAATACAGTAATTCATTTGAATGTTGGAAAAGCTGAAAAAAATAAAGTGTTAAACAGCTGGAAGAATATTTACATAACCAGTTTTATTGGAAACAGAACAGTAACATGATTAAACATATAAAATATTCATTCATTCATTCACCTTCTACCGCTTTATCTGATCTTCCCTCGGGTCACGGGGGGAGTCTGTGTCTATCTCAGGCGTCTATGGGCATTAAGGCAGGATACACCCTGGATGGAATGCCAACCCATCGCAGGGCACACACACCCACACCACACACACACACACACACATTCACACACATTCATACACTAGGGACAATTTTCCAAGGTGCCAATCAACCTACCGTGCATGTTTTTGGACCGGGGGGAAACCGGAGAACCCGGAGGAAAAACCCCCTGAGGCACGGGGAGAACATGCAAAACTCCACACACACACATGGCCGAGACGGGAATTGAACCCGGACCCTGGCGGTGTGAGGCGAATGTGCTAACCACTAAGCCACCCTGCCCCCTATATATATATATATATATATATATATATATATATATATATACACACACACATACATACACAGACATATATACATACAGTACTGTGCAAAAGTTTTAGGCAGGTGTGAAAAATGCTGTAAACAAAGAATGCTTTCAGAAATAGTAAATAATGGTTGTTTATTTTTGTCAAATGTGAGCGAACAAAAGAAAAACCGGAGTCTGAGATCAGAGTCCTGATCTCTACATCATGGAGTGTGTGTGTGTGTGTGTGTGTGTGTGTGTGTGTGTGTGTGTGTGTGTGTGTGATTTACATGACGAGACAGAAGGATGTGAGAACGTCGACATCCACAGAAGATCTGTGTTTACTTCTCCAAGATGGAACAAACAACCAGCCGAGTTCCTTCATAAACACTGTGTGTAAGTGTACATAGAAGTGTTACTGCTGTTTTGAAGGCAAAGTGTGTTCACACCAAATATTGATCTGATTTCCATATTTTTCTTCATTCTATGCATTTCTTCATTCATTGATGCAAGTAAATAATTAACATTTCCATTTTTGCAAGCATTCTTTTTGTTTACAGGATTTTTTCCACACCTGCCAAAAACTTTTGCACAGTACTGTATATATTATATGTGATATATATATATATATATATATATATATATATATATATATATATATATAATATAGAGATATATATATATATACACATACAGTGGCAAGAAAAAGTATGTGAACCTTTTGGAAATTTCATGGTTTTCTGAATAAATTTGTCATAAAATGTTATCTGATCTTCATCTAATTCATTGGTATTGACAAACACAATGTGTCTAAAAATAATAACACCAAAAAAATCCAATCTTTCTTGTCTTTATTGAACACAATCATTCAACATTCAAAATGGCAGTGGAAAAAGTAAGTGAAACCTTGAGTTAATGACCTCAAAAAAGCTAATTGGAGTTAATTGGTTTTAGCACACCTGGAGTCTTGTTAAGATAATAAGTTTGGAGGTGTGGACTACAGATACTTCTGACTGATAAAAACCCCTCAAACCTTTGGAGTTTGCTCTGCACAAGAAGAACATGATTATGTGAGCCATGCCTCGCCAAAAAAGAGCTTTCAGAGGACCTACGATCAAGAATTGTTGATTTACATGAAGCTGGCGAGGGTTACAAAGTTATTTCAAAGACTTTAGAAATTCCACCAGTCTACAGTTCGGCAAACAATCTACAAATGGAGACAATTTGGGACTGTTGCTACTCTACCTAGAAGTGGGCGCCCCGTCAAAATGACACCAAGAGCACAACGAACACTCATCAATGAGGTAAAGAAACAACCCCGAATGACAGCCAAAGATTTGAAGGCATCATTGGAACTTGCTAACATATCTGTTCATGAGTCTACAATACGTAAAACACTGAACAAGCAGGGTATCCACGGCAGGACACCGCCGAAGGAAAGCCGCTGCTTACTAAAAAGAACATTGCTGCACGCCTTAAGTTTGTAAAAGAGCACATTGACACTCCACAGCGGTATTGGCAAAATGTTTTGTGGACTGATGAAACTAAGATTGAACTATTTGGAAAAAACACACAGCACTACATCTGGCGTAGAAAGGGCACGGCATATCGTCATGACAACATCATCCCAACTGTAAAGTATGGTGGAGGAAGCGTCATGATTTGGGCCTGCTTTGCTGCATCAGGGCCTGGCCAGCTTGTAATCATTGAGGGAATGAAGATGAATTCCCAAGTATATCAGACAATTCTTCAGGATAATGTGAGAATATCTGTACATCAGCTGAAACTGTGTAGAAAGTGGGTGATGAAACAGGACAACGACCCAAAAACACCGGAGCAAGTCCACAACAGAATGGCTTCAGAAAAACAAAATCCGCCTTTTGGAGTGGCCGAGTCAGAGCCCAGACCTCAACCCAATAGAGATGCTATGGATTGACTTGAAGAGGGCGTACACATGAGACGTCCAAAGAATATGACAGAGCTAAAGCAGTTCTGCCAGGAAGAATGGGCTAAAATTCCTCCTCAGCGATGTGCAGGTCTGATCCACAGCTACAGGAAGCGCCTGGTTGAGGTTATTGCTGCCAGGGGGGGTCAACCCGTTATTCATTCTAAGGTTTCACTTACTTTTTCCACTGCCATTTTGAATGTTGAATGATTGTGTTCAATAAAGACAAGAAAGATTGGATTTTTTTGTGTTATTATTTTTAGACACATTGTGTTTGTCAATACCAATGAATTAGATGAAGATCAGATAACATTTTATGACAAATTTATTCAGAAAACCATGAAATTCCAAAAGGTTCACATACTTTTTCTTGCCACTGTATATGTATGTATGTATATATATATATATATACACATATATATAGAGCACACGCACACAGACCACAGATCACTGTGTCATCCACAATTGCAATTTAAATCTCTAACATGCAAAAAAAGCCATATGTGATCATCCTCTGCATCACCCTATCCTCTACATCCTCATCTTTCTTCAAATAACCACCTACATGTCGACCCTCAACAACCTCGTTCCTTTGTTGCTCCTGCCAGCTCTGTGGTGATCGCCACTAGCTTACTCATTTAGGACGAATATACAATTATAGTGAATAAATCTATACATTCTTTTATTACCACTTTGTCTCAAAATAGTTTATATCATAAACATGTCCGTTTATGAAACCATGAAAAGTCCTCCAGACTAACGAGGGCGGGACAAATCCATCTTGTTATCAGATCTCAGTACAAACACCTGCATGTGTATAAAGCGTTGCATGCTTGCACATGAGGAAAGGAAGCATCAATGCTGAATAGATGGGTTTTAAAACAAAGGATCCTTCCTTTCATCCAGACACAATTAAATTCATTCTCTTTGTATAGTGATTATGTGTGGCACGGTGGCGTAGTGGTTAGCACGTTCGCCTCACACCGCCAGGATCCGGGTTCGATTCCCGTCTCGGTCATGTGTGTGTGGGGTTTGCATGTTCTCCCCGTGCCTAAGGGTTTTTTTCTCCGGGTTCTCCGGTTTCCCCCCCGGTCCAAAAACATGCATGATAGGTTGATTGGCACCTTGGAAAATTGTCCCTAGTGTATGAATGTGTGTGCCCTGCGATGGGTTGGCATTCCATCCAGGGTGTATCCTGCCTTAATGCCCATAGACGCCTGAGATAGGCACAGGCTCCCCGTGACCCGATGGAAGATCGGATAAAAGCGGTAGAAGATGAATAAATGAATGTATAGTGATTTTAACAAGACATTATCTGTATAAAGCTGTTTAGAGACAAAGTGGTAATAAAAAGAATATACATTTATTCACTATTACTGTCCATTTGTCCCTAATGAGTGAATTAGTGGCGATCGCCGCAAAGGAAAAACTGCTCGAGATGGCATGAGGAAGAAACAAACACACTGACATTTTTCAGAGAAGGCCTCGCATATTTCAAGACAATACTAAACCCCATACTGCATCCACCACAGCAGCATGGCTCCGGGAGCTGCACTGGCATTCCCTACAATCCAGACTCGACAACAACGAAATGGAAAATTATGCAATTATAGACTGACTTTGTGCAGAGACTACCAATGAGTGAATTCAGTAGTGTGTATATAATGCATTTCCTGAATTGTTGTCCAATGTGGAATAATAGAAGTGCCACCTATTGATAATTGTTTCTATGGTAACCACTAATAGGGATGCCTACTCGTATGTGAACATAAGTCCTTTCACTATATACTACAGTCTTATACTACGAGTTACATTTTATTTATTTAATTTGTATTTAATCAACTACTATTAGTTTAGCATTTTCGGGTCTCTATCTGATGTAATTTTGTAATTGTATGTATATAGAAAAAGGAAATAAGAAATGTGTGTGTGTGTGGGGAGGGGGGGGGATATGGATACTTGATCATAAAACTACTGCTTTATGAACCCCCTATTCCACATTTATCTTCTATTTTCTGCTGAGATACCCTCCACTGCTTGTAGAGATGTGTGTTAATTCAGTCGTAAGGGAATTAGTAAAAAAAAAAGGCCATGTATTGATGTAGAGTGAGGATGCCTATGGCATTCCAATTCATCCCAAATGTGTTCAATAGGCAGGAGTTAAAGGCAGAGATCTGAAGTAGGCCACTCAGGGATCTTACAATCCAACTTCATGGAGCTCAAGTGATGCACAGGAACACAGGTCCAGTCTCCCAGCTCAAAGGAAGAGAAAACAACGCTACCACTCCCAAAGACATCCAATCCGGGGTGTGTAACTGTGTGCCACAGGTGCAAGAACCACACAGGACTCGAAACATCCGGTGTCATAATTCCTTGTCATGTCGCATGTCACACTTTCCAGCATTGCTGAAAATTTTAGAAATTTTCACACTACTTTTACTAAACTGTCATAAAACTACAGCTCTACTTCATTTTTGGGACTGAAATACATACTTGTGAGTACACCTCCAAACAACGGCCCTATAATGGCCATGAGTATGATGGCAATGGGAAAGAAACGTGCTATCTTATGTCCCCGGAGTGTGGCGAGGGCCAGGAGAGCTGCGGGAATGTGGAACACCAGCGAAGACACTCCAGCCCACAGGAAGACTCCATACCACATCTCTGTAAACAAGAGGCAAAGGAACAAGTCGTTATTCAAGCTTTACAGAAAGGAAACTCATTTAGCATTTATGGGGAAACGTAGTGGATTTTTTTGCAGCATCTAATAACCACTTGGCATAATCACGGACTCCATTCATTGGTTCATTCTTATGCATGCTCTAAGCATTTGTACTGTTCACTGTCAATTGTGCAAAGATAAGTAGCTTAGGCAAGATGATTTATTTGGAATAATGTAGTGCTGAAGCTGGAATTAAACACTGATAAACTGGGCAGTATAAATATACAGAATTAATACAATACAAATATGGAATTAGTAAATCACTAATGTTAAACAACACTGATTTCTTCATACTGTCAAAAAGGAAACGAAAATAAAGCCCCAGCTTTAATAATTGTATTTGGATGTTTCTGATTTCCACATATATTAATGCATCCTGTAATTTTCAGAATTACACTCCAATCTGAGGGGAAAATGACATCTATTTTATTATATTACATTTCCAGGCATTTTGTGTAGAGGCTCTTTACCTGTGTACCTGTGTATGCAAGTACCATCTAACACTCAAATTACACATAAAAAGTGCATCCTAGTGTCAGTCAGCAGCACGTCAACTCATTTCAAAAGGTTCGTAATCAATATGTTCAATTTTCATATTTTGCAAAGAAAACAGACTTCAGTACGATGAACCAGAGAGGAAATTAACGTGTTTGGGAGATGTGCTTTCCATGAAAGTAAATAAATACAGGTACAGCGTAGGAGCACGGATAATTGCTGATTCGAGCTCAATACATACTCAAGGAGTATTCTAAGGTCATGGAAATATAATACCCATCATAACATCAAATTAACACTAAATAATCTGGGATCGATGTCCTTAGTAAACATTTTTCACTGAGGTTTGTCTAAAGGATTTGCAATGCCAAGTGTACCTTCCACAAAATTACACTATTTAATCACCATATTATTCACACTACAACATTAAATAATGGCATCATGTGCAGTTTCATGGATGTATAGGTTTGTACATTAAGCAAGCAACCGGAGACAAGATTCATACAAGGTGCATGATCACCAAAATAATCATGCCAGCTGTCTATAGTGTCACCATGTTTTACTTATTACGAAAAATAAATAAATAAAACCCACCACACAGGCATTAAAATTGAGGTTTACAGCAAAGATCTAAAGTGTTCCTAACACTCTTTCTGTCCTACACTAATAAACAGGTTATGAATTAATTATAAAAAAAACACAAATTAATTGGATTTCCAGGTAGACTCTTATTGACTGTTGCTCGTCGTCATTTGCACTACAATTTTCCTTGCCGTGTATAATAGCTAAATGTAACGCATTACATACATACACATAACATACTATCTGAAGTAGAGATTTAAACATTGTTCGTTTTCTTTATATCACCTTAGGCTAAATGTGGTCATACATTTAACACTGGAAAGACTGGCAAGTGTCTTGAATGTTTACCACTTGTGAAGAACATATAGATATTAATATATTATATATATATATATATATATATATATATTTATATATATATATTCCATAGCCTGTTCTAGAGACATATTTTTACACCTTTAAAAATGATTTTCTATTTTTTACGCAAACTATGGGCATTAAGGCAGACACACACATTAAGACACACACACCACACACGCAGGGCACACACAGACACACACTAGGGACACATTTCCAATGTGCCAATCAACATATACCGTGCACCACACAGATGGTGAACACAATGTTTCAGATTCACATCAAATCCAAATCACAGTATTGTTCATGAAAATCGTGATTGGTTTCTGTTGTCCTTATCGCACAGCCATATTGCTGATGTCTTTTCTGCTTGGCATCGTGTTACATTCACACCAGCAAAACCTCTTATAGATGTGGTCCTACTTGCTGATGAGCTTTTAATGAAGGGTATTTAATAAACAGCACCTGGACTACATCGTAAATATAATGCTATGTAGTCTTCTTCATCTGATGTTGTCCTCCTTACGTCATTTTAAAACCTACTATTGTCCAGAAAATCCTTATTAGGCACTGATACATAAATAATAATAAAGATATATATATACATATATATATATACCAACAACACACTTAGTTATGTTAAAAACACTGTAAACAAAGAATGCTTTAGAATGAAAATAATGGTGTTTATTTTGTAATGTGAGAGAACAAAAGAAAAATCGGAGTCTGAGATCCGAGTCTGATCTCTACATCAGGGAGTTGTGTGTGTGTGATTACATGAGAGACAGAAGATGTGAGAAGGAGAACGTCGACATCCACAGAAGATATGTGTTTACTTATCCAACATGGAACAAACAACAGCGAGTTCCTTCAAAACATGTGTGTAAGTGTACTTGAAGTGTACTGATGTTTTGAAGGCAAAGTTGTTCACACCAAATATTGATCTGATTATTTTGTTCTTATATTTCTTCATTCATTGAGGGCAAGAAACGGAAGGAACAGGGCCCAGGGGGCAAAAGCGCGGGGGGGTACAGGAGGGGACAGCAGGGGGGGCACAGAGAGAGATAGAAGGGGGGAGAGATAGAGAGAGGGGAGAGAGAGAGGAGAGAGAGAGAAACACAGCCCGAACTGTGCAAAAAATGATAAAATGTAATATATGTGCAATATATATATATATTAATATATATATAATGTACTGGCATATAATATAAAAAAAAACACACTAACCCAGCATGGCAATGTTATAATACATAGTCATGCGATAAATAAAATTCATCCTCTTTTGAATATAAAACTGGTGGTGTGTGGGTAAAATATTAATAATATATAATATATAAAATATACTAATATATATATTATATAACATATATACACCAGTTATACCGCTGGTATATATATATATATAAATATATATATATATATATATATTATATATATATATAAAAAAAGATCCGGTAGTCCGGCTAGGATGACCAAACAAAACGGTTCTTTATAGACATGCAGTTAAAGTAAATAATAACAAACAGTGGATGTAGTTGTGAGTAAATTAAAACTTCTTATGAAACTATTTGAGGTGTATAAACATTACCCATGCTGGTGTTAGCCATTAGCCACATTAGCGCTTAGCCGGTTAGCGTATACATTAGCTAGCAAAACCATTAGCGCAGGCTAATCCGACATCAGACATCGAAACAACATCGGGTCCGGTCGGAATATTTATTTACTTTATCTAAATATTACCAGAGTAAACACACAACAGGAGTGTAAACACACTGGAAAAGTCGCACAGGGACGTGTCGTTCTCCCACATGTAGCATTTTTCCTCGGGACCAAATTCAAGCTGAGAATCTGTTGCACAAATCCTATTTCGGGTTGGTTATAGTCGTCCTGCATTTCTCACCACTGCGGACAGACGTCAAGCAACACCCGCGGTCCGAATACCACCATCAGAACCTCGGAACACGACCTGGTTCTGCTATAAGCATTAGCAAGCGAGCCGCAGAGACTAGCGCTACCTGTATCCTCCTATATCCCCCCCTCAAACATGACCCCCCCCCTCCTTCCTCCCCCCCGACCCCACTCGCTGACGTCACACAAGCGTCCCTTACTTACTATGCATCTTTTTATCATTGATTTAGTCGAGATGTTTTGGAATGATCTGGAATTTTATATATCAAATGTATGTGGATCTTATATTTGATGTTTTCTTTCATTTTGATTTAAATGTAAACAAAAACATGTTATACAATTGTTTATATTACTTGGAAAATTCCATATTCATAAAAAAAAAGTGGGGCTCAATGGAGGCCAAATTTTTCCCATTTTCTTAACGAATTTAAAATATATGTAAATCTCTTAGAAAAAAAAAAAATAAGAAAGCACTGAAAACTTGTAAGAGGCACAGTGGATTAGTGGTTAGCACGTTCGCTTCACACCGCCAGGGACGGGGTTCGATTCCCGTCTCGGCCATGTGTGTGAGTTTGCATGTTCTCCCGTACCTCAGGGGGTTTTTCTCCGGGTCTCGGTTTTCCTCCTGGTCCAAAAACATGCATGTTAGTTGATTGCACCTTGGAAAATTGTCCCTAGTGTATGAATTGTGTGTGAATGTGAGTGTGTGTGTTGCCTTGATGGGTTGGCATTCCATCCAGGGTGTATCCTGCCTTAATGCCCATAGATGCCTGAGATAGACACAGACTCCCCGTGACCCGAGAAGATCGGATATAGCGGTAGAAGATGAATGAATGAATGAATTATATATTTAGTAGCTTGTGGACACCTCCTTTTACAGCCATTACATCATCCAAACATCTTTCATAACCACTGATCAGTCTCTCAAGTCAAGTCATGTCGGCTTTGAACATCATTTCATTCACATACCGTGCAGTGAAATGAAGTACACGGTGAAACGTTTCCGCAGGACCGAGGTGCTACATCAGACAAAAGAAATAAACCCAAACAACACAGAACTACACATAATTCAAAACAACGCAAAAGAAAGACGAGATGAGGATCAGTAGACGTCAGTGTCAACCAGTACACATGTTGTGGGAAAAACTGATTGTCTATATGCAAGGCAAGATAAATAATATTTTGAGTGTAAACACTGTGTTTGAGGTAAACATGTCCTACAATGGTGTGCTTTTGTTTTCCATTAAGCGTTGTGTGTGTGTGTGGTGTGTGTGTGTGTGTGTGTGTGTGTCAGTCCAGTTAGTGTTGAGGTGTCTGATGGCTTGTGGAAAGAAGGATGTGAGGGCCTGAATGCTTCTGTGTGTGTGTGTGTGTGTGTGTGTGTGTGTGTGTGTGTGTGTGTATGTTGTGTGTGTGTTCAGTCACAATGCTGCTGGCTTTTTACGGATGGAGAGCGGTGGTGTAAATGTCCATTTAAGAGGAAAGAGCAATCACGATGATATTTTCAGCACCATCACTATTCGCTGTAGGGTCTTGCTAGCCAAGACTGCTCGGGTTCCTCTCGAGAAGGTTGTGAAAGGATGTGTGCTTTAACAGGAAGTAAAGATGATGCTAAGTATATAGAATAATAATAATAACAACAACAATAATAATAATAATTCATTACATGTATATAGATCTTTTTTGGACACTCAAAGTGCTTTACACATTGTGAGAGGGGGATCTACTCCTCCTCATCCACCACCGGTGTGCAGCATCCACCTGGACGATGCGATGGCAGCAATAGTGCGCCAGAACTCCCAGCACACACCAGCTTACTGGTTGAGAGGAGACAGAATGATGAAGCCAATCGGTAGATATGGGGACGGTTAGGAGGCCGTGATGGTCAGAGGCCAATGGGCGAATTTGGCCGGGATGCCAAATATGGAATATATATATATATTATATATATATAATATATATCTATATAGATATAAGATATAATATATAGAGAGAGAGCGAGAGAGAGAGAGAGGAAGAGACAGAGAGAGAGAGAGAGACAGGAGGGAGAGAGGGAGAGAGAGAGAGAGGATACCTATATATATATATATATATAATATATCTATATATATGCTCAATAATATAAACGGGTTTTAAACACCTAAATAAAAAAAACACTTGATATTAAAAATAGAATACAAAAATACAAAGTGAATAGTACAAACAAACAAAAACAAACAAACAAACAAACAAACAAATAAATAAGTCAATAAATACAAGTCCCTTACACACCCATACTGTAGCCACACATAAACCTCCAGTCCAGTGGGGAGCGCTACTGCACCGTAAACATTGCTGACCAAATAGAGATTCGTTTCACAGAAGAAATCTCTGTGTACTTCCGGTTATACCCCGTTATTGTGTATATAGTGAAAGTTTTCGGCGCGCGCGCTGTGTGTTTCCCATCGCACTAACAAACAACAACAACAACAACAACAACAACAACAACAACAAACAACAACAAAACAACAGGCGGACAATTTGTGAAGAAAATGATGAATTATTCGGACTACGACTCGGACGATTATTCCTCCAATGAAGATGAAGATTATGTTCCCTCTGTAGAGAGAGAGAGAGAGAGAGAGAAGA
>JACRUU010000019.1:8597167-8617839 GCA_030449085.1 Kryptopterus vitreolus | reverse complement strand
ATAATATATATATATATATATATGTAGCGGAGAGAGAGAGAGAGAGAGGAGAGAGGGGAGGTATATCTCTCTCTCTCTCTCTCTCTCTCATATATATATATATATATATATAGATAGATACGGGAGATCGAGAGGCGAGAGAGAGAGGAGAGAGGAGACAGAGAGGACTTAATCATCCATCATACACTTTACAGAATGATTGTTGTTTATTTATTTATAAGTGTATAGTGTGTTTACACCAGTAGTTAGTGTAGGTGACAGTGTGTTTGTTATATGAGTTGTTATTGCATTTCTGTCAACAAGAAACACGTGTGTTCAGTCTTCTCTCCTTTCTGTAAACAACAATACGTTTCATTACATTATGTGTCAACTTTAAAGCATGTTATACGTCTCACAATGTTTACAGTTTCATACACAAACAGGTCGGGAAGACATTCTGATATCGACATCATTCATTCATTCATTCATTCATTCATTCATTCATTCATTCATTCATTCATCTTCTAGCGCTTTATCCGATCTTCCCTCGGGTCACGGGGAGTCTGTGTCTATCTCAGGCGTCTATGGGCATTAAGGCAGGAATACACCCTGGATGGAATGCCAACCCATCACACACACACACACACACACACACACACACACACACACACACACACACACACACACACACACACACACACACACACACACACACACACACACAACACACACACACACGTTCATACACTAGGGACAATTTGAAATTTTTTTGCATCGTCTTAAAAAAACCCCCACCTGATTATGCAGCCTGGATCCAACAGGGATCACAGAATGTTTACATTTAATTATATTACGGGGGGGGGGGGGGGGGGGGGGGCGGCACGGTGACCTCGTGGTTAGCACTTTCACCTCACACCGCCAGGATCCGGGTTCGATTCCCGTCTCGGCCATGTGTGTGTGGAGTTTGCATGTTCTCCCCGAGCCTCAGGGGGTTTTTCTCCGGGTTCTCCGGTTTCCTCCCGGTCCAAAAAACATGCACGGTAGGTTGATTGGCACCTTGGAAAATTGTCCCTAGTGTATGAATGTGTGTGTGAATATATGAATGTGTGTGTGTGTGTGTGTGTGTGTGTGTGTGTGTGCCCTGCGATGGGTTGGCATTCCATCCAGGGTGTATCCTGCCTTAATGCCCATAGACGCCTGAGATAGACACAGACTCCCCATGACCCGAGGGAAGATCGGATAAAGCGCTAGAAGATGAATGAATGAATGAATTACATTACAGTTCATTTATCTTTATTAAATGTGGTGTAATTGTCTGAAAGAAACGTACACCCAAATGTCTTCTAATCTGTTGTTTATGTGCTTTTGTTGATCAGATGACAATCTGAGTGAGGATGATGTGAATGAATGTGAGAAGGAAGACGGCCTGGACGCGGAGGATCAGCGAGAAGCTCCGAGGGAGCAGGTCAAAAAGAAAACGAAATCAAGTCAAAGCCTTACTGCACGGTAAAGCATCATTATGGGCCGGATCACATGATCCTCGCAGATCATGCTTATAAACATGATGATTAACATCGAACAGCATCACGTTTAACAGTATAGTTGTATTAGGTACCGTAACTGGTGTTTTTATTAACCGATGTTTGTTTTTGAGTGTATGAACTTTATTTCTATAGAGAAAAATCATATCATAAATAAATAATTAAAAAAAGATTAAAGAAGAACGCAAATAATTTACAGAAATCCAGCTTTCATTGCTCCACACCAGTCATGTATTTATTCCCCACTAGAGGGCGCCAGCACTTTGAGAACCTCTGCTGTACCTCTAGCGCCTCTTATAGGTGACCCCGGTATATTCATTCATTCATTCATTCATCTTCTAGCGCTTTATCCGATCTTCCCTCGGGTCACGGGGAGTCTGTGCCTATCTCAGGCGTCTATGGGCATTAAGGCAGGATACACCCTGGATGGAATGCCAACCCATCACACACACACACACACACACACACATTCATACACTAGGGACAATTTTCCAAGGTGCCAATCAACCTACCGTGTACCAGGGAGGAAACCGGAGAACCCGGAGAAAAACCCCCTGAGACACGGGGAGAACATGCACAAACTCCACACACACATGGCCGAGACGGGAATCGAACCCGGACCCTGGCGGTGTGAGGCGAACGTGCTAACCACTAAACCACCGTGACAGCTTCATGGTCCTTAATCATCATATTTGCTGAGAATGAACACAAATATAAGCGCCCTTTTGTGTGGGTTCCCACATGTTAATAATGTACAGAGAATAAATATGAAGCCTTTTAATTCTCTAGTGTTAATTCCCTCCTGTATATTAAGGATATATATCGATAATATACATGTATTTGTTTGTATTAGGGGTGTAACAGTAAACAAAATTCATGGTTCAGGGTGTAGCTCATTTTTTAAGTCATTGTTCAGTTTAATACCTATACTGTTGGGGGGGGTGGATTATTATTATATAATACAGATTATTATTATTATTATTATTAACATTTATGAACATCAACCATTTTTATTTTTAAAACGTATCTTAAATAAAATGCCCGAATAATTAGATAATATATGAAGTACTATATTTGAATATTTTATATAAATACGAATAAATCAAGTGAATACAAGACTCTTTTATTATATTGATTAAATTGAGTAATCAATTTAATAAAATTGTAAAAGCTGTTTTCCATTGATTTTCAGTTACATGACACTTTATACACTATTTTTATTAGTATTTTTTATAACGATATCTTATTTTTATTCAGTTTTTATTTGAATGTTATTTTTATTCTTTATATCAACGACTTAATATGCTCCCTGAGGGAACCCCGATTTTAAAAAGTCTGTTTTTGGTACACAAAGCGAACTGATACCAAAAGTATTATAAATATAACACGGCCGAACAAATATAAATAGCAAATATAAATAGCAAAATATGCAAACTGGTGCTTAAAGACATTTTTAAGTAAATCAAGCCACGATGAACTTTTAGCTGATCGTCTTATGCATATGCAACAATTTTACTGATTTTTTTTCCCCCTGATTTTTCTAATAATAAACAGTAAACAGATGCACATGTGTTCCAGTATAAGCACAACAATAGTGTGTGTGTGTGTGTGTGTGTGTGTGTATGTCAGCATAATGTTAAACAATAATGGTTCATCTTGTACTTTCCTATTACAATATTTTAGTATTTGCTTTAATATATACTTGCATCTTTTGTAAAGAAAAAGGAAAAAAGGCGGATTAAAGCTGGAAGGAGGTGATGATGGCGGCACAGACAAACAGAATGAAGAAGCACCAGAACTGTCCGATGAAAAGCCACTCAAACATTCGACAGAGGAGCGCGAGAAACACTGTAAGAAAAAGGCGGACGACCTTTGGGCTAGTTTTCTGAGTGACGTCGGACCGAGACCGAAAGCCGAGACGCCCGGCTCGCAGCGGGTAAGTGATGATGAAATCTTCTTTAAAAAAAAGTGTAGTATTTAATGGGTTTGTATTAATGTTTTGTCCCCAAAACAGGTCACAGAAAAATCTATGCATGTACATTTTAGAGAAACATTGATCTGAAAAAAAAAAAGGGATCCGAAGAGAAATGCAAGCAAGGGCAAAGAAAATCCGTCATTTACGACATTTGTAAAAAAAAAAATAATAATAATATAAAAATATAATAAAAATATAATCTTATTGTTCTTAGACCACAGAAGATTCAGACAAAGTCCGAAAATCTACCACCGAGTCTTCACACAAAGAAGAAAAAGCCACAGGAACCTCCAGAATCGCAATTACAAAGGTGTATGATTTTGCTGGAGAAGAAGTTCGGTAAGTCCTTAAGCAACCTCTTGTATTACTGATTTGAACCACATGGTGGCAGAATAGCATGGGCCTTTATCATGCTACATTATGAAGATAGGAAGTCACACTGAGGGGAGGGGATGTGGCTCAGTGGTCTAAGGCGCTGGGCTGCTGATCGGAAGATCCGGGTTCGAGCCCCGGTATGGCCAAGCTGCCGCCCTTGGGTCCTTGAGCAAGACCCTTAACCCTCTGTGCTCCAGGGGGCGCCGTATCATGGCCGACCCTGCGCTCTGACCCCAAACTACCAACATCAAGCTGGGATATGTAAAGAAAAGAATTTCACTGTGCTGTAATGTTTATGTGACAAATTAAGGATATTATTATATTGAGCTTTTGTTCTGTAGTGTAATAATTTAACTTTAAACACTTTATATACATACCTAGGGGCACGGTGGTTTAGTGGTAATGGTTAGCACGTTCGCCTCACACCGCCAGGGATCCGGGTTCGATTCCCGTCTCGGCCATGTGTGTGTGGAGTTGGTGCATGTTCTCCCCGTGCCTCAAGGAGGTATTTCTCCGGGTTCTCCGGTTTCCTCCCCCGGTCCAAAAACATGCACGGTAGGTTGATTGGCACCTTGGAAAATTGTCCCTAGTGTATGAATGTGTGTGTGAATGTGTGTGTGTGTGTGCCCTGTGATGGGTTGGCATTCCATCCAGGGTGTATCCTGCCTTAATGCCCATAGACACCTGAGATAGGCACAGGCTCCCCGTGACCCGAGGGAAGATCGGATATAGCGGTAGAAGATGAATGAATGAATATACATACCTTGTGTGTGTGTGTGTGTGTGTGTGAGAGAGATGACAATTGCGCAGTATTTTCCTAATCATTTTCATTTGGAATCTCTTAGCATTCACACTGATATATTAACCCAAGGGAGGACGTGTTTATGAACAACAACATGTTGACTTTAAGACCCACAGCAGGACACAATTCTGCAGACGTGTTAATAATTAATGTTGGAGACTCTTACAGATCATACAATTACAGATGACCACTTTGATTCAGCTTTGGTACATTCGGACATCACTGTAGTGCTGCATGATAAAATGTGTGTGTGTGTGTGTGTGTGTGTGTGTGTGTGTGTGTATGGGGAATATTATATCCTGTTAACACGTTTCTTGTGTCTACAGGGTTACTAAAGAGGTGGACGCCAACTCACGGGAGGCGAAAAGCTTTCTTAAAAAGGAGGAGAAGGAGGAAGAGGAGCCACAGGAAAGGACTAAAGAATCTTCATCTGCATCCTCTATCACTCCTGGGCCCAGGTACTGTCTCTCAAACACACACACACACACACACACACACACACACACACACACACACACACACACCACACACACACACACACACACACACACACACTGCCTGCACCTGCAGTCTGGTATAGTGAAAAGTGTGCCTTGTTTTAAAACTGTATATAAAGCCTCAGGGGGTCAGTAACATGTAATTACTGTATCTATAGATCCTCTGCTTATAGTTGCAGGGTTCTTCCTTCTCTGGAATGTGAATCTGCAGCTTATATGAGGTGCTTTCACGTTTATTCTAGTGTACGCATGGTCTTCTTTTTGTTCTTGTTTGTATTTTTTTAATCATCCACGCTCTTTTTGAGGGTCTTTTGGAAAAAAAAATCATCACCCAGTTTGGATTGGAAACCCGTCGTGTCCATTTAGAGCCCGTTGAGCTGAACAACTTTCACACGGCGTGTTATTGGTTTGAATCCATAGGAAGTCAGATGTTTTGACTCGTTTGCAAAAACGCACTCAGTGGAATTTGAAACACTCCTCTTAGGGGATTTAGACCGTCTCAACACGCCGATGATGCAAGATTGCGAAGGGATTTTGAACATTTTGGACGCTGTGGCAAAGCCTTGGCGAATAAAACGAAACAGGAAGTTAGGCGATGTACAGGAAACTATAGGATTATGTTAAGAGAGGAAAGCTGATCACATGGATATGACAAATATGAGTCTGTTATAGCGCTTATGTGCTTATTTTCATGTGTTTGTTTTGTGTGGCAACAGGGTCCTGGAGAAACGTTGTCTCATTTCACTGTACTGCGTCAGCTATATGTGGGTGAAATGACAATAAAACCTCTTGACTTGACCATGTGATACTGTGTCTGTGTGTGTGTGTATTTATATATATATATATATATCTATATATATCTATATATAGATATGTGTGTGTATATGTATATGTATATAGTATATATATATATATATATATATATATATATATATATATATATACATTGATTCCTCCCCATAGGAGCAACATTAACATTATCACATATTCCCTTTACGTTTCACATTGGCCATGTCTTGAATTTATTTTGACCAAGAGATTAAAGATGATAGAAATTTCTAAAAGTAAACACTTTCTGCAGCCACTTGGTGGTGCTATAACACAGTCATTTCCATGTGATCAGCTTTCGTCTCTTAACAAAAGGTGTGGTTTGATGTCCTTCGTTCACAGTACGTAGAAATGATTAGACACTTCCTGTTCCCCTTTATTAGCCGGCTGATATTTGAGATATCAAAAATCCCTAAAAAAATATAGATCCTCATTATCGCCAGGACAGATTCCACCCTGTTTTTGTCAAAAATCTATAAATGCCCTAAAAGGAAGATATCAAATTCCATCGGATGCCTTTTTTCAAACAAGTCAAAACAGACTTCCTGTTGAGCAAAAAGTCGTTAAGCTCAATGAAATCCAAATGTCTGGTTTTGTGCATTTACTCGCCAGTGGATATGAATTATCCAGCTCGACTTCTGACAAAGTTCCATATATATATATATATATATATATATATATCTATATATAGATATATATATATATATATATATATATATATATATATATATATATATATATATATATATATATATAAGGGGTACGGTGGTTTAGTGGTTAGCACGTTTGCCTCACATCAGGATCCGGGTTCGATTCCCGTCTCGGCCATGTGTGTGTGGAGTTTGTGCATGTTCTCCCCGTGCCTCAGGTGGTTTTTCTCCGGGTTCTCCGGTTTCCTCCCCGGTCCAAAAAACATGGCACGGTAGGTTGATTGGCACCTTGGAAAATTGTCCCTAGTGTGAGTTACGGCATTACATCACTCTCTCACAAACATTGTCTCTCTTTGCCAGCTACTGAAACCTGCCTTTGACCGAGAGGAGAGGAGATCAGTTTTGTGTGTGTGTGTGTGTGTGTGTGTGTGTGTGTGTGTGTGTGTGTGTGTGTGTGTGTGTGTTTAGAAGAACAAGTGTTTACATTCTTAAGCTTCAAGAGCTCCCGCACTTTTCCCGCCCTTTGCACACGGTTGCCATGACGCTAAATCGCAGAATGCACAGCCGGAGAGGAAGTGCTATTTTCCGTTACAGGAAATGATGTGCTGGCTGTCTGTGAGGTGACCCCTTACACGTCACCTCACCGCTAATGCATTTCTCTCGCTTATAACGCGACATAACCCGCATCCATGTGCCCTCATGTGTGTGGTTTATTATTAATCTTGGTGCAGTGTTGATATCACTATAAAGGGATTTTTTGAGTTACTGGCAGTGAGACAGAAACGAATGAGCCTCCTGCTTTAATCAGTTTTGCTCTCGTCTCTCAGACCTGACTCAGCATGGTGCCTCTCTCTGTTTCTTCACTTCGCTCGGTCTCGCTGCACCTTCACACAAAAGTGCTGACGCTCATGAAGCACAATCCTCCCTCCCTTTCCTTTCCTGTTTTCTCCTCGGATTTCCTGCTCAGCATTTTGCAGAAAAGCTGCTCTTTTTCATCTCGGGTTATTGGGTGTACTTGTACTGTGTAGTCACGGTGACACACGCATACATTTACAGTATTTAGCAGACGCCCTTATCCAGGGCGACGCACAAGAAGTGCTTTAGGTCTCCATCTAAGGATAAATTCATTCATTCATTCATCTTCCCTCGCTTTATCCGATCTTCCCTCGGGTCACGGGGAGTCTGTGTCTATCTCAGGCGTCTATGGGCATTAAGGCAGGATACACCCTGGATGGAATGCCAACCCATCGCAGGACACACACACACATTCATACACTAAGGAAAATTTTCCAATCAACCTACCGTGCATGTTTTTGGACTGGTGGAGGAAACCGGAGAACCCGGAGAAAAACCCCCTGAGGCACGGGGAGAACATGCAAACTCACACACACATGGCCGAGACGGGAATCGAACCCGGACCCTGGCGGTGTGAGGCGAACGTGCTAACCACTAAACCACCGTGCCCCCGATAGATTCATTCATGAAGTTTAAATACAAACGTAAGTACACAATAAGTATAGATAGTTAAAGGTAGAATACGTACATGTCGTGTAAAGTCTCGTGGCAGGTTTCACGTTCTGTATACGTGTATTCTCTCCTTGTTTGTTTGTGTGTGGGTTAGGCAGAAGAAGAAAGTCATAGTGTAATAAGGCTGCAGAGGCTAAGTGCTATCGATTAGAACGCCAACCAGATTTACTGCTCCTTGTTCAGCACTTCACTGATTGGTAGATTGATTGCGTGGCGTCGGTGTGTGTGTGCGCGGAACTCGCACCTAAGTGCAATCAGGTACCTGCACGCGCACCTCAGCATGTAACGTTCACTTTTTACTTTCACAAAGCCGTGTTCACATCCAAAAGCTTTTATGTGTTGTTTTAATACCAGTATACCTGCGAACACCGTCTATCACAGCAAGCCTATTAGACTATATTAACTATATTACTATATTATAATATTACTAAAAAGAGACTAAAATACAATTTTTTAGACTAAATGTCCTCAGCTTTCATCAGTTAAAACGAAACGAAAATAGTCGGGGATAATTCCGACTAAAATAAGACTAAAATGCTCAGACTTTTAGGTGACTGAATCTTGACTAGACTAAAAAGAATATGAGTGTGAGCAAAAATAATAAAAAACTAAAAATGACAGCGGGGGCACGGTGGCGTAGTGGTTAGCACGTTCGCCTCACACCGCCAGGATCCGGGTTCGATTCCCGTCTCGGCCATGTGTGTGTGGAGTTTGCATGTTCTCCCCGTGCCTCAGGGTTTTTTTCTCCGGGTTCTCCGGTTTCCTCCCGGTCCAAAAACATGCACGGTAGGTTGATTGGCACCTTGGAAAATTGTGTGTGAATGTGTGTGTCCTGTGATGGGTTGGCATTCCATCCAGGGTGTATCCTGCCTTAATGCCCATAGACGCCTGAGATAGGCACAGACTCCCCGTGAACCGAGGGAAGATCGGATAGAAGATGAATGAATGAAGGAGATGGGTGTAGCCCCAGTGGTTTAAGGCTCTGGGATACTGATCGGAAGGTCAGGGGTTTGAGCCCTGGTGTCAAGCTGCCAGCCTTGGGTCCTCGAGCAAGGCCCATCACTCTCTGTCCTCCAGGGGGCTCTGTATCATGGCTGACCCTGCTCTCTGACCCCAGCTTCTAAAACAAGCTGGGATATGCGAAGCAAGAATTTCACTGTGCTGTAATGTATATGTGACAAATAAAGGCTATGCTATGCTATGCTAAGATCTTTGGATGGTGCATGAGCTATAGAAGAAGTGCGTTACAGCATCTTTTTTTTTCTTCTCTTCTTTTCTTTTCCAAAGACTGTGTATGAGTAGCGAAATATAGCACAGTGCTGGGAAATGCATGTCCTCCAAAGCTAATCACTGCCATATGTACTCCAGTCACAGTTCTAATTATAGAGGTCTATCTTCTGAGTCCTAAAAATATCCCTCTTCCTTTATTATTACACAACACACACACACACACATTTTTCTTTTGTGAGTCACCAAGGGCAAGTGCAGATCTTTAGTGATTGTGTGCTGTTTATATATAGTGTGGGAATTGTCTTTATACTCTGTAAAGTTACTTCTTTCTATATATTTTTTTAGTTAATCTACCTCATCTGTAGCATGTGTGTGTGCGAGTATGTGTGTGTGTGTGTGTGAGATCATCTCCTACAACAGGCATGTCCAAAGTCCAGCCCAGGGGCCAAATGCGGCCCTTGTACAAATTTCCTCCGGCCCGCAGGCTCTGTCATAAAATCAATAATATGCGGCACTGTTGACCAACAGTATAAAATACAAGAATACAAAAAAAAGCTATATTAAATTTGACCAGAAGACCTGTAGCTCGAGTAAAGCTCAGAGAAGAAGGAGGTAAAGCTATAAAATTCCACTGTATTTATCAATTAAGGCAAAATAAAATAACATTTTATCCTTTTTATCTGCCCTTGTTTTGTACTTCAGAGTAAGATCTATGCTAGTGTTTGTTTTCCTGTTGACAGGATTTGGATTTAGAGGTTTTTACGCTTTGCCATTTAATAGTGACTAATATATAATGTTTCAAATCAACCGAGATATGTTTAATCTTCCTGAACGTATTCTTAAGTTTATACGGCCGTAAAATGTGAAAGACAAAATCATTTTAGTAAAAACGTATTTAGATTTATTTGTTTTATGAGTGAAGAAATTAAAAGTCTGCCATTTGCAATAAAAAAATCATTAATTTGTTAATTTGCATTTAATTAATGTTCAAGGAATGTCAAATGGCCCCCAACATAGTTTCACCTCACCAAATCTGGCCCTCTTTACCAAAAGTTTGGACACCCCTGTCCTACAAGAACCGACATGTTTTTTTTCCCCTGAACATTGAAAGTTGTAAATGAACCTCGGTTACTAAGGGAAAAAAATATTTCTGCTCAGAAATAAATCCAGAAACGCAGAAATAAACCCCATTTTTCTTGGAACAAAAATAGAAACTATTATCAGCCCTGATTATTCCAAAATAGAGCTGTTACTTTGAAATCGATTAGCAGTTAATAGCTCCTTATTTTTTACTGGATTATTATTCATGCCTTTTAATAAATCAAAATCACATCTACAGTGGTTTTGGTCCATTCCCTTGCGAGCAGGTCCACAGTAGAGACCAGATACATTTCCAGGCCCATATACGTACGGCCTTTGTAAAATAGAATTGTGAAAGAAGTGCAACATTTTATTTTTTTTTTTCATTTTAAGAATAGTAAACTATATCTGGAGCCAGAATGGAAATGATTATTCATTCATTCATTCATTCATCTTCTAGCGCTTTATCTGATCTTCCCTCGGGTCACGGGGAGTCTGTGCCTATCTCAGGCGTCTATGGGCATTAAGGCAGGATACACACTACACACTGGATGGAATGCCAACCCATTGCAGGACAAACACACACACACACACACATTTATACACTAGGGACAATTTTCCAAGGTGCCAATCAACCTACTGTGCATGTTTTTTGGACCGGGGGAGGAAACCGGAGAACCCGGAGAAAAACCCCCTGAGGCACGGGGAGAACATGCACAAACTCCACACACACATTTACATTTACATTTGCGGCATTTGGCAGACGCCCTTATCCAGAGCGACTTACAACTGAACAAGTGAGGGTTAAGGGCCTTGCTCAAGGGTTCACTAACGGCAGCTTGGTGGTGGTGGCGGGGTTTGAACCCATGATCTTCTGGTTCAGAGTCCAACACCTTAACCACCTGGGCTACCACCTCCCACACATGACCGAGACGGGAATCGAACCCGGACCCTGTCGGTGTGAGGCGAACATGCTAACCGCTAAACCACCGTACCCCCCTGGAAATGATTATATATTGAATTTGCTTGGATCGATGGCGTTTTTTTTCTCCTTTCTTTTTTTTTTTTTATTGTATTTGTGATGAGCTGCAATCAGTGCACAATTAAGAGAAGCTTCTTTTTGATGATATTGTCACTCTGAGGTAATTCTCTAATGCATCTCTAATATTGTTTGTTTTTCAGAGACAAGAGTAATTTTTGGGAGGTTTAGTTGTAATTCAAGTGTGTCAGTCTTTATAATTTAGAACTGAGTGATGCGTCATATAAATCGAATCGCTGATTTTCTTTTTATTATTATTAAATTGTTTGTAGTGGATGTTTTGGGGTTTGCAGCTGTCATGTTTATCCCGCAGCGCCACACACACACACCTCCACATTCAACAACGTGGTTGTGTTCGAGGTGCTGGAATAAATGAGTCGTGCTGCTTCCTTTTAGTCGCCACGAACGTTAGAGAAATGTTACAGCGGGGATTTGGTTTGTTGCACGTCTGAAGTTACAAACCCGAACCGTTTCCACACGACTTTCCGAGCGACATTTCCAACTCCGCCCCCTCTTTGGAAAAGAGCTCTTTGGATTCGTCAGAGCGCTTCCATGTTGTATTTGGTATTTCGCAAATGTAACACGGGGCGGGAGGCGGAGAACTACGGAAGCTCGCTGTGTCAAACCAGGGTGAAATCATAAAATCGCTTTTTCAAAAATGTTAAACTCGAATTAATCAGTAATGACTATTAAAAATCTATTAAAAATCCAAACCTCAGGAAACACATAGACTGTTATTTACTGTTGAAATTTGATCACTGATTTATTTCCCTTAATTGCTCCCTCCATTGTAATCGTAACGTGTTATTTTATTACGCCGCCATGACATTATATATACCGTAAATTCTGGACTATAAAGCGCACCTGCATGTAAGCCGCATCTGCTCTATTAAAAAAATAAAAATAAAAATCATAAATAAGCCGCACCTGCATACAAGCCGCATCCGCTTTTGAATTGTAAATGTACATGTATGTACCTAAATAGATCCTTTCCTAACCTGTATTTTAACACGGTGTAACGGTGGACGCTGCACAGAGACGCGGAGATCCGGAATTCATACAAAACAGGATTTATTAGAATAAAGAACTCAGGAGACGCCGCTCATACGGAGCGGCCAGACAGGCTAGGGAGCCTTGCACTCTGCGCGCCGTGGTACCGGGAGTACCGGAGAGCAGGAGTCCGGGAATCGGGAACAGACAAAGGTTAGGCATAAACATATATCGAGCGTCCGTGTCCGCGACACTAGGTATGTGCTACGAGCCCGGACGGGGATTGTAGAGTGAACCGGTCTTATATCGGGAGAGGGGAAATCAAGAACAACTTTGGCTGATTTGTGTGTGTGTGTGTGCGTGTGTGTGTGTGTGTGTGTGTGTGTGTGCGTGTGTGTGCGTGTGCGTGTGTGTGCGTGTGTGTGTGGAAAAGAGCAGGGGAGTAGAGAGAGCACTGAACAGAAATTTTGCTGATTAAAACGGGACAGAACCAAGAGAAAATAAGCGCTATTTACAGTATTTATCTTCATTTCTCCTGTGTGTGAAATCACGTCACCTTAACCTTGTAAAGATAGAGTTTGTCCTCCTTCTATCCGCTTCTACCCACTTATATCTGCTAAAGAGGAACGAGCGCATTCTTCTTCTTTGCATTTATTTTGTGTTAGTTTTGATTCTAATTCCGGTTAGAGCCCCTAGCGGTCGGGAAAAAATCTGCAGAATAGCCGCACCTTATTATTAGCCGCATGGTTCAAAACCTAGGAAAAAAGTAGCGGCTTATAGTCCAGAATTTACGGTATATGCATGCATTTCAGTAGTGAAGACATATGCAAACACACACCTACTATAAAAATCCATTAAAAACAGGTGCAGATGCACACGCATGCACTCGTGTTTACATGCACTCGTGTGGTTTCGGGCTTTCTAGTACGATTTTCAGCATCACATGGCGCGATGTATTTGCAAACGCAAATACAGACCATATGCTTGTGTGTGTTGTGCGTCTTGTGTGTCCAGTCTTTTCAACGAGATTTGGCAAAATGAAGAAGGACGCTTCTGATCTGTTGCAAGTCGCTCTGGAAAGACTGAACTTATGGAAATGATGCTTTTTTTTTAATACACAGTGATATTTCATGGCCTTGTGGAAACTCAGCTGGTCTAAGTATGAAATGTAACCTCTTCCCATCAGAAGTTACCGTTCGTTTTCAAAACTGCGTGCATGTCCAATTTCACTGTGGCGTAATAAAATAATCAGTCAATAAAAAAATATATCTAATTTGATGCTGCAAAAAAATGAACAACGCATCAAAGTCAGTTTTGTTACTAATATTGACACACCTAAATAGTATTGATTCATTCATTTATTCATCTTCTACCGCTTTATCCGATCTTCCCTCGGGTCACGGGGAGTCTGTGTCTATCTCAGGCGTCTATGGGCATTAAGGCAGGATACACCCTGGATGGAATGCCAACCCATCACACACACACACACACACACACACACATTCATACACTAGGGACAATTTTTCCAAGGTGCCAATCAACCTACAGTGCATGTTTTTGGACCGGGGGAGGAAACCGGAGAACCCGGAGAAAAACCCCCTGAGGCACGGGGAGAGCATGCACAAACTCCACACACACATGGCCGAGACGGGAATCAAACCCAGACCCTGGCGGTGTGAGGCGAACGTGCTAACCACTACGCCACCGTGTCCCTCACCTAAATAGTAATGAATAGTAAAAGAAAAAATTATATATATATATATATATATATATATATATATATATATATATATATATATATATATATGTGTGGTAATTTTGTACAGAACTGACCTTTATGAACAGAGTTAAGCAATAAATAAATAATAATTCTTTACAAAGTGGGAGCAAATCAGCTTTACTACTTCTGATTCTGATAAAGGCAAGACAGCCTTCACTCCCCCGATCTTAATGTGCTATGACCTAAAAACTATGGCTGTTCTTCATAAAGCAGATGTTTTTTTTTCCCTTTGGTGCTCTTTGGCATCATTTCTTATCAATTATGTGATAAGAACTCAGTTATTGTGACATTGACCTTAACCTAGCTAAAGCAACAATGCATTGGCTAAAAGACTTTGTAGTTTGCTGTATTGTCCACTAGTGTTGTCAAAATGATCGGTATTTCAATAAATATCGATACTGAAATATCGTAACGGTAACCAATACTAATTTCCCGAAGTATCGGTATACCGATACTAGCCAATCTGTTTGTTTGTTTTTTAATTTAGCTGAGCCGCCACTTTCTCGTCACTCCAATAGCGTGTTGACGAACACCACAAGTGACCAACAGTGTCTGTCTCGCCTGATTCCCTCTGCTTAAATAGCATAAGTGAAGCTGGTAGAAAGATAATGAGTGTGGTGTTTTTAATTCTGCATGGAGTGAACGTTGTAACCGACGCCGTTGTGAGCGTTTATACTTCTGCGTCGCTCTGCAGTGACTATTCCCAAACACTAGTTGGCGGTGGTGCGCTGTTTGTTTGGGGTTTCGGGTTTCTGCTGTAGCAATAATGGTGAATTCCTGCAATGACAGGTATTCGCTGGCAGTCTTTGTAAAATGGTGATGAAGAATCGTAGAGGTGTTTATATTTTCTCCTCCATGATCCTTTCAGCTGCTTTCTCCATGTCCGTGCTTTCTTTCTTCATTGTGGACTTTAAAAATGGCGGTACGGAGGAATACGGCCGGTACGACGCGACACCGGAAATACGCTTCCAAGCTGACCAATCACAGACCTCGCGATCTGCGTCAAAGTGATGCGTAGTTACTTTTTTTTGGAGAGGTGAGCGTCGGGTTATGGCGTAGGCTACGGTGTAGGGTAGGCGTGGACCTGTAGGTTACGTCGTAGCCTCGACGCATAAGTAAAAACCTGACTTTACTCGGAAGTGAATCGCCATCATTTAGAAGTGAGATCTTATATATATATAGGGGGCACGGTGGTTTAGTGGTTAGCACATTCGCCTCACACCGCCAGGGTCCGGGTTCGATTCCCGTCTCGGCCATGTGTGTGTGGAGTTTGTGCATGTTCTCCCCGTGCCACAGGGGGTTTTTCTCCGGGTTCTCCGGTTTCCTCCCCCCGGTCCATAAACATGCACAGTAGGTTGATTGCCACCTTGGAAAAATTGTCCCTAGTGTGTGTGTGTGTGTGTGTGTGTGTGTGTGTGTGTGTGTGTGTGTGTGTGTGTGTGTGTGTGTGTGTGTGATGGATTGGCATTCCATCCAGGGTGTATCCTGCCTTAATGCCCATAGACGCCTGAGATAGGCACAGACTCCCCGTGACCTGAGGGAAGATCGGATAAAGCGGTAGAAGATGAATGAATGAATGAATGAATGAATGAATGAATGAATGAATGAATCTTCTATATGTATGGATCGAGATCATGATTTAGTTTTTTTTCCCCTGATTAATCATGCCACCCTAAGATGCCACTCTCACTTTAGGTTAGCAGAAATGTAGAAAATCTTTCCAAACTGAAGGTTTTTGCAGTGTGTGTGTGTGTGTGTGTGTGTGTGTGTGTGTGTGTGTGTGTGTGTGTGTGTGTGTGTGTGTGTGTGTGTGTGTGTGTGTGTGTTTTAGAACATATCCATGCCAACCTACAAATAGTCCCCTATTGACAATGTCTATACAGCCTATAATTGCCACCACTCAGATGTCCTCGTTAGTGTTTTGTGGAAGACAGGAAGTGGATTTTCTCCTCCTTTCTCACACAGCTGTGTCAGTGGAATGGACTGAAAGGAGTTCTGGGGTCAGAGCGGTGTGGGCGGTTTACTGTGGGAACAGATGTACTAATTGAGCTTGCATATTTGGGGATCCACTTTTCTCCTTCTTCTACAGGGTTCCCTCGAGACCCCGTCTTCTCCCAGGCTTCACTAACAGGAAGGAGACTGGGGTCGTTAGACTGGCAGAGATTACGGATCCTCGATCTTATCAGGCAAAGTGCGTTTGCGCCTTAGCCACATTAATGTAGCGAGCTGTATAAGGTTGTGACTTGCGTTACACGACAATGCTTGTATATTTCGTGTGTGCTTGTTTGTGTGATAGCTGAAGTGATTTAGTATCACCAAGTCTGCACATGGGGCATAAACCCATAAAAGCATGGAGAGGGACGTGCATCATCATTAAGCCTGTACTGTTACAGTATTGTACTTTAATGATCATCAAACAAATTTGCGTATTAGTCAACTAAATACATATCGGCTGTATTGTGTTGTTTCATTGACGGAAGTTCACAAATAAACACGAATGTTTGCACGCGTCTTTTACCATCATTTTTTGTTTTTGTCATGCTTTGTTTATTTATTCATTCATTCATTCATTCATTCACGGGGAGTCTGTGTCTATCTCAGGCGTCTATGGGCATTAAGGCAGGATACACCCTGGATGGAATGCCAACCCATCACACACACACACACATTCATACACAATTTTCCAATCAACCTACCGTGCATGTTTTTGGACCGGGGGAGGAAACCGGAGAAAAACCTCCTGAGGCACGGGGAGAACATGCACAAACTCCACACACACACACACACACATGGCCGAGAAGGGAATCGAACCCCGACCCTGGCGGTGTGAGGCGAACGTGCTAACCACTAAACCACCATGCCCCCTTTACTTATTTATTCATTCATCTTCTACCGCTATATCCGATCTTCTCGGGTCACGGGGAGTCTGTGCCTATCTCAGGCGTCTATGGGTATTAAGGCAGGATTCACCCTGGATGGAATGCCAACCCATCGCAGGGCACACACACACACACACTCACATTCATACACTAGGGACAATTTTCCAAGGTGCCAATCAACCTACCGTGCATGTTTTTGGACCGGGGGGAAACCGGAGAACCCGGAGAAAAACCCCCTGAGGCACGGGGAGAACATGCACAAGCTAGAAACCGCCTTTTTAAGGCCACGCCACCGCGTCTCAATAGGACTCAGGACTTTGACTCGGCCACTCCAGAGTCTTCCTTTTGTTTTTCTTCATCTGTTCAGACGAGAACTTGCTGGTGTGTTATTGACCTTCGTCCTGCTGCAGACAAAGTACCTGGATTTTAAAATGGTCCCTGTGAGGGAGGGTGAATGGAGATAGTGACGCCTTTCTAAAAGAAAGGACATGACTTATTCCATATTGTTTATCCCAGTATAAATGCCTTATTGTTGGATTGACCAGGTCTTTTCATTTGCTTTCGGCGTTCGCCGAACCAGAAGACTCATATTCTCATTTCCTTTTACGTTGTTGGTTAAACATGCATCTCATCTGTATGTCAAGACCAAGAAAATCAGAATTGGAGCATTGATAGTGATCCTTTGCTCCTCCCGTGCACATTTCAGTGTTGACTTGTCGAGCACGCCCATGTTGACTCAGGAAGGGTTTGTTAATTAGCTGATTTATTGGATCAGTGGTATGAAAACAGAATATGTGGGGTACCGGATTTGCAGGACCAGGAAACCGAGTGCCGGACTGCTTTGCTCTGTGTCTATGCATTACCACACACACACACACACACACACACACACACACACACACACACACACATACACACACATATACTTGGTTTACCTCCTGAGAGAGGTTTTTGTCAGAGTGGCCTGTTTTTCTCGGTTGCCCAGGCAACTGTCTGTGGAACGTGTGTGGTTTACCCATCTAAAGGTTTCTGGGAGTTTGGACAGTGAGACTTATTGCTGTAGGTGTGTGTGTGTGTGTGTGTGTGTGTGTGTGTGTGTGTGTGTGTGTGTGTGTGTGTTAAAGCCAGGCCTCCTCCCCGCACTGACGCTTTGGCAGCTGTGCAGGAGTTGGGGGACATTTTGTTTTGGAAACTGCTGAGATAGAACGAGAGGTGGAAAAGTAACAGGGTTTATCCCTTAAGATTTCTTTTTCTTTAACCCTTTGTTTCCTGATCTCTATAAACTTTATCAGCCTGTAGATCTCATTCACTTGTCTCATGTGGTTTCATCTCTTTGGCGCTTTCCCATTCAACAGCGGTTTGTTTTTCTCCCAGTCCCATGTACATCTCACTACCTACTTGTTGATCCAGTGTGTGTGTATGTATATATATATATTCATTCATCTTCTAGCGCTTTATCCGATCTTCCCTCGGGTCACGGGGAGCCTGTGCCTATCTCAGGCGTCTATGGGCATTAAGGCAGGATACACCCTGGGAGGGATGGAATGCCAAACCCATCGCAGGGCACACACACTCACATTCACACACACACATTCATACACTAGGGACAATTTTTCCAAGGTGCCAATCAACCTACCGTGCATGTTTTTGGACCGGGGGAAACCGGAGAACCCGGGGAAAAACCCCCTGAGGCACGGGGAGAACATGCACAAACTCCACACACACATGGCCGAGACGGGAATCGAACCCGGACCCTGGCGGTGTGAGGTGAACGTGCTAACCACTAAGCCACCGTGCCCCTGTATGTATATATATATATATATATATATATACACATACATACATATATATATATTTTATGTACACACGTACATACATAGTACGACATGCAGTGAAATGCTCCTTACATGTAAACAGAAGAAGAACAAGAAAGTAGTGCAGACATTTATAATACATAAATGGATTAAAAATATATGAGAATAATGTGTATAAAATAGATAAGTATGAGGACAAAATAAGGATGAGAATGAAAACAGAAATTCAAAATATAGCTGTAAGAAACGACATGCGGAGTTCAAGCAACTGAGGAACTGAAGGACATAAGGAGTTGTTCAACTTGGGAAAACTTGATATCGCCCCCTAGTGGCTATTGAGTAGCTTCGCCACTAGGTGGCACCAAACAAAGAAAAAAATGTCAATTTTTTTCTTTGTTTAGCGCAAACAAGTGGCAAAAGGTACACAATTTTTGGGGGGATTTGACCAATGATTGAGGACATAAAGAGATCTACCAAGTTTCATAAAGCTTTCGCATTGTGTTCAGGAGTTACAGCCATTTTTGTCAATGTGGCCCCGCCTACTTTGAACTTTTAGGTGAGCCGTTGCAACGGTGAGTCGAAAGATCAATGTTTTTTGGATCGTGAACTATGTCTACCGAACATTTCTACACTGGTTTTGTTCTGATGCCGCAACAAAACCTACGACTAGTTCGCAAAAGTATTTTTACGAAAAAAAGCAACTTTGCAATGTGGATTTTGTTTGGTTTGACCCAAGGATTCCATAAATATGTCAACCTCTCCCCAAATTGAGCTCTCCTATCTGTCCAAGTTCCAAGTCTCTAGGATTTGGTCTGCACGTTCAGTTTTCATTCAGAATAATAATAATAATAATAATAATAATAATAATAATAGTAATAATAATCACAGGGGCACGGTGGTTTAATGGTTAGCACGTTCGCCTCACACCGCCAGGGTCCGGGTTCGATTCCCGTCGTCTCGGCCATGTGTGTGTGTGGAGTTTGCATGTTCTCCCCGTGTCTCAGGGGGTTTTTCTCCGGGTTCTCCGGTTTCCTCCCCCGGTCCAAAAAAACATGCACGGTAGGTTGATTGGCACCTTGGAAAAAATTGTCCCTAGTGTATGAATGTGTGTGTGAGTGTGTGTTTGCCCTGCGATGGGTTCGGCATTCCATCCAGGGTGTATCCTGCCTTAATGCCCATAGACGCCTGAGATAGGCACAGACTCCCCGTGACCCGAGGGAAGATCGGATAATAGCGGTACAAGATGAATGAATGAATGCATGAATGAATAATAATCACTACAATTAGAATAGGCTTTTAGCACTACATGATTGAATCCCTGAATATATATATATATATATATATATATATATATATATATATATATATATATATATATATATATATATATATATATATATATATATATATGGATGGTATGTGTGTGTGCAATATGTAATGTATGTCCTTTAAAGTGTTGAATAATTGCCGCTCATGCGAGAGTCGGTGTCGTTTTTCTCCACTGTCTCTGAAATCAAACGCAGAGAAAAGTAAATCAGGCACGGTGGCTCTTTTCCGAAAGTGATCCTCTGAATCTACTGTAAGTCTGTGTGTGTGAATTTCTTGTGTTATATTTGTCAACGGTTTTTCACTGCTAATGTCTTTCGGATTGAATAAACAGGCGTGAACAAAGCCAAGCTTTTCAAA
>JACRUU010000019.1:8579667-8592167 GCA_030449085.1 Kryptopterus vitreolus | reverse complement strand
CATGGATCGTGCCGCCCTAAAGGCATCGTGCTTGAGCAAGGCCCTTAACCCTCTGTGCTCCAGGGGTGCTGACCCAAACCGGGATACGTGAAGAAAGAATTTTACTGTTCTAGAATGTATTTGTGACAAATGACGGCTTTTCTAGAGAAAAATGTGATCACTGTGACTGTGCAGTTATTCTTGAAGATCTTAAATGAAGGAGATTCCACAGTGCACTTGTTTAGTGTAGGGAATGTGCACCCCTGTGAGGTGGCTTGGTGTGTGTGAGCTGTGAGCATTGCCTATGTTCCAACAAGATGAAAAGAAGGAAACATTTCCTGTCCCATAATGTTTGCATTGTTAAGTAAGGTTTCTGAACATGTGCGAGGGGGTGACGAGCCCGGTGGTCATGGGAGAGCTCAGACTGCAAATAAACTGCGCCAGCCTCACAGACTGCCAGACTCCTACCCTACGTCTGTCTGTGTGCGCGTGTGTGTGTGTGTGTGTGTGTTTGTGAGTAACTGTGCCCTTTAGAATTGAAGTGCGTTGCGTCTTCGCTCTGTTTGTGCTCGGGATCCTGTCCTGCTTTTCCAGACTGTCCTTAATCCTTCCTTTTGACTTTTTCCGAACGCTGCTGCCTCACAGCTAGGCAGGATTGACTCTCAGTCAAGTCTTGATTGTGTATTGATTCACTGTCTGAGTATGTTGAAGGTGTGTGCATGTGATCATCCGTATGCATGCGGTTAGAATTCTTCACCAGGTTTGGACTCTCTTTTGCAGCAAGGATCATATTTAGGACACGTTTGGAAGCTTTGTTTTTGAGAAGGAATTTCCTATAATGCTCTATTGATCCTCATTATCCATAATTTACTGTCCTCGGTCATCTTGTGCGTTTTCCTTGATAGGCTCAATCTGTCATGAGAATAGAGCTACACTAAAACAGCTGGCAGAAAGTCCTGTGTAATCATGTGTGTGTGTGTGTGTGCGCCGCCCACGTGTGTGTCCGCGTGTACACAAGAGCCCTGGTGCTGCCCTGGTGCTCTCTTATCCGTTCTCCGTTTTATTTTTCATGCACATGCTTACATTTGCAAAGCAGGTCTCCTGAGAGCCGAGTTGGATTTGTTTCTTCCTGAAGAGCCGCAGAAGTAACATTCAAACAGCCGGTGTGGTCCAAAGAATCTCTCCGCTTTCCTTCCTTCCTTCTTTCTTTCTTTCTTATTTATTTATTTATTTTTATTATTATATAAAACGTCTCCCCGTCTCCCCTGAATGATGCCGACAGCGTCAGTGCAGATGGCGAACGCATTCCGTCAGACTGATTTTAACCCGGTTTTCTCCTCTGTTCTCTCTTTTATTCCTTTTCAGCCTTTTTTGCTTTTAGATTAGATAAACACATTGGTCACCTGTGTAGAATAGCATTTATTTATCACATGTGCTTTATAGGCTTGGCGCGATAGACGGTGTTCGCCGTTATACCGGTATTAAGTCACAACACTGTTATGTCACCTGTCTACCCTGAGAGCATCATCTGGTTGTTTTGATTGTTTATATATATATATATATATGTGTGTGTGTGTGTGTGTGTGTGTGTGTGTGTGTGTGTGTGTGTGTGTGTGTGGTGTGTATGGATATATATATATATATATATATATATATATATATATATATATATATATATATATACATACAAATACACAGACACACACACACTCTATATTCAAAAGTGAAATGTTCAGAGGCTATTTAAAAGTGAAGAAAAAGAGGGAAACACACACACACACACACACACACACACACACACACAAAACACGGTGATATCGGTATTACCGGTGATGTCATATGTCCATAAATTGGTGTGAAAATGTCCTCACCGTCACAACCCTAGTGCATTACAGCACAGTGAAATTGTTTCGTCGCCTATTCCGGCTTATTTGGGGTCAGAGCGCCATGGTCAGCCATGATACAGCGCCCCCTGGTGCACAAACGGTTAAGGCTCTTGCTCAAGGTGCCAAGAGTGGCAGATTGGAGATACCGAACCCTCGCCCTTCCTACCAGTAGCCCAGCTAAACCTTTAACACTGAGCTACTTCCCCCCCCCCACACACACACACAAAAACACAATCAGACAGGATTCATTGAGGTGTTGCATTTCCTTGACCAATACGGAATAACATCACACAATCATTAAATTCATTTAATGCAGCCTTATTTCTAAGGTAAAGATGTGCCTCACTGGTGATTTTAATTGTTTTTGAATATATTTATTCAGTGTAATTTAAAAGTGTGTGTGTGTGTGTGTGTGTGTGTGTCTCATGTTTAGTTTAAACAGCAGCAAACGTGAACGCGCTGCTTGGAGGCTAAATATACATCACCGTAGCAATGGAGCGGGAACGTGAACTACACCCATATATTGATTGCTGAAGTAATGTGTTGTCCTGTGATATGAGCTTCCTGATGCATGATGTTATTAGTCATGCCATTCAGGAGAACGCTGTATGTTGTATCGGGGAATGGACTCATGTTTCATGGATCAGGGTGAAATGGTTCTTCGTCTCAGTATAAGGCTTGCGTTGGGGATTATAAGTGCAATTTAAGTAGATTTGCACTGTTAATCCTGTTACGAATATGATCGCGTGTAAATTTCAACAGTACCATTAAAATGTTTCTTTTGTATTTTTTTGGGGGGGAGGTGGGGGGGTTTGTGTGTAATCATTCTAAATCATATTATGTGTATCATTCATTCATTCATTCATCTTCTAGCGCTTTATCCGATCTTCCTCGGGTCACGGGGAGTCTGTGCCCATCTCAGGCGTCTATGGGCATTAAGGCAGGATACACCCTGAATGGAATGCCAACCCATCGCAGGGCACACACACACACACACACACACACATTCATACATACACTAGGGACAATTTTCCAAGGTGCCAATCAACCTACCGTGCATGTTTTTGGACCGGGAGGAAACCGGAGAACCCGGAGAAAAACCTCCTTGAGGCACGGGGAGAACATGCAAACTCCACACACACATGACCGAGACGGGAATCGAACCCGGACCCTGGCGAATGTGCTAACCACTACGCCACCGTGCCTGTGGGGTATGTGTATCATATAATAGTTTAATGTTTTTTTTTTTTGTTTTTTTTTTACATTGTTTATTTTTATTTTTTGTATTGAACTAATTCAGTGATTGGGTCCATTTATTGTTATTTACCTTATTTTGTGTGTGAAGCAGTTGCTATCAATTATTTTAGTACTTGAGTATTATAATGATTATTTCATTGATTAATTGAGTAATCAGTCAAAAGGTGCTTTTTCTTTATTAAAGAACAATAATAATGAAGAGAATCTTCTGCACAAAAGCAACAATGGCAACTAAAAAAGAATGGCAACGCTCGTGTGGTTCATGAGGCGAAATGTCTAAGACAGAAGTGAATCACTGAGTGCTGCAGCTATTTATTATTAAAGAAAAGGACAGACGATATTGCATGCATTTATTTTGACTAGATTTACTTTATCATTTCGCTGGATGGAGTTATTTTAACGAGGGGCCACAGTGGCTTAGTGGTTAGCACGTTCGCCTCACACCGCCAGGGTCCGGGTTTGATTCCCGTCTCGGCCATGTGTGTGTGGAGTTTGTGCATGTTCTCAGGGGGTTTTTCTCCGGGTTCTCCGGTTTCCTCCCCCGGTCCAAAAAACATGCACGGTAGGTTGATTGGCACCTTGGAAAATTGTCCATAGTGTATGTATGAGTGTGTGTGTGTGTGTGTGTGTGCCCTGTGATGGGTTGGCATTCCATCCAGGGTGTATCCTGCCTTAATACCCATAGACGCCTAGATAGAACAGACTCCCCGTGACCCGAGGGAAGATCGGATAAAGCGCTAGAAGATGAATGAATGAATGAGTTCATTTACCCCCCCAAAAAATGGAACTCTAATATAATATGATAGTAATAGGATGAAAGAAGTCCGTCCTGTGCAGGTCCCTATGCCCTATTTGGTCCCTAGTTTAGCGGGCAGTGTATCCGTAATAATGGCCCGTGGCCCGTAATAACTCTGTCTCCCTGGTTTTGTTAAATGAACTAAACAAAGCATCAAGGCAAATGATTTTGACCTCACTGGATGTTTTTTTGATTTTCCATACAATTGGTGCATTTTATGCTCAAATAGAAAAACATTTTCTGAAACATGCAATCCAAGTCACATTAGAGCTGGGAGATTATAATCGTCATTATCGATCAAGTCGAGTTTATGGTTGATGCCAATGTTGGAAAAAACGAGTTTACGATTGTCACCTTGGTTTGACACAGCGAGCGTCTGTAGTTCTTCGCCGCGCGCCTTGCAATACACTTACGTAGTACCAAATACAACATGGCGGCGCACTAACCAATCCGAAGAGCTCATTTCCAAGATGGGCGGGGTTTCATCAGTCGTATGGAAATGGAAGTCGTATGGAACGTGTTTGTATCTTCAGACGTTCCAATAAATCAAAGCCCAGCTGTATCAATATATATATATATATATATATATATATATATATATATATATATATATATATATATAAATCTGAGATTCAGTTTATATGACGTATCGTATGAAGTGAAGCCCTTGACCTGCATATGGATGAACAGATGCATTCAACCATGTGCACGAGTGATCTGATTTCTGATTTCCAGTTGTGAGGTGCGCTAATTGCACTAGCTAATTGTAATTAGCAGCATTGGCTTGTGTAGGTTATGCGCATGAAAGGGTTTAAACTTTCTAAAGGTCTTTTTTTGTGCAGTCATTTCTTTTTCCAAAGAAGGGCAAAGTGAAGGACATGGCCTGATTTCCACACACACACACACACACACACACACAAATGTTCTTTTTAAATTCTTGTTCCAAGTGAAAGCTTTTTCCTCTGACTCACCTGTGCATGAAAACATTTCGCCCTTGGACCCTACTCCCCTCCAGTACCATTCCTACTCCTCTCACCTCTCGACCTCCACCCCAATCACCCCCCTTTTGCAACATCCCACTAGTCTGATGGTTTCCCTGACACACATCGTTTAACATTCCATTACTGCAGCCAAGCTCAGCATCAGTGTCAAGATGCTTTCTGTATCACCCCAAATGGACATGTTTGTTCCAGGAACATAAAGAATTCGCTCCATTAAAGCACAGAAAGTGTTATCGTCGCCTTCCTCCCCTACTTTGTGTTTAACTCCTGCTTGTTTTTCCCCTTTTCCTTTATGTTTACTTTAATTTCTACATGTTTATATGTAGCATTTTGATTCATTCATTCATCTTCTAGCGCTTTATCGATCGTCACTCGGGTCTTCCTCCCCTACTTTGTGTTTAACTCCTGCTTGTTTTTCCCCTTTTCCTTTATGTTTACTTTAATTTCTACATGTTTATATGTAGCATTTTGATTCATTCATTCATCTTCTAGCGCTTTATCCGATCGTCCCTCGGGTCACGGGGAGTCTGTGTCTATCTCAGGCGTCTATGGGCATTAAGGCAGGATACACCCTGGATGGAATGCCAACCCATCCAGGGTCACACTCACACACACACACACACACACACACATTCATACACTAGGGACAATTTTCCAAGGTGCCAATCAACCTACCGTGCATGTTTTTTGGACCGGGAGGAAACCGGAGAACCCGGAGATAAACCCCCTGAGAACATGCACAAACTCCTACACACACATCAACCACACACACACATGGCAAAAAACGAGACGGGAATCATCAAAACACGGGAATCGAACCCGGACCCTGGCGGTGTGAGGCGAACGTGCTAACCACTAAACCCACCGTGCCCTTTTCATTCAGGCCATAATTTAGATTTTTGTGTTTTGATTTAGGTGTCAGGTCTGAACCCTGTTTTTGAACCTTCAGCATTAAAATTCTCTCATCTCTTTTAGTTTGAAGAGACCAGCGGGGATGGGCAGCATCCTAAACCGTTTTGGAGGGAAGAAGCCTAAAATGAGTACTCTGGAGAAGTCCAAGCTGGACTGGGACTCTTTCAAAGCGGAGGAGGGCATCACCGACGAGCTGGCCATTCATAACCGAGGCAAAGAAGGGTGAGTCTGCAGTTGATGTATAATCAAACTCCCCCCCCCCATAATAAGGGCACACAAGTTACACAAAGGTACACGCAAAACAGTATTTTTTACACACTAAATTTGTTCTTCTGTTATTGACTGTAATCCTAATCCTTGCATTACATTACATATATATATATATATATATATATATATATATATATATATATATATATATATATATATATATATATATATACAGTGTTTGGAGAGAAACTAGTTAAATGTAACGCCGTTATGTAATTCAATTCCGAATAAACAGTAATTTGTTACAGTTACTGAGAAAAGATGTGCAATTAAATTAGTCACTTTCAAAAATGGTAAAGATTACAAATCCCAAAGAAATCATTTGCCCTTTAACCCTTTATGCCGTGCACACAAACACCTAGAAAACAACTTAATTACAGGTAAACAAAGCCAGAATAAAGTGTGTACATACTGTTTAAATGATAACATGCAATTTCAAAGACCTAGCATAGAGCATGTGATAGAATTAAAAACAAGCACACTGCATTGTCGACTGACATCACACTTTTGGACTTGTAATAATAAGTGAATATTTAAAATTCTTATAATAATAATAATAATAATACAGAATTATAATATTATACAGAGGGGCACGGTGGCTTAGTGGTTAGCACGTTCGCCTCACACCGCCAGGATCCGGGTTTGATTCCCGTCTCGTCGGCTCATGTGTGTGATGGATGTATGGGCCATGTGTGTGTGGAGTTTGTGCATGTTCTCCCTCCCCGTGCCTCAGGGGGTCTTTCTCCGGGTTCTCCGGTTTCCTCCCCCGGTCCAAAAACATGCACGGTAGGTTGATTGGCACCTTGGAAAAATTGTCCCTAGTGTGTATGAATGTGTGTGTGTGTGTGTGTGTGCCCTGCGATGGGTTGGCATTCCATCCACGGTGTATCCTGCCTTAATGCCCATAGACGCCTGAGATAGACACAGACTCCCCGTGACCCGAGAAGATCGGATATAGCGGTAGAAGATGAATGAATGAATGAATGAATTCACACAGGATATGCAAAAGTTTAAAATGTTCTTCCTGAACTGTAAAGAGCATTAAAAAGTCATTGGTTAAACCAGGGGTCATACGGGTCATTTTGAGAATTGTATGTCTCTTACTCCGCAATCTCTTATTATCATTTAACAAACACCGGAAGCTGCTCTGAAATTTTAAATGCTCTTGCTTTCTCGCCTATTTCTGAATCTCAGTCTGCGCTGATTTTATTCAGGATCTCATGGTCAAAGTCGCTGACCTTCCTTTAAGGGAGTTGGAGGTTTGCGACAGTTTAAAAAATGGCTTTATAAAGCAGCGCAGATTAACATCTGTTTTAGCGAAGCACTGAAGGATAGACAGATAGAGGTCAAATTGGTTCCAACTCCTCCATCTAGCAGGAGATGAAAACCAGCATTAAAATGTCCTGTCTGACCCCTGGTTTAACCAATGACTTTTTAATGCTCTTTACAGTTCAGGAAGAACATTTTAAACTTTGTATATCCTGTTTTATATCATAATTCTGGATTATTATTATTATTATTATATATATATAATAAGAATTTTAAATATTCACAATGCAGTGTGCTTGTTTTTAATTCTATCACATGCTCTATGCTAGGTCTTTGAAATTGCATGTTATCATTTAAACAGTATGTACACACGGATACTTTATTCTGGCTTTGTTTACCTGTAATTAAGTTGTTTTCTAGGTGTTTGTGTGCACTGTATGCTATGTGGGACAGGCTTTCATTATAAATCAGAGACATTCTCACTCATGTACATGCAGCACCGATTATCTGTGTGCATAAATTACAACGATAACCCCTAACCTCTACTACTCCACCCCACCCCCCCGCCCACCACCCACCCCCCCCCCCCCCCCCCCCCCCCCTCCTCATCCCAGACTGCTTATCACATAGATTATTTTGATTAAAGATCTGCTGGTATTGTATGTCCACACGTTCCCAACACCCACGCTCCGATCGTAATGGCTGAGAAATTATGATTAATAATTATGGTACAAGGATTTCTGATTTCCCTGTCATTTTTAGGGCTGTCAATAGATTCAAATATTCAATCGTAATTAATTGCATAATTGCCACGAGTAACTCGTGTAACGAGTAAACCGCACGTTCCCAATGTACCATCAATTAATACCTTTCATGTTTTATTTATAATACATTTACATTTATGGCATTTGGTTTGGCAGATGCCCTTATCCAGAGCGACTTACAATGAGCAATTGAGGGTTAAGGGCCTTGCTCAAGGGCCCATTAGTGGTAGCTTGGTGGTTGTGGGGTTTGAACCTGCGATATCTTCTGGTCCAGAGGCCAACACCTTACCACTAAGCCACAACCTGTTATATACCACCCCAATATATATATTATTTATTATTATTATTATTATTATATTATATTATAAGAATTTTAAATATTCACAATGCAGTGTGCTTGTTTTTAATTCTATCACATGCTCTATGCTAGGTCTTTGAAATTGCATGTTATCATATATATATATATATATATATATATATATATATATATATATATATATATACACCATATGATATATACATTTATATCACAATGATATATACAAATTAAATCTCAAAATCTTAAATCTCTCCCTTTAATAAAATACAATTTCTTTTGCTCTGGAAAATATATACATTATATAAATATACATATTTTGTGTGTATGTATGTATGTATATATATATATATATATATATATATATATATATATATATATATATATATGTATATATATCTATCTGTATGTATGTATATCTATATATGTGTATGTATATATATATATATATATATATATATATATATATATATATATATATATATATATATATATATATATATATATATACATATATATATATGTGTATGTATATATATATATATATATATATATATGGGACAAAAGTTATAGATATATAGATATATATATATATATATATATATATATATATATATATATATATATATATATATCTCTATATCTCTGTGTGTAGAATTATTAGGCAAATAAGTATTTTGACCACATCATCCTTTATATGCATGCTGTCGTACTCCATGCTGTATAGGCTTGAAAGCCTACTACCAATAAAGTACATCATCTGATGTGCATGTGTGTAATGAGAAGGGGTGTGGTCTAATGACATCAACGCCCTATATCAGTGCATCATTATTAGGCAACTTCCTTTCCTTTGGTAAAATGGGTCAGAAGAGAGATTTGACAGACTGAAAAGTCTAAAATTGTGAGATGTCTTGCAGAGCGATACGGCAGCCTTGAAATTGCCAACCTTTTGAAGTGGCATCACCGAACAATCAAGCATTTCGTGGCAAATAGCCAACAGGGTTGAAAAGAAGGCACAAAGTAACTTGCCAAGAATTGAGGAAAATCAAGCGTGAAGCTGCCAAGATGCCATTTGCCACCAGTTCTGCCATATTTCAGAGCTCCAACGTTACTTGGAGTGTCAAAAAGCACAAGGTGTGCAAGTACTCAGGGACATGGCCAAGGTAAGGAAGGCTGAAAAACCACCACAACAGACACAAGATAAAATGTCAAGACTGGGCCAAGAAATATCTCTCATTTTTCTAAGCTTAAAGGATGGTTGATTAAATGTTTTCTAGTCTTTTTAGGTTTTATGGTGTGATGAAATGAGAGTGAGTGTTTGATGGGAGAGATGGATGGGCTCGCGGCCGGATCAGTAAAGGGCAGAAAGCTCCACTTTGACTCAGACACCAGCAAGGTGGAGGTCAAAGATCAAGATGAGCTTGTGGAACTTTTTCGGGTTGAGGATGGAGTCAGACTCAACTCCCAGTCCGACTGTCAGTTCCTGTAAAAAAAAAAAAACATTCTTCAAGCAGTGGTACAAGAAGAAGTCTTTCAAGAAAAACATGATTTTCTTGCAGGACAATGCTTCATCACATGCCTCCAAATACTCCACAGCGTGGCTGGCCAGTAAAAATAATGACATGACCCCCTTGTTCACCTAATCTGAACCCCATAGAGAACCTGTGGTCCCTCATGAAATCTTCAAGGAGAGAAATAAATAAATAAGTGTGTGTGTATATGTATATGGAGGGGCACGGTGGCTTAATGGTTAGTACGTTCGCCTCACACCTCCAGGATCCGGGTTCGATTCCCGTCTCGGCCATGTGTGTGTGGAGTTTGTGCATGTTCTCCCCGTGCCTCAGGGGGTTTTTCCTCCGGGTTCTCCGGTTCTCCGTTTCCTCCTCCTCCCCCGGTCCAAAAACATGCACGGTAGGTTGATTGGCACCTTGGAAAATTGTCCCTAGTGTATGAATGTGTGTGTGTGTGTGTCCTGCGATGGGTTGGCATTCCATCCATGGGGTGTATCCTGCCTTAATGCCCATAGACGCCTGAGATAGACACAGACTCCCCGTGACCCGAGGGAAGATCGGATAAAGTGGTAGAAGGTGAATGAATGTATATATGGAAATATATTATATTAATATTAATTTCTTATTAATGAATTCATTTCTGATTAATTTGATTATATGGTACGCGACTCCTTTAAGAATTGTCTTCTGCTTTTGGTTGTTTTTGATATTCACTATGTACTTTTTCCCCCCATATACTTTGTTCCATAGTAGTACATACTGTTCAGCTAGGAGGCGTACGTCTGGGGAATTTATCATGAGTTGTTGCTTATGAATTGAACATGTTGCTCTATGTTTTTTTTCTCAATGTAAATGACATTTGGGATATAATTTACTTGGATAGCTCAAGAGGGGGTTGTATGAATTATATGGGCGTGTTACAGTTTCCCTTTTTTCTCCTTGGGACTTGCCGTAATTAAGAGAGATGTTAACGCACGTGCCGGAGTTTAATAAATAAAGGTGGGATTTGTTTGTTGCACGGTATTCTGCCTCCGTTTCCATTCAGAACTTCCACCTTTATATATATATACAGTAAATTCTGGACTATAAAGCGCACCTGCATATAAGCCGCATCCGCTCTATTTAAAAAAAAAAAAAAAACCCAAAAAAATAATAAATAAGCCGCACCTGCATACAAGCCGCATCCGCTTTTGAATGGTAAATGTAGATGTATGTACCTAAATAGATCCTTTCCTAACCTGTATTTTAACACGGTGTAACGGTGGACGCTGCACAGAGACGCGGAGATCCGGAATTCATACAAAACAGGATTTATTAGAATAAAGAACTCAGGAGACGCCGCTCATACGGAGCGGCCAGACAGGCTAGGGAGCCTTGCGCTCTGCGCGCCGTGGTACCGGGAGTACCGGAGAGCAGGAGTCCGGGAATCGGGAACAGACAAAGGTTAGGCATAAACATATATCGAGCGTCCGTGTCCGCGACACTAGGTATGTGCTACGAGCCCGGACGGGGATTGTAGGGTGAACCGGGCTTATATCGGGAGAGGGAAAATCAAGAACAACTTTGGCTGATTTGTGTTCTTGTGTGTGTGTGTGTGTGTGTGTGTGTGTGTGTGTGTGTGTGTGTGGAAAAGAGCAGGGAGTAGAGAGAGCACCGAGTAGCAACTTTGCTGATTAAAACGGGACAGAACCAAGAGAAAATAAGCGCTATTTACAGTATTTATCTTCATTTCTCCTGTGTGTGAAATCACGTCACCTTAACCTTGTAAAGATAGAGTTTGTCCTCCTTCTATCCGCTTCTACCCACTTATATCTGCTAAAGAGGAACTAGCGCATTCTTCTTCTTTGCATTTATTTTGTGTTAGTTTTGATTCTAATTCCGGTTAGAGCCCCTAGCGGTCGGGAAAAAATCTGCAGAATAGCCGCACCTTATTATTAGCCGCATGGTTCAAAACCTATGAAAAAAGTAGCGGCTTATAGTCCAGAATTTACGGTATATATATATATATATATATATATATATATATATATATATATATATATATATATATATATATATATAGTATATATCTATATATATATACACACATAAGATTTCACCTTGGTTTGTTAAAGCTTTGCCTTAATGCTTTATTATTAATACTTTGACAGCCGTAGTACTTTTTTTTTTTTACATTTGGGTGCCTCAAAATTGTGTGTCCATGAAAGCATTGCCGTGTTTTATTTGGTGTGTGTTATGGTATTAATCTTAACAGCAAAACCTCTTTGTGTTTATATTATGCGTGTAGAAGAAATCTCTCAGTTGTATTTCACAGTTCCGTCTGCACCAGGAGACGGTGGTGTGTTATTCAATACACACGCATTTTACAGTAGTGTAATCAGGCCCTTCATCTCTCTTTCATGGGACGTTTGTTTTAATGGTAAAAAGCTGGCCATGTGTGCATTGTATAAATGTACAAGCTTAAAGTCGGAGTATTGAGCAGGGACCAACATAGAAAATGTGCATGATACAAGATGAAGAAAAACAAATAATTTTTATT
>JACRUU010000019.1:8562167-8574667 GCA_030449085.1 Kryptopterus vitreolus | reverse complement strand
GATTTGGCATACAAGTTTGTTACGAGAATGATATTAAACTGCTTATAATGTGAAAAGATCAAAGCAACATTGAGAGCCAGACTTGTTTAAGCAGCTCCTTAACACAAGGCGGTTACTCAGGCTGTAAATATTCTCCCCTATTAATAGTCTTCAAACGTTTTCTCATCTGGTGTTTAATCCCCCTTTTTTTTTTTAATAAGGTGAGTGTAATGTAGTAGAGAATAGAAACCATAAAAAAAATACGCAGTGCATTGGATCCACAGGATAGAGCAAGGTTCTACTTCTCACCTTCACCCTCAAACGAATAAAAAGCGTGTTGTTTGTTTCCATATGCACGTTGGAGAGTAATTCCATTTCCTGTGCTGTAAATGTCTGAGAATAAAACAAATCATGTGTTTTACTTTTCTCTCTTATTTGAATTCATCTGATAGGCTTTTCTGTGGCCTGTTCTTAACGCAAAGGAAAGCAGTGTCATAATAGTTGCCACAGACTGACAGTTTCATCATGCCTGTTATGTGCTGATGCCCCGCCCTGCGTGCTGTGTGACGAATTCTCCTTAACAGGGTTTCTTAACCATTTTTTTTTTTTTTTTTTTTTTTTTTTTTTTTTTTTTGCTTGCAACATATCCTTCCATCATCTAATCCTTCGTGCTGTTTCATACCGTACCCGTCTTCCTCTTCTACATTTATCATTGCATATACTGATCTTTACTCAGGAGCACAGAATAGCTTTATCTGTTTAGACCTATAATATTTATAGACTGTTACAGCAGTTCACTGTGCCTGTCAGGCGGTTGGAAACACAGAGTCATTTTTGAGAGACATGTACATGTGCCCTTTCTTTAGTAGTAACAAGTAACAAAGCTCATTTTAGTGGGTAGGTTTGGATGAAATGCATGTAATTCCACTGTATAAGATTCTGTTTATACTTGGGGAACATTCATTCATCTTCTAGCGCTTTATCCGATCTCAGGCATCTATGGGCATTAAGGCAGGATACACCCTGGATGGAATGCCAACCCATCGCAGGTCACACACACACACACACACACATTCATACACTAGGGACAATTTTTCCAATGTGCCAATCAACCTACCGTGCATGTTTTTGGACCGGGGAGGAAACCGGAGAACCCGGAGAAGAACCTCCTTGAGGCACGGGGAGAACATGTCACATGTTCCCCAAGTGGCACAGTATATATATGTATATAGATATAGATATAGATATAGATAGATAGATGGACGGATGGATGGATGTGTGTGTGTGTGTCTAGACTGCAGCTAATCTGAAGCAACTTCACCAGACAAAGTCCCCAAGCCTATGTCCATGCTTTGTAAGCTTTATTTAATGGGTAAACAGTGTGGTGTTAGTGTTATCCGTCATGGAAAGACTTGCCCAGTTACCGCTTCTAAATCCTATTGTGCTGCACTGGGATTCCCAGGATTGCAAAGTCATAAAAATGATCAAACTAGCCAAAAAAAAGATCTTTTTTTTTTTTTTACTCTGCAGGTAAAACTGTTTCAGCAGACAGACTAGCAGAAACTGTCCGGATAATAACAGTTCGTGAAGCTGTTCTTCATGCTAGTTTGTGTGATCAAACCAAGTCTTCCTACCTGTAAATTTCCTAGTTTGTTCCGTCCAAAAAAAAAGGAACATGTGCATGTTTTTCTCTCGCTCTCAAAAGAAAAAGAAAGACTTTTCCAAACTCTGGACATCAAATTGTTGGCCACAGAATGCTGTTTTATACACAATGAAACGTCCTCTCACCATCCTCTTGCACATGCATGTAATTATAATTAGCCTGTCGGCGCAATTCTAAAATTCCTACAGATGCATGCTGAGCACTTCCTGTATGTCATGCACTCGTAATACTATCTATTGAGCAATAGTTCTTGTAGCTACAGTAGAGGTCAAAGAAAAATGGCTGTGTTGGTTTAAGCTGACAGGGAGGCTACAGTCAATCAAATACGCACTCTTTGAAACCTACAAAAAAAAAAACCAAGCACACAACGTGCAACGTTTTAGACACATGGGCAGAAAACTACATCTGGTTTCACTCCTTTAACCCAAGAACAAGAATCTATAGTGGAGGATTGTGAATGTTTGAGACGCCGTTCTGCTCAGCATGCCTATAAACCCGGGGGCGCCCAAACTTTTTACAGATTTGGTGACGTAATAGTGTGCGCCATTCAGCCTGACATTCTTTGAGTCATTACCATTATTCATTCATTCATCCGGTCTTCCCTCGGGTCACGGGGAGTCTGTGTCTATCTCAGGCGTCTATGGGTATTAAGGCAGGATACACCCTGGATGGAATGCCAACCCATCACACTCACACACATTCATACACTAGGGACAATTTTCCAAGGTGCCAACCGACCTACCATGCATGTTTTTGGACCGGGGAGGAAACCGGAGAACCCGGAGAAAAACCCCCTTAGACACGGGGAGAACATGCACAAACTCCACACACACATGGCCGAGACGGGAATCGAACCTGTACCCTGGCGGTGTGAGGTGAACGTGCTAACCGCTAAAACCACCGTGCCTCCCATTACCATTATTCATTCATTCATTCTTTCATTCATCTTCTACCACTTTATCCGATCTTCCCTCGGGTCACGGGGAGTCTGTGCCTATCTCAGGCGTCTATGGCTATTAAGGCAGGATACACCCTGGATGGAATGCCAACCCATCGCAGGGAACACATACTCATACACACACATTCACACACTAGGGACAATTTTCCAAGGTGCCAATCAACCCACCGTGCATGTTTTTGGACCGGGGGAGGAAACCGGAGAACCCGGAGAAAAACCCCCTGAGGCACGGGGAGAACATGCACAAACTCCACACACACATGGCCGAGTCGGGAATCGAACCCGGACCCTGGCGGTGTGAGGTGAACGTTATAACCACTAAACCAGCGTGCCTCCCATTACCATTTCTTCACACAGAATATTAATACATCTACTCTCACCTATGGGCATGAGTTTTGGTTCATGACCGAAAGGGCAGGATACAGGCGGACGAAATGAGCTTCCTTCACAGGGTGTCTGGGCGCTCCCTTAGAGATAGGGTGAGGAGCTCAGAGTAGATCCGCTGCTGCTCCACATTAAGAGGGGACAGCTGGCGTGGCTCGGGCATCTATTTCGGATGCCTCCTGGGCGCCTTCCAGGAGAGGTGTTTCTGTCATGTCCCACCGGGAAGAGGCCTCGGGGAAGACCCAGGACACATTGGAGGTACTATGCCTCTCGACTGGCCTCAGAAGTTGTGATGTAGTGTAGTAGTCAGCTGTGTTGGTGGCACAGGACTAAAACACAGGGGAGTTTTATCGCTTTGCCTCCTTCTGCGCTGACTTTGTTATGCCAGAGTGCGGCCACAAGTCCACTGCCATCTGCTGGTGAAATTTAAAATTGTTTTTTTTTTGTACGCGTGTAGTTTATACTGTTGTGCTGGCGGGCCGCATGTTGTTGATTTGATGAAAGATTCCTCACTCTGATGTTTGATATGAGAATCGCTACTGAAACACTTGGTTTTGTGCACATGGTGTGTATAATAAGCGTGCTAGTGTGTATAAAAAAAAAAGAGAACCATTAAATAAGCTTCCCCCCCCCCCCTCAAATACAGGAGCATTATGTGAGGCATCCACTTAACTCGCTGTTTTTGTAGTTAGTTTAATGGGTTTTTTTTGTTTTTGTTTTTTTTCCGGGGACGTCTCAGTAACATTTCACTGGAAAACAACACTTTGTTTATGAAGTTCTTCTGCATCATTACTGAGTGGGCATAAGGACTGTTTACTTCCATGTTCACTAAAACCCAGTTGGAATCCAGCAGTCAACATTTTATCTCCTTGTTTATGTAATTGCACACCCTGACACAGGACTGCGATCGTCTCTCTCTGTCTCTCTCCCTCTCTCTCTCTCTCTCTCTCTCTCTCTCTCCCTCCCCACGTCTAAGCCGAGTGCAGTTGGAGTGGATGGATGTGCTGCACGTTAAAACCCCGAGCTGCTTTAGTGCCCGCGGTGTAGGTGTGTGTTTGCCTGCCTGTGCAGGTGGAGTGCGGTGTGTTGTGTTCATCAATCTCCCCACATGACGACTCTCCTCCCGCTGCTGCTCCGTAGCCAGCAAGCAAAATGGCCTCCTGCTAAGGCAAGCCGGATCAAAGATCATTTTCACACCGACTCCGACACTTACATATCCCAACCATATGATAAATACAAAGGTATAGAAGACAGATTCTCTCTCACACACACACACACACACACACACACACACCTTTGTTGCATTCTAATGATCCATAACCGTGCTTCTTCTTATTTGTGGACATTTGCGGCTGCATCTACATCCTCATCATTATGCAAACTCACCTTGCCATTTCCTCTTTTTACCCTCAATTAATCGATGCGCATATGCATGGAGCGTCTGACTTTCTGTGCACGAGATAACGAGAAAACACGTTCCCGCTTTTACATTTCTGCAAACTTGATATATGATTAATATCATACTCGTATATATCATAATATATCATAATCATACTGTTTACTATTGTGTTTTGTATATTTTACCATTAAAATTATATTGCAAAAAATATAATTTTATATATAATTTTAATATAACTTATTTGTTTATAAGTTTATTAAGTAAATACGTTTATTTAAGTACCCCCCCCCTCCCCCATTTCCAAAATAATGCGCTTTTGCCATTATCTTTCATGTACCCTTAATCAATAATGATATCCATTCTGACAATTTATTATCTTGTTATCAATGTCCCATTGATTGGTTGTCGTTGCTCTCCACGGACTGGAGGAATTTCCGCCTTTTTCTGAGGCATCGCATTTATGTTCACGTTGCATTTCATGCTTTACATGCATTACCGTTCAGCGCTTGTGTGTTTTTATGTTCGTTTCTTTGCCGTAAAGACCACACAGTCCCTTTTTGTACAGTATCATCATCCTTATATCCTCATTATCAGTGTTGGGAAGGTTACTTTGGAAATATAATAGGTTACAGATTACAAATAACTGATAACATTTGATTACATTTTGATTTCTTTAATTTGTCCACTAGGTGGCGCTCGGAAAAAGTGGGATATGTTTTCGCAACTGAGCTGCTTCAGAATCATATTGTTTGGGGGGGTGGGGGGTGGGGGGGGGTTGTTGGAATTTGTAATCTTCAACATTTTCTAAAGTAAACTGTAATTTAATGACATTTTTTTCTCAGTAACTGTAACGGATTACTGTTACTTTTATTTTATAAGTAGATTACATAACGCAGGGGCACGGTGGCGTAGTGGTTAGCACGTTCGCCTCACACCGCCAGGATCCGGGTTCGATTCCCGTCTCGGCCATGTGTGTGTGGAGTTTGTGCATGTTCTCCCCGTGTCTCAGGGGTTTTTTTTCTCCGGGTTCTCCGGTTTCCTCCCCCGGTCCAAAAACATGCACGGTTAGGTTGATTGGCACCTTGTAAAAAAATTGTCCCTAGTGTATGAAATGATGTGTTGTGAATGTGTGTGTGTGTGTGTGTCCTGCGACGGGTTGGCATTCCATCCAGGGTGTATCCTGCCTTAATGCCCATAGACGCCCGAGATAGGCACAGGCTCCCCGTGACCCGAGGGAAGATCGGATAACGCGGTAGAAAATGAATGAATGAATGAATTACATAACGCCGTTACATGGAGGACCGGAAGAGGTAAAAAAAAAAAACCCCAATAGAAATAAAAAATAGAAATGCAGGTCATATGACCCGACATTGCAGTGTATTTTCCTGTATATGTCACACTCGTTCGTTACATGGACTCCTTATGGAGGATCAATTTGTCAGTGCGACGGAGAAAAATCGATACGGCCGAGTGAAACGCTCAGATTTAGACCCGTATTCCCTCTTTACAGTGACTTGTATCAAAGCAGAGTGTACGGTAACCAGGCAGAAGGTATATTTGGCACCAATGTTCCCTCTGAACACGTGTAGCTGTCTGTCACCAGGGCAGGGCTTCAAACCAGAGCCACAGAAATAGATAGCAGCATGGAAAGGATCATTATAAACAATCCGCATAAAAAGAGCTTAAAATAAGACTGGGGTGAAATGTTTCCGACGTCTTTGCTGGATAAACGTCACGTCAGTGTTCTGTTAAAAGCCACTTATTTCCGGTGGAACTCTTTATTTAAAGTCGCCGACTCTGATGTTGTCGTTGCTTAGGATTGGAGTGTCACCATTGGCATCTCTCTTCAGTGTGGCTTCAATTAGCGTCCTCGCTCGCCGTGCTGCTGTGTATGACTTTAAAAGCCATCTTAACAAAGGAAACATGTGCCTTCTGACAGCCAGTATATCAAACCTTGCACCGACTCCACGGGTGCCAATTTCCTTTCTGGGAGCTCGACCAAATTTGCTGCGTTTATTACCAACACATCAGGGTGAAATGATCAGATGCTACTGAAGATATTGATTAGCTGGATCATGTGTGTGTGTGTGTGTGTGCGTTTGATGAAGGTCTGAACTATGCAGAGTGTTAGAGCTCCAAAAATAGGCTTGGTGACGGTTCACCTCCTGGAGGGGAGATCTGCACGGGCTTGAACTCACACACACACTCAATTTCACAGGTTTTTAATGGGCTGTGTTTGTGGCACTGCCTGTGTTTCTGTAAAATAATGACGCTATTTTACCAATACTTATTTATCTATTTTACTTGCCTGACACCGGGGCACGGTGGCTTAGTGGCTAACACGTTCGCCTCACACCGCCAGGGTCCGGGTTCGATTCCCGTCTCGGCCATGTGTGTGTGGAGTTTGTGCATGTTCTCCCCGTGCCTCAGGGGTTTTTTTCCGGGTTCTCCGGTTTCCTCCCCCGGTCCAAAAACATGCACAGTAGGTTGATTGGCACCTTGGAAAATTGTCCCTAGTGTATGAATGTGTGTGTGTGTGTGTCCTGTGATGGGTTGGCATTCCATCCAGGGTGTATCCTGCCTTAATGCCCATAGACGCCTGAGATAGGCACAGACTCCCCGTGACCCGAGGGAAGATCGGATAAAGCGGTAGAAGATGAATGAATGAATGAACTGGCCTCACACCTGCAGGGTCGGGTTTCGATTCCCGTCTCTACGTTTGTGTGTGTGTGTGTGTATGGAGTTTGCATGTTCTCCTCATGGCTCAGGGGGGTTTTTCTCCGGGTTCTCCGGTTTCCTCCCGGTCCAAAAACATGCACGGTAGGTTGATTGTCACATTGGAAAATTGTCCCTAGTGTATGAATGTGTGTGTGTGTGTGTGTGTGCGTGTGTGTGTTTGTGTCCTGCCTTGATGCCCGAAGACCCCTGAGATAGGCAAAGGTTCCCCACAAGGGAAGATCAGATAAAGCAGTAGAAGGTAAAAGAATGAATAAATGAATAGACAGCGATCTGCACACCTCATCCCTTTCTTGGCGGAATGATAAAAAGCTAGAAATTGCAATGTGAAAGTGAAGGGCTAAAGCATGCACACATATGTGATGTCTATTTGACACCTTCTACTTGGAAAGTGTGACATTTTCACACACCGCAGTCTTCCTTTTGGCCATTGTTTAGCGAAAAACGGTTCCCCTGTCTGCAACAGAGAGCTGATGGGCCTTTGTGTACATACATAACACACAAAACAGCTTTAGTCTTCTTATATATTGTGTGGTTAGAGTATCCAATCAATAACAATAAAAAAAAAGTAATGGATCATTTTGTAATAGTAACACAATTCTTAGTTTCGTGAAAAATAGAGAAAATGCAGAATTTCCTTTCAAGTTCTTTAGTGGATCTGAGATCATGCTGTTTGACAGTTCCATTATGATAAATGCTCCGGCTTTGACCCTACAATGGCATGTCATCAGGTGTAGTGTGTATTGCGTGTATAGTGTGTATTGTGCATATACACAGTTTTATTTGTTCTGTTTTGAAAACACCAAATCTGGGTATTCAGCTAAATTGTCTCATGTTAAAGTCATATTGCTTTTGTCAGTGAGAGACTAGTTTAGGACCATTAAGCTCAGTGTTTCATATGTCACATTTAAAGACCAATTATGGCTTGGAGAAAAGAAAAAAAAAAGCTTTCTCATGGGTTCTTTGAGTAGCGATGTGTTTCTCGCTTCCGAAAGCAGTGAACATAGTTTGTAATCATCTTTGTGGCATAAAATTTAGTGGAAGGTAGGGGGCAGGGTGGTTTAGTGGTTAGCACGTTCGCCTCACACCGCCAGGGTCCGGGTTCGATTCCCGTCTCGGCCATGTGTGTGTGGAGTTTGTGCATGTCCTCCCCGTGCCTCAGGGGGTTTTTCTCCGGGTTCTCCGGTTTCCTCCCCCGGTCCAAAAACATGCACGGTAGGTTGATTGGCACCTTGGAAAATTGTCCCTAGTGTATGAATGTGTGTGTGTGTGTGTGTGTGCCCTGCGATGGGTTGGCATTCCATCCAGGGTGTATCGTGCCTTAATGCCCATAGACACCTGAAATAGGCACAGGATCCCCGTGACCCGAGGGAAGATCGGATAAAGCGGTAGAAGATGAATGAATGAATGAATTTAGTGGAAGGTAAAACAGGGACACTAAACCCAGCCAATCGCAAAGTTTTTTTCATTTTCGCTTCTAGATTTAATAAACATTTGGGTTTTTCTTTGTCTGCACCTGCACAACAGACTCTGGATATGGATACTTTATATATTTATATGTACATATTTATATGCACTTGTCAATTTGCAGGATGCCAAGATTACATTTGATCCAAAATTGCGCTTCGTTGTGCGGCATGACAATAAAGTGTTTGGGGCATCGATGCAGGACACACCCTGTATGGAACGCAAACCCATCGCACACTCACATTCAATTTTCCAAGGTGGCAATAAACCTACCATGCATGTTTTTGGAGCTTGGGGGGGTTGACTGGAGAACCTGGAGGCACTGGAAGAACATGCAAACTCCACAAACACATGACATAGTCAGGAATAGAACCCCCAACACTAGAGGTGTGCGGTGAACGTGCTAACCGCCTAATATATATATATATATATATATATCTATATATATATATATATATATATATATATATATATATATATATACACTTTTTTTGGTGGGGTAGTTTTTATTATTACTATTATTATGATGATGATGATTGTTATTGTGGCTGTTGTGGTTTGTTGTTGTTTATAGTGAGTGGTCTGTGTTTTGGAACTGATTGTGGAAATCCAATAAATAAGTGCAGTGAATAATATGTTAAGTCGGCACGGTGGCTTAGTGGTTAGCATTTTCGCCTCACAACCGCCAGGGTCCGGGTTCAATTCCCGTCTCGGCCATGTGTGTGTGGAGTTTGAGTTTGTGCATTGTCTTTTGTTTTCTCCCCGTGCCTCAGGGGGTTTTTTTTCTCCGGGTTCTCCGGTTTCCTCCCCCGGTCCAAAAACATGCACGGTAGGTTGATTGGCACCTTGGAAAATTGTCCCTAGTGTATGAATGTGTGTGTGTGTGTGTGTGTGTGTGTGTGTGTGTGTGTGTGTGTGATGGGTTGGCATTCCATCCAGGGTGTATCCCCTGCCTTTTAGGGTGTATCCTGCCTTAATGCCCATAGACGCCTGAGATAGACACAGACTCCCCGTGACCCGAGGGAAGATCGGATATAGCGCTAGAAGATGAATGAATGAATGAATGAATGAATGAATGAATGAATAATATGTTAATGTAATGCACTGTTGTAGCGTTATGTTTATATGTATTATTTGACGGGAATGTAACACACAGAACACACACATAAGATCCCGGTGCATTATTTAGAGTAAAATCTGTAGGATATAAATGCGCGTGCCTGGCCCTTTAAACCAAACTTGATTCCATCGTAGAGCGCGCGCTCGCGCACGCGAGCACCGTGGTCACTTCAGCTGCTCTCGCACAGCCGCAATACGAGCGCATCGGAAAAGTGTGTGTGTGTGTGTGTGTGTGTGTGTGAGTGTGTGTGTGAGTGTGTGTGTGCATCAGACAGTGAAACCCCAGCGATCACCAAAAAGCGCAAAGCGAGTGCATTTCCGAGGCGGAATCCGGCGCGGTGACACATTGTGGAGCGCAGGATTGGACACCTGGGTGTTTCCGAGCGCCACTCCTGCGCAAGCGCTGTCACTGGTCTTCATCCATCCATTCCTTTTCTTTCGTTCTTTCTTTCTTTTTTTTTGCTGATCGGAGAAATAGTCATTATTGTGTTTTTGCTTCAAACTTCAACCACAGCACGCACGCAAGGCGGAGCGCGGTGAAGTCCAGGAGGAAGCATGGAATAGACAAGAAGTTAAAGGTGTAGAAAATCCGGGTTTCCTTGTGCATCGTGAAACGCCAAACACATCGGGTGGAAAAAATCCTCAAGCGAGACTCGAGTGGGCAGGAAAAGACCACAAGATGTCCATTCCGGTAAGCGAATACGTGTTTATTTGTTTGTGTTTTTTTTTTGGAATGAAATACAACTGAAAGGGTTTTTTTTGTTGCGATTGTGCACGCTTTTGTAAAATACTATAAATGCATTGCATGGTGATCGGTAAAGTTGTGTGTGGTATGAATATGAGTAAATCCAGACGCTCTCACTGCGCACCTGCGCAAAAACAACTGTTCACCCAGGACTACAGGAGAGGAATAACACACCCTGTGTAATGGATTTAACAACTGCTAATAAACATCATAGAATAGAATAGGCTTTATTTGTCACATATACATTTCAGCACAGTGAAATTCTTTACTCCCAGCTGTGTTTGTAGGCTGGGGTCAGAGCACAGGGTCACAGCGCAGGGTCAGAGCGCAGGGTCAGCCATGATACAGCGGATTAAGGGCCTTGCTCAAGGACCCAAGGGTGGGAGCTTGGCGATACCTGGGCTTGAACCCCGATCAGTAATCCCAGCGCCATAGACCACTGAGCTACACCCCCCCCCCTCCCCCTCCCCATGTTCCATGTTCCAGACACAAGTGTTAAACCACTGTCCAGGTTTAACAAGGAACAATTACATGAACAAGGCCTAATGTAGCCTCTGTGTAGGTTTCAGGTGTCTTCATTACCTGAGCAGTTCAGTGACATTTGAGTGACAGGTTCATTAACGCTGCAGAAGAGAGGGATATCACTAGGATGAAACTGTGCTTTTGTTATTCTGATAACGCTATATTCGTATTTTTTTTTTTAAGCCACTTGTATAGAAATGCTGGATTGATAATACACTCCTGCATCTGGTAACATCGAAAACAGACTGAATGCTATGATACTCATAAACAAACATGTACACATTACACCAGGGGGCACCAACCGCGGGCACCAGGTCGCAACCCCCCTCCCCCTCCCCCTCCCGCCCCCCCCCAACGACCACCCCCCCCCCACGACAGACCACATGAGTAGCTCTCAGGCCTGAAAAACTCCTCAGTGAGATGCACCATCATTGCTGATAATTATTGGGAGAAATCTTTAACGTGATTTTTCACAGAGATAACTGTGTCATTAGTAATAATAATAATAATGGTGACCCCCTGCATGACACCAGTCTCTGTGTTTATACTGTACAAGCGCCCAAAATACAGTAACGCTGGAACGGAGCATGCGAATGAGTTACAGCACGCCACGAACATGTGGGCAACCGGAATACTTCCCCCAGTGCTGTTTATAAACCCAAATGACATCGTATCGTAATGAAACGAGCATCTGTAGAAACTGTGCATGTTACTGTGCGATGACGTCATCATTGAAATGGATGCCACACGTGTACGGAAGGTTCCCGTGAGTTCGTTTGCAGATGTTCAACAGGCGAGCCGGAAATGACGGTAGGTAACCTTGACGACAGACGTCAGCCGCAGGTGAAAAGTAAACACCCTGTATGACACGGGTGTCACGGAAACTCCATTTCCATCAGGTGACGTAACGTGTCCCGGCCCTGTCCCATGTTTACACGGTGATACCGGTCAGATACCAAACGCATAACAGAGACAACTCATACACTTGTTCAGCTATTGTGCACTTCATCCTGGACCATGTGAAGGGACGTTTGTGTAGGAGGCAGATGGACAGAGCCAACATGGCTTCCAGGGCACAGCATCACTCCTGTTTCAGATTGGAGCGATGCTCTACGTCGTGCTAATGCTATACATTAAAATGAAAAACGCCATAGTCATTGTGTTAATAATAACATACAGTGTTATAACCTGAAATGAACCTTCATGGTGTTTATGGAAGAGCTAATGTCTTAGCTAATGGCCTTTCATGGCAAAATGTCTTTTATTTTGAACCGTTAAGGTCAGCGCGTGAAATACGCGAGAGGCTGTGGAGGTAATAACTGCTTATAACGGCTATAATGTGACTTGTTATAGGAAGGTTCTTCAACTTTTAGTTATATATATATTCAAATACAGATTATGATCGATAAATATTGGGTTTTTTTTTTGTCTAGTGTATTTTATTTGTGTATTTATATTGTAAGTACTACATTTAAACCTGAAGGATATTCAGAAAGTGCCTTTGCAGCCATACAAACATTAATTTTTG
>JACRUU010000019.1:8402167-8559667 GCA_030449085.1 Kryptopterus vitreolus | reverse complement strand
GTGTGTGTGTGTGAGAGAGAAGGTGTTGGCAAGAGAGCATATTTTTGTATCCTGGTCACATGATGATACACACTCTCTCTTTTTAAAAGACCATATGTCGAGTGAATTATGTGAGAGATAATTGTAGATGATGGTGTAGAATGGTTTGGAATTATTACGTAAACTCTTGACAAATTCTTGATGTTACCCAGAATACAACACTTATTAACCATTAATGAACAAATGAACCCTCTTTTCACAGCCAAATCGAAGAATTGACTGTTCGCCCTTAAACTTGTGTATTATGTTGTGAAAAGATATCACTATATTAAGGTATCAACAGTTTATATGGAAAAGCAACCGGAACAGAATTCTTAAAGGAGCCACGTCCCATATTTTACAATTAAAACACCCTCTAAAAAAGTAACATTGTAATTGATTAATAATTTTAATAAATTATTAGATTAATAAATTTATATTAAAAGAATAATTTCCAGAGTAACGATCATTATTTTAAAGATTTTGAGAGATTATATATATATTATATAACATCTGTTAGTTAGTTACAGTATTAGAAACATGAAATTTGTTCATTTATGGTACATTGAATCACGTTAAAATCACGATGAAATGTTTATATATATATATATATATATATATATATATATATATATATATATATATATATATATATATATATAGATTAGTTTTTGATTACTTTCATTGGTCCACTAGGTAGCGCTGAGAAAAAGTGGGATACATTTTCGTAACTGAGCTGCTTCAGAATCAAATTGTTAACGCGGCGTTATGTAATAATTAAATGACATAATGCCGTTTTTACTAACAGCAAAAATCTAAATGACAAAATCATTTCCCTGCCAATTTCTATTTATTTTATGTTTATTTGTTTCTATATATATATTTTGGTTGAACTGAAACTGCTTCAGGGGGCACGGTGGCTTAGTGGTTAGCACGTTCGCCTCACACCGCCAGGATCCGGGTTCGATTCCCGTCTCGGCCATGTGTGTGTGTGGAGTTTGCATGTTCTCCCCGTGTCTCAGGGGGTTTTTTTCTCCGGTTTCCTCCCGGTCCAAAAACATGCACGGTAGGTTGATTGGCACCTTGGAAAATTGTCCCTAGTGTATGAATGTGTGTGAATGTGTGTGTGAATGTGTGTGTGTGTGTGCCCTGCGATGGGTTGGCATTCCGTCCAGGGTGTATCCTGCCTTAATGCCCATAGACATCTGAGATAGGCACAGACTCCCCGTGACCCGAGAAGATCGGATATAGTGGTAGAAGATGAATGAATGAATGAATGAAACTGCTTCATAAAAGAACAGATCTCTCATGGCAATGAATTGTGGTGAAAAATTAACGTGAAAGCGGATGTACACACACACACACACACACAATAGAAAATTCACTTTTGTGTTTTGTTTCAGGTATCAAACACAATCTGTCGCTATTGTGTCTCAGATCCATGTGGTTTGTGAAACGGCGTGTATTCGGAATGCACGTGGGCCAATTAGGAAGTTGTAGTGTTGTTTTAAGGTTGTAGTACCTGATATGAGACATCTGCTTTCTCTTTTATTGCCTCCTTTTTTCCATCGTACCCCACTGCGTCACCCAGTGCCGGTATGTCGCTTTTCTCCGCCTGGTTTTCTCAGGGAGGTCCAGTTTCCTCGTGTGTGTGTGTGGATGCATGCATGTGTTACAGAAACACTGTTCTGTGTGTATTTGTCATGGTAGTGGGAACAGGTCGCTGTGAAATTGAAGCAAAGCCTCGTAGGTTTGGAAGCCTGGTGTCATTTTACTCGCTGTGGTTTCAGATGGTGTGTGAGAGAACATGGCGCAGGCGGGCGGGCCTGACCCCTCTGCACTGGGAATTACATTGTGTGATTGGATCAAGAGTATCAGAGACCACGAGAGTGTATCAAGCGATGCTCGCCCTTTTTGTAGCAGGAACCCGGGTCCTGCTGTGACAGTGTCTGTGTGTGTGCGTGTGCGTGCGTATATGTGTGTGTGTGTGTGTGTGTGTGTGTGTGTGGTGTATAATTCTGCTGAGTTGCTAATGAAAGACAGAGGTACTGGCTGATTCCATTGTTAGACTGTGAACTCAGCATAACCCATTCTGTTCAGCTGCACTGTAAATCTCTCTTGCTCTGCTGTAAAGCTTGTGAAGACCTACATGTATGTGTGTGTGTGTGTGTGTGTGTGTGTGTGTGTGTGTGTGTGTGTGTGTGTGTGTGTGTGTGTGTGTTTGTACGACTGCATCCGAGATTGCAGACTTTAGTCCATGTTAACAGACTTTTGCATGCATTGTGTGCAGATTTTGTTTACTGCTCGGGGGAAGAGATGTAGTGTGTGTGTGTGTGTGTGTGTGTGTGTGTGTGTGCACGTATATGCGTGAGAGATACAGCCTGCAGTTTTTTTTTTGTAGATCCTCATTTGCTGCAGATGGGAATGTGAAAAAAAGAGAGACAGACAGAGCTGATGGTATTTTGTGCCAATTCGTCCCAGCGCTGCTGCTGCTGCTGCTGTATATCTGGGGACTGATGTGCCTGGTAGGACTGTTAACAGCTGTTCATCGATCATGCCTGGCCTGCCTCATAGTACGCTACATGTGTTGGATACGGGGTGCAGGAGCACGCGCTCACCACTCCTTACTTATCCCTCAATCAGCCAGTCAATAAGGAAGCGAGATGGAGAGAGAGAGAGAGAGAGAGAGAGAGAGGGGGGGGGGGGGGGGAGAGAGTGTGTGTTTTGTGTGTGTGGATTGATTCTCGTTTCAAATGCAAGCAAAGAAGCAACAATGGTGGGTGTAGCAATGAGATAGAGAGAAAGAGAGAGAGAAAGGGAGAGAGAGAGAGAGGGAGAGAGGCGATGCAGAAAGAAACATCAGACAAAAATAGAATATAAAGACTGAGATGGTGAGAATGACAAAAAGGGCAAGAGTGATCTGGAAGATGAATACAAAGCTGGAGACAATGCGCCTGCATCCTCACCCACCCCTGAATGGATGTAGACTTGGGTCCCGAGGTTCAAGTCTACATTTCACCCAACGAGAAAGCAGCTAAAGTGAGCGCTAAATATTTACATGCATAAATTAGACACTCAAATCCATTCACAAATAATATTAAATAATAATAATAATAATAACATAATAATAATAATAATAATAATAATAATTCATTACATTCGTATGTCGCTTTTCTAGACACTCAAAGCGCTTTTGCATTATGAGACAGGGATGTCATTATCCACCAGCGGTGTACAGTATCCTCCTGGACGATGCGCCTGCAGCCATAGTCCACCAGAACTCCCACCACACAAAGCTTACTGGTGGAGAGGAGACAGAATGGTGAAGCCAATCAGTAGATATGGTCGATGGTTAGAAGGCCCAAAGGTGAATTTGGGCGGGAAGACGAGGACACTGGGAGACACCGGAACTATATTGACAACAGAGAGCCTCGGTTTAACGTCTCATCCGAAAGACGCTACTTATTTGATAGTATAGTGTCCCCAGTCACAATACTGGGGTGCTTGGAAACACACAGACCACATGGTAAGCGCCCCCTGCTGGCCCTCACTAACACCTTTTCCAGCAGCAACCTAGTATTCCCAGGTGGTCTCCCATCCAGGTATAGTACTAAACAACTCAGACTCTTAGGAGCTCATCCCAGTGCTTATCTCTTCAGTGGGAAGCAGTCTTGGTGATACAGCCATAAATAAATATGGAACATGAATGTAATTGTGTAATCTGAACAACACTACGTTTGTGTAATGCAATATGAGTACGATGGAAATGCATTATTATAACGATTGGGTTTATTGTATAAACGAATGGGCAAAGATTCGACTTGGTTGTATTTCGATAAAAGAAAATGAAAGACCACAAATCCAATTCAAAGACTTTAGTATACGTGAATGATATATACGGCCCGCGGTACCACTACAGTTAATGTGGTTAGTGTCGGTCTTCTGATCCTTTATAAATGCTGTTGTTACACTCCACTTTGAAATTGTTATCGCAGGATCTCAAGACAAATGCTCATACCTGCTCATAGATATATTGATGAGTGCTTTACATAAATGCCAGATTATAGAAACTCCAATTAACATTTTATAGGAGCAGGTTAGGGGCACGGTGGTTTAGTGGTTAGCACGTTCGCCTCACACCACCAGGGTCCGGGTTCGATTCCCGTCTTCGGCCATGTGTGTGTGTGGAGTGTGGAGTTTGTGCATGTTTTCTCCTCGTGCCTCAGGGGGTTTTTCTCCGGGTTCTCCGGTTTCCTCCCCCGGTCCAAAAAACATGCACGGTAGGTGTAGGTTGATTGGCACCTTGGAAAATTGTCCCTAGTGTATGAATGTGTGTGAATGTGTGTGTGTGTGTGTGTCCTGCGGTTGGCATTCCATCCAGGGTGTATCCTGCCTTAATGCCCATAGACACCTGAGATAGACACAGACTCCCCGTGACCCGAGGGAAGATCGGATAAAGCGCTGGAAGATGAATGAAGGAGCAGGTTACTGTTCTTGTGAAAATACTTGCTGAAAATGCGACTTTAGCTGAAACAGATGTTAGCCGAGGCACCACTCTAAGCACTATATGGCATAAATAGCGTAATCTATTGTTCACAAATGTGTGATTTACAATAAATGCGCCCTTGACTGACCAACTGTCCTGGAGATACCGGGGGGGGGGACGGACCACATTTTGGTCGCAAAATGCGACGCTAACGGAAAAACGACGTTAGCAGAAACAGCCGTTAGCCCGAGGCTCTGCTGTACATCTATAGTTAAATACATCTAGTATCATCAGTAAAGGTATCTACAAGATACAGAGCACAAGGAATTGTGCCAGTCTTTCCACAAGATGCTCTTAGCACAGTATTTCGTGTTATGAAACACAGATCCCACAAAACATTTTAGAAACCATCCAGGTGTTATATTTGGGAGATATTGAACAGAAATCTGCCGAGGAAGAGATTTGAGCACGGGAGGGGGAAATGAAGATTGACGTGACAGGCACAGGAGAGATGAGTTAACATGACACTTGCTGCTGTAACGGAGACAGGAACATGGAGCCGAGTCTGTCCCGTTATTCCTTCTCTTTTTATAAATCCCACTCAGTTACTTGGGGCTGCTGTATTTTATTATATACGTTGTAAAATGGAATAGAAGTCGTTATCACAGAGATGTCAATGAACGCAGTGTTGGTTTTTGGCTGGTGTGCAAAATGTTACAAATTGCAATCTGCATCATTTTTATTGCACGCTGTAAATGTTTAACCTCCAGCGTTACTGACGGAGCGCTCACGTGCGCGATCGAAACCGCCGTATAATTGTTTTCCATCTTAACGAGGTGCGTTAATAAAACTCGGACTTACGAGACGTTGGTTTGGTAGCAAATAGCGCCCGCGTTAGCCTCCATCGTAAGTGAATCATTGGCCATTGGTGCTTTCAAAGCTACTGTTATTGCTTCTAGTTTGCATGTCACTCGTGGCCTGTCGCTCGAGAAACAAATGAATATTTGTGAAATGAAGTCGGTTAATGACAAGTCGTGTTGAAATGCTCTGCAGGGCATGAAAATCACCTCCCTCGCCTTGTGCTTTAATGAGCTAGAAAGCGTCTGCGTCTTTATTATGTTCCTGAGAGACTTAAGCTCAAAGGAGGGCAGGCATGTGTGTGTGTGTGTGTGTGTGTGTGTGTGTGTGCAAAGGAAAAAAAAAAGATTTGTATGTTTATAAGTCTAGGTAATTTATAGGTGTGTATATAAATGCGCATTAGACATGGTAAGGTTTGTGTATGTGTGTGTGTGTGTGTGTGTGCTCCCCAGTTGCCGTGTGTAATCTATGGTGTGGCAGTGTGAAGCAGCTGTACTGTGTGTTTGTTGCTGTTTGAAGACCCCACTAATCCGTGTGAAGGTTAACTGCTCCTCCCCGATTTACACACGGAGAATTAAAGCAACGCTCTGCATAACGTGAGCACAGATGAACGTGAAACACGCCAAAGAGGTCCTTCGTAAAGAAATACGCGTACGGAAATAAAGCCGCTGCTGATGCGAGCTGAGACGAGTGCACGCGACTGTGGTGGAGGCGTAATTGGCTCGGTTCCGATAAACTAGAAGAGCCATGCATAATTAATGTCATTTATTTTCGCCGACCTGGGAATAGAGGAGCAGCGTGTTTTTTTTCACCGTACCCTTTTTGATACACCGCGACCTCAATCTCCACCTAAACACCCGGACACAAACAACGCGGCATTATGCTGGTGGACATTCGGAGCATGTCGGTGTTTTCTCTTTTGCTTGTTGACCTTTTCTATGGTGCAGGCTAAGGGTGTGTGTGTGTGTGTGTGTGTGTTGATTGTAAATGGTAGAATGTATTGAGTGAGCGAATGAGTTTGAGCGAGTCATCCAAAGCACCAATTTCATACACCCGAGTACGGTGACCTTTCGCAGTGGACTTGTCCCTCTCATCAGCGCTGCAGGATTAATGTTAGTCCAGCGTTTTTAAGAGGCGTCGATGTTCCCTTTTTTCCCTGCGAGGGAGGCGACCTTTTCCCTGCCCGGTGGCCTTTCCGTTGCTGACCGCTGGATTAAGTCACGGGATAATGGAATGATTCCGCACCTTATTACCACCACTGCTGCTGACACCAAAGTCATTTACGGCCGAGAAAGGCGGCAGTATTTGATAGAAAATTGATTCAGGAAGATAGGGTTTTTTTTTTTTTTTTTTTTTTTTTTTTTTTTTTTTTTTCGATTTCTCACAAGTTTTCTCACAAGCAGCAATACGGCAACAGCGCAACTGCAAGACAAATATCATCTTAACAAGCATTTTGATTAAGAATTTATCTAACATTCCCCAACAAATCCAAGATTAGATATTATTCTGTATGGAACTCATCACTTTATAGAACCAGCGCACCTCGCACCCCATCTATGGTACAATTAATAGAATTATGATCACAGTATTAACATTATGTTGTATATTAACATCTGTATATTAACATCTATATATATACACTGTATATATATATATATATATATATATATATATATATATATATATATATATATATATATCCGGCATTGCCGATTTAATATAGGGCACGGTGGCGGTGGCGTAGTGGTTAGCACGTTCGCCTCACACCGCCAGGATCCGGGTTCGATTCCTCGTCTCGGTCATGTGTGTGTGGATTTTGCATGTTCTCCCCGTGTCTCAGGGTTTTTTTCTCCGGGTTCTCTGGTTTCCTCCCCCGGTCCAAAAACATGCACGGTAGGTTGATTGGCACCTTGGAAAATTGTCCCTAGTGTATGAATGTGTGTATGTGTGAGTGTGTGTGTGTGAATGTGTGTGTGTGCCCTGCGATGGGTTGGCATTCCATCCAGGGTGTATCCTGCCTTAATGCCCATAGACGCCTGAGATAGGCACAGCTCCCCGTGACCCGAGGGAAGATCTTTTTTAGATTATTAAAGCGGTAGAAAGCGGATGGTAGAAAATGATTATGAATAAATTATATATATATATATAGATATATATTTATATATATATATATATATATATATATATATATATATATATATATTAGCATGCGTCCGGCTGCAATATAAATGTAGTGTATTTACGTAAGAGTGTACACAAACTGTGTCCTGGCTGTTTGGTAAGTGCTGACTCTGTCATTCTTTTCTGTTTGACAAAGCATATGTGTGTATGTCGTTAGTGAGGCAGTGTCAGCGAGAGAGTGCCTCGACTCTGCCAAGGCTGATCCGCTCACGCCTCATACCAACATTGAGCTGCAAGGCCAGGCACAGTCTCTGAGCCGCTTCCACGGCCGGCTGTGGCAAACACATCAAAAAAACATTAATCCGCTTCAAGTGCCTTTTATACTCAAGGCTGTATTTCATTTCAGTCAGGAAGGGTATAGGGTTTTTATGATCCTCCGTAACGTACCTGTAAAGGGAGAAAGTGTCAGATTATTGTACATTCGGAACCAAGTACTGTGACGTATGGCCATGGATTTGGAAAAGGATGTGCCCTTTAGATGCTCAACGCGAAGAATAGATCTTGTGTAACTCACAGTGTTGTGGGAAATATGTTTTAGCCATTGCAGCACCATTCAGGTAGCTTTTATAAATGTTTTTCTCTAGGGCTGTCAAAGTTAATTAACGCAAATTGACTTTAACTGCACTAATGTTATTAACGCATGATTAACGCAGTGTGCATTACTGTGTGAGTGATCTGCTCCTTCACTCTGCGTCGAAACCCCAATTACGCCTACTAGCTGCGCATTCACAACAGGTATGAGCTCCTCACTATATTAGCGTATATTACCTCATGGAACCGTACGGAAGCGCATCGCATTCCCAAATCTGTAAAAAAAAAAGCGCATTTTTCTTATGTGAATTCTCCCGTATAACCTAAACACATCACCAGTTTATAAAAAAAAAAAGCAACCGGAACACAATTCTTAAAGGAGCCACACGCCATATTTTACAATTAAAACAACCACTAAACAAGTAACGTTGAAATTAACAAGAAATTAATTCAATAACAGAATAACTTCCAGATTGAAATAAACATTAAATCATTCGTAATTGTAATTAAATGACATTTATTATTAAAGTATTAGAAAAAGTATTTATTTATGGTACAAGTGCGATGAATTAAAATGCCATTATTCTTGAGTTACCTCATGGCAAATAATCAAATAATTGAATCTATTGCGTGTTTTTAGCGGTAAAGTGCTTTGTTGTGACTGGTGATTTAAATGGCCTCCAGTATGACTATTTTGGGATGTGAGTGGACGACCACGTGGATTCCCAGAGACACTTGTAATAAACATTATTATTATTTGGGAGATCACAGATTGTGTTCTTTTGCTGTGTGTAATTGTCAGGGCTTAAGATACGTTCCTTGTGTATGGCGAGTTTCTGGTACAGATGGATGGTAACACTGAAATGATAGGTTTCAGGTTAAACCCCCCCCCCCCCCCTCCTCCTCCTCCCCAGTCTGTAATTTGGAGAACATGAAGGAAGCCTTATTGTCCACTTCTATAGGGTCACTGATGTGCATCATGGTAAAACACAGATGGTCAATATGGACACTTGTAAATCATTCCATAAGAGTTTCCCTTTGATTCTTTTGCTCTGTCAGAATTCATGATTGCTGGTTGCATAGTTGAGCTCCAATAACGAGGGTACTCAGGTACCATAAATCATAGATGTTCTCTGGCTTTAGGGCATGCATTTACCTTGAAATAGATCTGACTCGGTGGAAAGGCACGACATGTTTTCTTATTTACTCAGTCCTTGTGGTGCAAGTGGCCACTTTGAAGATGGACCCTGAAGTCAGGATGACACGGTGAGCATCCATGGTTCTGAAATGTCTCGAATACACCAGTAATACTGGATGTTGTGGGTCACATGACATAGGCCTAAGAGCTTGTATTTGTGTTGAAGTGCCTTGTATGTTGCATGTATGTTACAAAAAAGGGGCAGATTTGAGAGCCAAATGCCAGTCTGATCAGTTTAAGCAGAGTATAAGGGTGAGCCCATCAGGCTTGGCCCATGTCCTTTGCCCTGCTTGCCAGTGTGTAATCTGTTTGGCCGCCATCTCTGCGGCAGACAAAGAGAATTGGTTTTGAACCAAGAGGGCAAGCAATTTACTCCTCATTCACAGACCATTCTGCACCTTATAAGAAAGAAAAAAAAAGAGAAGAAAGCAGAGTGGGGGTTGGAAAAAGGCGGAAAGAGTAGAGGGCTGTGTAGAAAAGGAGAGAATCCAAGAAAAGAAACACAGAGTAGCACTATAGATGGAAGGTAAGTGTTAAGGCGGGGAATTAAAGGTGGAAAGCGTGAAACGCATGCGATTAAAAGCCGTGTGTGTGTGTGTGTGTGTGTGTGAGAGAGAGAGACTGGAACGTTCCTGACACACTCAGAAGCCCCACGTTTTCAGTGTCCAAGGCTCGAAAGTGCCTGCAAGGCCCACCAGTGTGTTTTTTTCCAACATTCCGTTCTATAACGTAAATTCACGCCACTTTAAACGATAAACAAGCTCACTGTCAATTTATCTCTGCCAAATTTTCTGCTCTTTCAAAAACCAAAACATTCTTTGCTGAGCATTCCTGCAGTGTTACCACTACATCGTCTGCATTTTTCAGCAATAGCGAGAGGTTGGAAAGCTGGACCTTGATGTCGGCGCGCAAACTTATTTTCCGTCGTTGCCTCCGTTTCGTTCCCCAAAAAATTGGAGCCCGGATTTCTGGTCTCTCAGCGGAGACACGGGCCGCATTCAGAGAGATATATTGTCAAAGTGTTTTTGCCAAATGGAAAGTCTGCACACAGCAGCCTTTAATACGGCCTTTTTTGGCCACTCGGATCAGCCTTGGAAGAGGTCAGCATACACACACACACACACACACACACACACAGACATATATATATGTATGTATATGTATATATATATATATATATATATACAAACAAACACACAAATGGGGGTCTCAATGCAGCAGCTACTGAAATCATGAAGGCTTCAATGATGAAGGTTTGATCATTGTTTATATGTTTAGTCTTTCTCTATCCTTTCTGTTCCTACTCCACTTCCTGTGATTACACTAATATTGTACCATTTATTTATATAAATATAATGTGGCTTGTTCTATTGTATCTGCATAAAACTGTTCATTTGAGGGTACTGCTGGTACGCCTAGCAGGCATTTTACCAAGTAGGGTTTTTTTTCAGTGTAATCTGTAACCTCTGCAAATTGCAGCACACGCTTGGTGGTATGAAACATCACAGGTGGAAGACAACCATTTCCAATTTGGAGAATGCTAATGACCCCATGTTCCCACACGCACACACACACACACACACACACACACCACACACACACACACACACAGTTCGCAGTAAAGGAGCTCCTACAGAGCAAAATCCTGGATACAGGAGTACTACACACTCTCCCTCAGAGGCATGGAGGAAATGGACGGAAATGAGACGGATGGAGATCATTCTCCCCGCTGCCTCAAGGGCAAACAACCCCCCCCCCTCTCTCTCTCTTGCTTTTCCACCAATGGATTTGCCCACTGGAGTGGCAGTGGCGTTCTTAATTGCACTGTATTGCACTGCATTGTATAACTTAGGGAAGACGAAAGTCTTTTCTGTTGCCTGTTATCATCTGTATCCTGTTCTGCTTTGTTCAGGTTCTGACACGATTCCAATGTGCGACTTTCTCATCTGTCTTCTTGTCCTTGTGTTTGTCGATACGTGTGTCAAACAGGCCCTCGTGCTGCCTGATTAAAACCTCTTGAACTGTCGCTGCCCACAGATCAGCGTGAGCTCAAATAGCTGTCTGATGGCAGATTGATGATGCTTTGCGGTTGTGTTTCAGTAAGTGAGTGATGTGTTTGCCGGTGAAGGTGTGAGGACACACATGCACACAGATGCACAGATGTACACACATATCCTCTGGCTGTTGACACTTTGATAGCAATGGAGGTGGCACCAGCTGGAAGAGGTATTGTTCAGGCCTCCTGTGCCTTTTCCTCTTCCTATGTGCTGATGTGGCCATTTCACACTGCTTAGAGTGTGTGTGTGTGTGTGTGGGTGTGTGTGTGTGTGTGTGGGTGAGAGAGAGCAAGAGAGAAAAAGCTAGAGATCATAAAAGCATCTTCCTAGATTTTCCCTAAATTATGCCTACTATCAGCAGTTTATATGGAAGGCAACCAAAACCGGAAAATAATTCTTAAAGGAGCCACGTACCATATTTAACAATTAAAACAACCACTAATTAAAAAAAATTTACATTGAAATGATCAAGAAATGAATATTAAAAGAATCATTTCCAATTAGAAATAAACATAATATTGCGATTAATCTCGAGTTAACTCATGGCAGTCATGCGATGTGTTACCCTATTGACAGCCCTTATGCATGCACATGCCATGTTTCCTGTCAGTATTTAATCCTGATTGTTTCGATGAAAGCGTATACATTGTTGTGTTGTGTTGTTTATGCTCCATCATTTTACAGATTGAATCGACAAACTGAATTTAAAACGCACATCAAGAAATATTACGAAAAACTCCTACATATAATAGGTCTTACAGTTTTTCCTGGGATGTGTTCTGGGAGATCTCTTGCTAGTGGATTTGGCTGGTGGATTACCTGTTGGACGCTCGCTCGTCGCTCACAAGCAGAAATGCTCAACACACAAACTCCTTAATGATAGGTTCTCTGTGGACACCCCGGACCAAATTACAGGCATTAGTTTGGTGGAGAGGACACATTGTATAGCAAGCCAAGACATTCTCGACAGTATGCAGTCCAGCACGATGATCTGATGGCCATGTTTTGTATATTTAATACCTACATCTCTTTTTTTCCATGACTTACTTGCCAGTTGTCATTTCGGCCTACATCCTTAACATAAAGATCATAGAGATCCTAACAGGCACTGAGACACACATACTGTATGCAGTCCATTACTCATTCTGTTATTTAACCTCAAACACTATAGATGATATTTCAGGCCATCAATCCCAACCCAAGTAAGCAAAAATAAAATAATTCATTCATTCATTCATTCATCTTCTACCGCTTTATCCGATCTTCCCTCGGGTTACGGGGAGTCTGTGCCTATCTCAGGCGTCTATGGGCATTAAGGCAGGATACACCCTGGATGGATAAGCCAACCCAATGCAGGACACACACACACTTCACCTTCACACACACATTCACACACACATTCATACACTAGGAACAATTTTTCAAGGTGCCAATCAACCTACCGTGCATGTTTTTGGACCGGGAGGAAACCGGAGAACCCGGAGAAAAACCCCCTGAGGCACGGGGAGAACATGCACAAACTCCACACATACACATGGCCGAGCCGGGAATCAAACCCGGATCCTGTAGGTGTGAGGCGAACGTGCTAACCACCAAGCCACCGTGCCCCATTAAAATAAAAATCATACTCTTGTTAAATATCTTTATATAAAAACGTTGGATCGCTAAATTATTAAATATAAACAGTGTTGGGGGGGGTGGGGGGGTGGGGGAACTAGTGACGTGTAACGGCGTTAATGTGATTTCGTTGAAAAATAAATGTAGCAGTAATTCCTTATTGAGAAAAAAACGTGGAATTAAATTACTGTTACTTAGGAAATGGTTAAAGATTGCAAATCTCAAATCCCCCACTCGACAAATGTTTACGTAAACCTACTTAAATATGCAAAGCAGCTCAATATCAAGGGTTAATAGGCTAAAATTAGACATTGCAAGTGACTGAAAATAACATTAAATAAGGTACATGTTAATATACATGTAAACATGATAGAATTGGCAATAATAATCATAATAATAATGTTTTAAAAGGCAGTATTACAGGGTTGTGTTGCTATGTTGTGATCTTACATTACACTGACTGGTTTTTAATAAAGTACGCTATGAAATGATATGTGTCAGTCTGATAGCACACATTCCCACTGCTTCCCTCCATTATCCTATTTCCTCCTGGTTCCTTTGATATGACTAACACTCCCGAGTGTTCTGGTGTGGGCGAAGGTACAAGATGTCTTTGATATCAGGGGTTCGGGAGCAGCTGGAGTGAAAGTATGAGAGTGATTTGCTTTTCCCTTATCTCACAATCTGAGACGGCGGATACACACCGAGCATGCGTACTACACTCGTCTCCACAGTCAGGAAATGGGCCATTCCTTTGTCCAGGCTAGTGGCACAGACAGAGGAAGCTCAGTGTGTGTGTGTGTGTGTGTGTGTGAATGAGAAATAAAGCGAGACAAAAAATGCATGTGGGAGATATATATATGTGTGTGTGTGTGTGTGTGTGTGTGTGTGTGTGTGTGTGTGTGTGTGTGTGTGTATGCATGTGGTATTCATATAGGTGTGTGTTTGTGTGTAAGAAACTGTAAGTAAGTTTTACAGATAATTGCTGTGTTCTTTTTCTGCATGAATGTGTGTGTGTGTGTGTGTGTGTGTGTGTGTGTGTGTGTGTGTGGTGTGTGTGTGTGTGTTTGTTGGGGGGGGTAACACCACTGGAATGTTAATCTCATGCTGCTTAATGGAGACTGGCAGATGTGGAAGGCTGTTATCAAATAAACAATGAGAGGAAGTTACTTTTATGAGAGGCGAGTGTGTGTGTGTGTGTGTGTGTGTGGTGTGCGATGTGTGTGTGTGTGTGGGGTGTGTTGTGTGTTGTGTGTGTGTGTCGGGGGGGGGGTGAGGGTGTGTGTGTGTGTGTGTGTGTGTGTGTGGGGGGGGGTGGTATTAGTGAGAGTGAGAGAGAGAGAAAGGCCACGTAACCAGTAGCAGTATTGTCAGTTTAAAGCTGCATGAGACAGTACGATAAGATCAGCACTGGCAGGAATTTTGCATTTTGGCCCAAATACAGACAAAGTGCAATCGTTGTTTTTCCCCGTGTGCGTTAGATCTCCTTTCGGTTATGTAAAACAGTGACTCTATTGTGGAAATCCAGTAATTGGTACACAATCGTTCATTAATGTCATTTGGTAATTAAATAATTTGCGTTTCGGGAAAACAATGATTTTTTTTCCCATTGTACTGAAATCTCACTGAAGCATTTCCCCTGTTAGATGGAACCACTTTTTGATCATAAAATGTATCCAGAGTTAAAAATAGGATCGAATCGTGCAGCTTACAGTCGACTGATCTGCAATAGGATAAAATATCTGGATAATAAATGCATTGTGAAATGAAAATCATTATTTTGTAGTGACAGAGGCACGGTGGTTTAGTGGTTAGCACGTTCGCCTCACACCGCCAGGGTCCGGGTTCGATTCCCGTCTCGGCCATGTGTGTGTGGAGTTTGTGCATGTTCTCCCCGTGCCTCAGGGGGTTTTTCTCCGGGTTCTCCGGTTTCCTCCCGGTCCAAAAACATGCACGGTAGGTTGATTGGCACCTTGGAAAATTGTCCCTAGTGTGTGAATGTGAGTGTGTGTGTGTGTGTGTGTGTGTGTGTGTGTGTCCTGCGATGGGTTGGCATTCCATCCAGGGTGTATCCTGCCTTAATACCCATAGACGCCTTAGATAGGCACAGGCTCCCCGTGACCCGAGGAAAGATCGGATATAGCGTTAGAAGATGAATGAATGAATGAATTTTCTAGTGACATGGCGTGTTGTGTTTTAATCTTTACTCGCCCTTTGGTGCGCGTCGCTCATTTGAATCCAATTTATTGAGTGTGGAAACCCCACGGAGACTCCTCTTTGGGATATTTATTATTGATTGGGAGAACATTGGAGGTCACGTTATGAAAACTGTTCGGACCGTAACTTTTTGTTTAGGGGAAGAAAAAAAAAAAACCCTTTTCCACGGCTGCGTCAGTGGTGTATATTTTTAAGGTTGTTACAGATGTGTGCATGCTGCCTTGGATTTCAGCCAGTGAGTTGTGGTTGTGTAGTTGAAAGGCTATCAGTCTCCTGTCCCAGGAGTGCTTCATCCACGAGGATGTTGCGTTCATCATTGGAATGTTAGAGCGGAGATTGCTTTCCGTGCATTAATACAAGTCTGTATACATCTCGAGCGAATGTCTTTCATAGAGCTTTCTTTCTCTTATTATTCTTTAGCTGCAAAGCTTTCAACCTGTAATTCCGATGCCTGCTTTTTTTGTCTAGACATCTTTATGTCACTACGTTTACTCCGTCTTTCATGGATTGTCACTACTGTAGTCATAGCTGTGATGGCTCCTGCCATAATGAGAGACATGATTGTTTTTATGATTGTGATGATACCACATCGGTCCATTTTCCCTGTTACAGAGTGGCCTGGAAAAGGGGGCAGGGCAGGGCAGCTGGGTTGGGAGAGCCATTCTGTCTGATTTTGTGTGTGTGTGTGTGTGTGTGTGTGTGTATGGTTTTCTGGAAGGTAGGATTTCTCCAGTCTGGAGATAATGGTTATAGAGAATATCAGTGGTGTTTTTTGTTTGTTTTCTGTTCCACTTCTTTCTCCTGAAGTGTTTCTCATCTGTCATCCATCATTCTATCATCAGTCTGTATTTCTTTTCAGATAAATCAAACACCCAACCAACCCTCCACAACACACACACACACACACACACACACACACACACACACACACACACAGTGGATTGAGAAGTTGGTTGTTGGTTAAATGTCCTCCTGTTAGTGACTGTCCAGGAAGACGGCGCTGACAGCTTGGAATTTGTTTCCAAAAACAAATAGATTCGGGTCATTATTTTGTGTATATTTTGTTTTTGCCAAACTGGCACTGCTGATTCCATAACGTCCGACCACGACGACGATTTATTTCACCTGAAAGATGTTTGTAAAAGAAAAAGGTCTTTTGGCAGTTAAACAGTAATGGGATCCTTTATGTTAAATATATATGGTGGTTTAGTGGTTAGCACGTTCGCCTCACACCGCCAGGGTCCGGGTTCGATTCCCGTCTCGGCCATGTGTGTGTGGAGTTTGTGCATGTTCTCCCCGTGCCTCAGGGAGTTTTTCTCCGGGTTCTCCGGTTTCCTCCCCCGGTCCACACCAAACATGCACGGTAGGTTGATTGGCACCTTGGAAAATTTGTCCCTAGTGTGTTCATGTGTGTGTGTGTGTGTGTGCCCTGCGATGGGTTGGAATTCCATCCAGGGTGTATCCTGCCTTAATGCCCATAGACGCCTGAGATAGACACAGGCTCCCCGTGACCCGAGGAAGAAGGAAAGATTGGATTAAAGCACTAGAAGATGAATATATATATATATATATATATATATATATATATATATATATATATATATATATATATATATATATATATATATATATATATATATATATATAAACGGCAGTATATAACCCGTATTTCCTGAGCATATCATTTAACAATGAATTAGCCGCATTAATAATTATGACATCAAAAGGTCCATGTAAGAATCCGTTAATGTCAGTGAATGTGTGTGAATGGCGTAAACGTGTCTGCAGATGTGCATATGATTACCGTAGAGTTAATCGAAGACGTGTGCATGTGCCGTTTTAAAATGGCATTTTTGAAACATTTCCTTTAGGTTGTGTAACTAATAGCAAGTCTGCAAAAACAGATGCAATATAACTAAATAAGACACTTTTTATTCACGTTTGTGTGTTTTGTTTACAATGAATGGATTATACGCAGCAAATACAAGCAATTTCTTGGCGAAAGATTCGTTCTGCAAAGCGTAAAATCTGAGCTAGAAACAACATTGTAATGTCTGGTCATTAAAGGTACAGGGGATTGGGCAGATTTTAGGGAAAAGCCTGTGGACGGAATGTTGTTTTCATGCAAATCACTGTCTGATGTGCATGGGACCGGCTCTCCTGATTGGCTGCTAAATGTAGGTGTCATTTCTGTGAAATAGTTTTCCTTTGATTCTGTGCCTGTTGCCCTTTTCACAGCGCTTTTCTCTGTTCTTTACACACTATTCAGTGGACCGGATTTGCACGCTAAATTGCAACAGGCCCGAGCGTCTCCAAGCTGTTGCCACTTAAACACTCCAAGCGTTATCAAGGTGCCTCACGTTTTAGTGCAGACGGAGACCGAAGCAGACGAAACCCCGGCTGTTTTGCAGGACGAATATTTGACTTGCATATTTGAGTGAAGAAGTGGAGCCTGGCGTTGCTGTGCACCTGCTCGTCCTTCTTTTATTTTCACTTTCAGTGTCTTTCCCTGTGTGTGATGAGTTGTTGTGTGCAGCCTGGCACGTTTGAGTAATGCGTGTAGTATTGGCTCCTCTGAGAGACAAACAGAGAGGATTGTCGATGCACCACCTCACCTTCATTTCAACACACACACACACACACACACACACAGAAACACCACCATACACATGTATGTAGATCTGGGTGATGTGTCATATAAAATGAATCTCTGGTTTGGATTTTGGGATACAGAGGGGAAAATGTGTTGCTGTTTGTTCCTGTTTGTAGTGGGTGTTTTGGGGTCTGTCATGTTTATCCTGCAGCACCACACACACACACACACACACACACACACACACACACCTCCACATTCAACAACGTGGTTGTGTTTGAGGTGCTGGAAAAAAATGTAGTCGTGCTGCTTCCTTTAGTCGCCACAAACGTTAGATAAATGTTACAGCGGGGTTTTGGTTTGTTGAACGTCTGAAGTTACAAACCCGAACCGTTTCCATACGACTGATGAAACTCCGCCCCCTCTCGGAAAGGAGCTCTTCGGATTGGTCAGAGCTCCGCCGTGTTGTATTTGGTATTTCCCAAGTGTAATGCGCTACAGGAGGCGGAGAACTTCGCAAGCTCGCTGTGCCAAACCGAGGTGACATCGTAAAATCTTTTTTTTTTTTTTTAACATAAGTAGATAATAAATATTAATCACGCTATATTTTGTATGATCACTGTAGTGTCCATTCATTTTATACAAATATAATAAGCAGTAATTTATGCATCAACATATGTCTGTAATCTGAGTGTAACGGGGAAACGTAAGCAACCTTTAATAATTTTAGGTCAATGACATGTCAGGTGACTCGCACCCCATAAAAGGATTAACATAGGGACATGCATGTGGGTGCCATGTCAGGTTTTTCTTTTATTATTCAAAAAAACTGTGATTTATCACAAAATAAAACTAACGTTAATACAAAATGATGCCAACTGAGCGCTTTTTTCCTGAGACGTGCGTGGGCTTCTGTAAGCTGATACATGCAAAGGCAGATAGTGTCAAACCTCGAGGTGTTCATCCTTAGACTTATATAAGACATAATGTTTCACAAAAGACATTTGTCCGATTTGAAGTACACTGATGTACTTTATGCTATGCATTCTGGGAGCTTCCTGAACCCAGACCTTCCTCCGTTCAAATGTGTCATCCAAAAACTGTCTTCGCTTCCAGTCTGCCTTTGGGACGTTCGTGTATAACGGCTGCGTGGGCACTTTTAGATAATCCATATTCTGTGACTAGCCTGCATCAGCGTGTCAAGGAGCGCCATATATCATCCTGAAAAACAAAACACACACACACACACACACACGCTCACAAAACACAGCCGAGTGGAAGTAGGCCTGCATTTCTCATTAGCCTACTCCACTTCTGCAAGGGTAAAAACGGATCTGCACGCTGATCTCTTGTTCTCCTGGGAAACACTGTTCCTGCATGTTGCTTTTTTATCTCCGCCCCATACTGCACCACCACCACCACCACCGCCGCGTGGATTCAAGCTGATGTATGCATGTATATTGGATGATGGTATATTGAAAGTGTGTGTGCGATGGAATTCGATCAGAGTTCATGTGTAGCGTAGCGTCCGCATTAATAATTCTATCTACAATTAGAAAGTTCTCACAAGGACAGTGAAGCAAGTGTGTGTGTGTGTGTGTGTGTGTGTGTGTGTGTCATTCAGACATGCATCTAAATTATTAGTATATCTTACAAAAATGGCTCCATATGTGTCCAGATTTAAATAATGTTATGTAGATTGAGACACATTAAAGTGTTGCCATTCCTATACAAGAAATGTCAACACACTACACTATACCCATCCATTACTTTTCTTCCTTCAGTATCCCTCATTCCAAACACTTATAGACACATAATTACAGTATATTCCGACCCGTTCACCGATTATCTGTCCGTCTCTCACCGTTACATAGTAGACCTTAAAGAATTACTGTGTCCATGTATTGATCGCTAAAGCAGTGGGTCAGTCTGATGCGTCTTTTCCTGAGAATATAATCTTTCTTTCCTTCTCATTTTTCCCCCCCCATCAATGAACAAGGCAAACGACTGCCGCTTCAACGAAAAGAAGTCATTTGAGTGACGTTTTCCCAACAAGCCTGTTTGGCCAACCTGTGTGATTATCTTGTTTACTCACCGATAAGTGTTTTATTCAAAACCCTTTAATAACTATTAAAAAGTCCAGTGAGTGAAATGATAATGATGTTTGCTTTCCCACCGAGTTTGACTTCCTGCTGGGGGGGGATACAGACTTAAACATACGGAAGATTGTAGCCAGAAAAATCTAGGGTATAACGCCAATACTATCAGTGAAGAAAATATAATATAACACAGACATGTTTATTTATTTATTTATTTATTTATTGCTCAATTTCTTCTCTCTTTGAGTAGGTTTTGTTTGATCACTGTAGCGTCCATTCATCCTATACGAATAAAATAGGCAGTCATTTGTTTATATACACAAGAATAAACGTTGAGCAGCTCCCATGTTGAGTTTCATTTTATACGGTTAATTTGGTCATAGAAAAGAAATGATGCAGTTCCTCCCAAGCACATGGCATCAGTAGTTCTTTTTTTTTTTATTATTCAGACCAGCAGTATTTCAGTGCTGAAATTTTTTTATCCAGGCTTTTTTATCCAGGAACACACTACCTTGTGGTGAAATATGTGAAACAGCTTGTGATTCGACTCTAAAAATTGTCTGGGGTCGCCGTTATTCTGAATCTGTCTGCTGGGTGCTTGTGATTTTAGGTGTTTGCTTTCGGCTGATGTTTATCTCAATTATTCCTCACTATGCACATCTTAAATATCATTTGAACACAAATCACTGCTTTAACTTTAAAACACTAGGGGCACGGTGGTTTAGTGATTAGCACGTTCGCCTCACACCACCAGGATCCGAGTTCGATTCCCGTCTCGGCCATGTGTGTGTGGAGTTTGTGCATGTTCTCCCCGTGCCTCAGGGGGTTTTTCTCTGAGTTCTCCGGTTTCCTCCCCCGGTCCAAAAACATGCACAGTAGGTTGATTGGCACCTTGGAAAATTGTCCCTAGTGTATGAATGTGTGTGAGTGTGAGTGTGTGTGTGTGCCCTGCGATGGGTTGGCATTCCATCCAGGGTGTATCCTGCCTTAATGCCCATAGACGCCTGAGATAGACACAGACTCCCCGTGACCCGAGGGAAGATCGGATAAAGCACTAGAAGATAATAAATTCTACTACATCCTATAACCAGACAACAAAAGGGCAGTTTCAAGCTGTTTCTTAACCTTTTTTTTGACCATTAATGGCAGCTTAGTGATGGGATTTGAACCTGCAATCTTCTGATTCAGAGGCAACAGCCTTAACATGTGAGTATTAGTCTTAAAATGATTCTTTATTCTTTCACTTTAAATCTGTCACTTGTTTCTAGTGAAATTTCCCTCAAAAGGAATTTCCTTGTCTGGCCTGAACAAGTACATTTACATTTATAGTCTAATGTGGAATGGGAAGACTTTTCATGGCAAAAAACAACACCTTTATTTCCTTTCTTACATTTCAGTGTGTGTGTGTGTGTGTGTGTGTGTGTGTGTGAGAGAGAGAGCATGCATATGTGAACACAGCATAGTTTTAGTTCTTTAAGAATGCATATTTGTGTATTTGTGTGTTCAGAGGGAAGAGGTTGGCATGTTTATTGTAATTCACATTAGTGAAGGGGCGCAAAAGAATTTCATCTGTATTATCAGTTATCAGTGGAACTGGAGCACATTAGTCATCTTATCCTCTCATCGTTTCTCCTCTCCAGACTTCTCAAAGGGTCATTGGTTACCCGTCACCATGGCAACTCTCATGGCCTTTCTAGCCAATGGCAGTGGGATGTCTGTTCTATCACTGTAAATTGTCTATATTATATATATATATATATTATATATATATATATATATATATATATATATATATATATATATATATATATATATTATATATTATATGCTTTGTGATCAGTATCCGAATGCCTTAGACCAATGAGCTGTACCACACCATTTGTGCTCCAGGGGGCCATATATACATGTGATATTAGATATGAAAATAATTATCCCTAGGTAATATATCTATTTGATATTCGTGAAAAGCTCCCAAAAAAACTGGTAGAACGCAAAAAGAAATTTCCCTCAAAGGATCCTTAAAAAACAAAAAAAACAAAAAAACACAACAAATAACAATACAATACAACAACAATATATATATAAATATATATAATATATATATATATATATATATATATATAATATATATATATATATATTAAAGGCATAGAAACCTTTTCTGATTAAGGTTTGTAAGGTTGTATCATCTACAGTGGTATTATTAGTGTATCTGCCACTCATAAGCATTAGCGTTCATTCCAACAATAGATGTCCTATAAATGTTATAGAAGAAGAGCCTTTATTGGTCACATATACATTACAGCGTACAGTGAAATTCTTTTCTTCACATATCCCAGCTTGATTTGGAAGTTGGGGTCAGAGTGCAGGGTCAGCCATGATACAGCACCCACTGGAGCACAGAGGGTTAAGGGCCTTGCTCAAGGACCCAAGAGTGGCAGTGACCCAAGAGTGACTAATATGCTGAATGGGCTCGAACCCGTGACCTTCCAATCAGTAGCCCAGTCCCTTAATCCATGGATCTGAACCACCCTCCTCTGTGCTCCATAATGCTATCTGATTATGTCAAAGTCAAACAGCACACAGTCCACTATATTGCACATTTTATGGACATTTCTGAACGCATATTAAAATATCCTTGGTGCTAATGTATTCCGGGACGAGATCGAGGCGTTCTCAGGGTGGTATGGCCGTAAGCCGGCGCTAATGTATTCCCCACAGAAAGGTACACGTTTAATGTTTAAATTAGTCTACCAGTTAAAGAGCACTCACAATGCACCTTGCCATTTGTGAGGAATAGGACCCCGAGCGATATGGACCTCGTCTTTGGAGAACTTCATAATCATCTTTCTTAGAAACTGACTCTGTTCTGCTTCACTGGAAATTTCATTTATTCCCCTTCAGTAAGTGTTTTATCCTGATGAGCAGTGAATCATGATGTTCCACACTATTGCAGAAAGACTGGGTATGAGGAGCGAATATGCCTTGTATAGGACACAAAGGCATCACACACACACACACACACACACACACATTCCCAGTCTTGTTCACACCTAAAGGTACTAAGTATAATCAGTTCACCTACAGGCATTTTTTAGGAGATGGGGAAAGCCAAGCTCAAGTTTCTCTTTTTGTCTCGTGTACTGACTTGCCGTGTATGAACTGCACCCCCAATACCCAGCAATGATAAAAATATGAATAGCCCATGGGATGATGACATCATCTGAGAGTCAATTGTGTGTGTATGTGTGAGAGTGAGTGTGTGCGTCTGTACGTGCGTCTCTGTGTGTGTGTGTGTGTGTGTGTGTGTGTGTGTGTGTGTGTGTGTGAGATTCTGGACAATTGAGATGAGACTTTTACCCCTGAGGCATTATATATGAATGTAATTTTGTGTATTATGCGAATGTCAAAGCGAGAGAGAGAGAGAGAGAGAGAGAGAGAGAGAGAGAGAATGAAGCATTATGTTAGCTCTGTACAGAAACAGAACACAGAAATGTCTATTTTAAAGTTTAATTTTGTTATTTTGTTTGCGAATATAAAAACATTTCTGTTTCCTACATGCGAGTTTAAAGAATAAGAATTTGACAAAGCAGGGTCTTTTTTATGCTTCATTCATTATTTCGTTTATTATTTCCTGCTGAATGCACATCGTATATTGTAGTGGCTTAAATTTTGATTTCTTTGAATAGTAAACTGGGGGCACAGTGGCAGTGGCTTAGTGGTTAGCACGTTCGCCTCACACCGCCAGGTCCGGGTTCGATTCCCGTCTCGGCCATGTGTGTGTGGAGTTTGTGCATGTTCTCCCCTGTGTCTCAGGGGTTTTTTTTTCTCCGGGTTCTCCGGTTTCCTCCCCCGGTCCAAAAACATGCACGGTAGGTTTGATTGGCACCTTGGAAAAATTGTCCCTAGTGTATGAATGTGTGTGTGTGTGTGTGACTGTGTGTGTCCTGCAATTGGTTGGCATTCCATCCATCCTGTCTTAATACCCATAGACACCTGAGATAGGCACAGACTCCCCAGTGACCCGAGGGAAGATCGGATAAAGCGGTAGAAGATGAATGAATGAATGAATGAATAAATATATATATATATATATATATATATATATATATATATATATATATATATATATATATATATATATAGGTTTGTGTTAATGGCTAGGATTGAATGTAAGTCTTGCACTCGTCCCGATGCCTACTAGCCGTCTCATCAGCACACCAGACCCTGAGGTGAGGAATTACACGTGCACATGCAAGAGAGAAAGTGTACAGCTGTGCAAACACAAAAGGTAGAGTCAACATCAATCATGACAATTATTCTGTACAGTATCTGACAATTATGTCATGATCTTTCATATTTGGACACAAATAAATACTGCTTTATTATTCATTTAATTTCATTCAAACCTGTTTCTATAGATTTGAATACAGTTTCAGTGCAACTAAAGTAACCCTACTTTGCTTGAAAGGTTCAAGCTTTTATATAACCATGACAATACAACACGAATAACAGTTAAAGCATGAATTATATACTTACATAATATCTATGTATTAATGTCTAATTCACACTCGCTTCATATAGAAGTGTTTAATGGACGTAAAGGAAACGTAATAGAAATGTAATAGAGTCTGGCAGTGTAGTGTCAATATTTACAGTAAGCTACAGCTCTAAAAGCAAAGGAAAGGAAAAGAATCCGTTTAATTCTTTAAAGAATCCCTACTGTAAAGAATCCTGATGAATTATGGGGGAAAAAAAACATATGGGTATTTTTATCATGGTTGCTAAGAAGCCGATGCCAAAGAGATAAAATTAAAACATGCCCAAAAGGCATCCATGCTGTGATATACTGAGCCTTCTTCTACCATCTGGTTACAAAGAGGTCGTACGAGGTCATAGTCAGCGATCTTTAATGCATCTTAACTGATGTAAATACCGGAGCGCATTGTTTGCACCGAGGAGCAGATAGTGATTGAAATTAAAATCTTTAGCAGTAGCAAGTAAGAAGTCAGAAACGACACCTCAGGGATTGCAGGATCCAACAGGTTAAGAATGCAGCAGGGTGTCAAATGCCTACTAGTGCACACTCTGCCTGCATACGAATGTCTTTCTAAGTCTGTTCTTATTACTGTTCAGCAATACGGCTTAGATCCCCGATCTCAGATTGCCTTTGTGTAGACTCGTTTTATTCCTCCCTTTACCGCACACGCTCCAGGCGTACTGTCCCTGTACACATATATTTTGGATCTCTTTTCAGCCTGTGATTTTCAGAACCCGCAGGCTCCGAAGGAAAAACTGACATGTTTGTGATTTGTTTGAACGAGTGTCTCATCGTCACTTCACTCCCTCCTCCTTTCAGGTGTTCTGTAAAATCTTCGACTGCCTACAGGGGGCATCAGTCGAGGTAGGTGCAGCCAAAGCATGGGCGCGTCACAAAAGATCTGGTTCGTTGGTGTACTAACATGATAGAAAGGTTTGAGAGTGATTGCATCAGCCTGCGTTTGGTTAAATCGAGCAGTGACGTAATGTTCAAATCTGTATGTATTTATTTTTATTTCGTGCCACTTTATGAACTGAATCTGTACTTATACCGTAACGGTGTCATGGTAGTGTCAGCATTTAATGTGCAGTGTTTATTACTAACGTAGTGTTTATAATCCCTTTTCTCTTCTCCCTCTCTCTCTCTCTCTCTGTCACTGTACTGACACACTTCTAATTGAGGGCATGGCTGTGATGAACCCCTTCTATTAAAGTGAATTGAAATTAGCAGTCCATCAGGCGTCCTCAGTTCATAAAGCGATTTTAAGGTTATGATACAATATTAATGAGCTCTCACTCTGAATGTGTGTGTGATTTTTGTACAGCTATGCATGTAAATGTGTAAAGGTGCAGTCCTTTGATATTCAGAGGCCCCTCGTTTCCATCTATATGGGCTAGAGGGAGGATATATATGTGTGTGTGTGTGTGTGTGTGTGTGTGTGTGTGTGTGTGTGTGTGTGTTTACACACACATGCGCACACACATATAGTAGAAGATAGAAGTGCCCCCTTCTGGCTTGTGTAAGCAAAATGTTCGCAAAATGTTCCCTCACCAGGAACATAATTATCTCACAAGCGTCTTCAGAAGCTCCAGTGGATGAGTTTAGCACTAAAGAAGTGGGCCCCATTAACCCTAACAGACATGTCTGACCTCATATTTTTAGATCCCTGTCCAGTTGTCTTTAAAGGTCAGAAAAAAAGTGTCAGATTGCTCCCTCTGTTGATGTACAGTATGACAATACAGGCACGTCCATTTTCTCCTTCCACAGAAACACTCATGGTTTATAAGCTGCTGCTCAGACGTTTGGTTTGTTGAGTAACATGAGACAGTGGGTCTGAAAGAAACGGGCTTGCACCAAATATAGAATGAAATGATATTAAATATTTAATATAGAATGAATTATCTGAAAGGGGCACGGTGGCTTAGTGGTTAGCACGTTCGCCTCACACCGCCAGGGTCCGGGTTCGATTCCCGTCTCGGCCATGTGTGTGTGGAGTTTGTGCATGTTCTCCCCGTGCCTCAGGGGGTTTTTCTCCGGGTTCTCCGGTTTCCCCCCGGTCCAAAAACATGCACGGTAGGTTGATTGGCACCTTGGAAAATTGTCCCTAGTGTATGAATGTGTGTGTGTGTGTGTCCTGCGATGGGTTGGCATTCCATCCAGGGTGTATCCTGCCTTAATGCCCATAGATGCCTGAGATAGGCACAGGCTCCCCGTGACCCGAGGGAAGATCGGATATAGCGGTAGAAGATGAATGAATGAATGAATGAATTATCTGCTCATTAATGTCCAGAATATGTATGCGTTCCTCACACCCTCACACACAAGTGTGTGTACTGCACACTTACTAAAGCAGCTCCCGACTGCTGATGAGAACACTATTTGCCCTGCTGACCTCTCACCCCCCTGACAGCAATGATGTCATGGACCGAGCTTTTGTGAAAAAGGGCATGACCTCATTCTCTGTCTTTCGCTCTCATGTTGTCTCTGCTGGAGAAGTTCCTCACCCGCATGCCAGAATGCGCTCCGTGTTTTTAAAATGACCCGAGCAGGGGCCAACCGAGGCAAAGTCCTGATCGAATGAATTTTTAATGATACTTATACACAATATTTACCTCCCATACCCTGAAAATGCTGCTTTTACTGACAGTGTAGTATGGCATGGTGATGATTATTGATCTGAAAAATCTCTATACATACCATGGCAAATACCCTGGGCGTTTTCCCATAGAATGGGTTCTCTGAAGGTAATGGGTTCTCTGAAGGTAATGGGTTCTCTGAAGGTAATGGGTTCTCTGAAGGTAATGGGTTGGTGATATCATTTACAAGAAAATGCAAGTAGGGCTTTAACGATTCCTCGAGTAACTCGAGTAGTTCGATTACACTAATTCATAGAGGCAAATGAATGTGTCTCGAAGATTCCTTTAGTCCGTTTAACTAATCACGGAGCATATTATGGATTATTTGTTGGCTCCAAAAATGATGAGGAGGTAAATTATTTTCTTTTCATTTATATGTACCTACAGTATGGAAATGCTCCCATACATAAGTTAGGAATAATGTGCGAGGCCGCTGTTGTTGACTGATTAACCCCTTGTAGACTATTGTCGCAAAATGGCATCAAACTGCTTCCATCCCCGACACGGCCAGTTTAATGTATGTAATCCCCCAAAGCCAGTTTATGAATATTTGACACATACCATAAATCAATTTGGAGGCACTAATTGTGCAATTATTTAATTTAAAGCAAAAACACACATAATTAATTTTTTTATATGATTGTAAATAAATACAGACAACAAGGGGTTAACACGTTCACTTTATCACATGACTGCTTTGCTTAGTTCATTCATCTTCTACCGCTTTATCCGATCTCCCCTTGGGTCACGGGGAGCCTGTGCCTATCTCAGGTGTCTATGGTCATTAATGCAGGATACACCCCGGATGGAATGCCAACCCATCACAGGGCACAAACACACACACACACACACACACACACACACACACACACACACACACACACATTCATACACTAGGGACAATTTTCCAAGGTGCCAATCAACCTTACCGTGCATGTTTTTGGACCGGGAGGAGGAAACCGGAGGGAAACCGGAGAACCCGGAGAAAAACCCCCTGAGGCACGGGGAGAACATGCTCAAACTCCACACACACATGGCCAAGACGGGAATCGAACCCGGACCCTGGTGGTGTGAAGCGAACGTGCTAACCACTAAGCCACCCTGCCCCTTGTTTTGCTTATTAGTTATGAAATTATATATATATATATATATATATATATCTATATATATATATATATATATATATATATATATATATATATATATATATATATATATATATATATATATATATATATATATATATATGTTATATATATATATATATATATATACATATTTATTTATTTATTTCATTTCATTTATTTATTTATTTGTTTTAATCTGCGGGTCACATTTGTACCGTACCGTGAGCCGTTAAACCGCTACCGTTAAATGGCAGTTAAATACACTAAATTGGTTTAAATACACTAAATTAGTTTTCATTGCTATTCCTTGCATTTTCAGAAATAAAATGCAGATTTTTTTGTAAAAAAAAAAAAAAAAAAAAAAAAAAAAAAAAAAACAAGAAAAACAAACGAACAAAACTTATTTTCATCATAAGTTTCATCAGACATCTTATTTTCTCTCTCTTGTTTAGTAATGCTGTATTATAGTCGTTAGAATACTAAAATAATCGATAGCAGCAGCCCTAAATGCAAGCGTTAAGACTGACAGCATTGGAAAAGAAATGAAGTAGTTTCAGTGTTAACTGTTTTATTTTTAATTTTCTATTGGTTCTATGTAGAGAGAGAGAAAGCAGAAGACCCAATTACATATGATGTAATATATCCTGACAATATTTATTAAATGTTTTTTTGTTTTTTTACGCAGCCCAAAAATATCAGTCTTCTGGCTGCTGTAACAGCTCCTGGTGATTGGTTTGCTCAGTCATGCTGTAGCTCAAGTCATAATTCCACGTTCATTAAGTTTGATGAAATGTCAAGAGCAATACAGATTTAGATATTCAGCATTGGTCATTAGGCAAGGTGGGGGGGGGGGGCATGTTTTGGCAACATGCCGTACCACACGCTGTCTAATGATAGTCTCTAGTTTCTGTATTCATTATTGTTACCATCATGCTACAGAACATGAATCTGTGTGGTCTTATTTAACCACACATCGATGTCATCCCATCGCTCCATGCACATAACAATTTATATTTTATCTCTGGGTCCATGGAAATGAATAATTTAGCGTAAGCCGTTATTGTTCCGTCTGCTTCGCTAGGGCGCAAAGTTCAACATAGCTGCCTGTATATTCTTTAGCTCATTCATTCATTCATCCTTCTACCGCTTTATCCGATCTTCCCTCGGGTCACGGGGAGTCTGTGCCTATCTCAGGCGTCTATGGGTATTAAGGCAGGATACACCCTGGATGGAATGCCAACCCATCGCAGGGCACAAACACACTCACATTCACACATTCATACACTAGGGACAATTTTCCAAGGTGCCAATCAACCTACCGTGCATGTTTTTTGGACCCGGGGGGGGGAAACCGGAGAACCCGGAGAAAACCCTCCTGAGACACGGGGAGAACATGCACAAACTCCACACACACATGGACGAGACGGGAATCGAACCCGGATCCTGGCGGTGTGAGGCGAACGTGCTAACCACTACGCCACCGTGCCCTACTCTTTAGCTCATATTTCTAAAATAATAAAATATCATTTTGTACGTGGTTATGTAGATTTGCATACAGATAAAGACTTTTCCAGCCTATAAGCGATAATCCCACTCTTACCTTGTACTCTTAAATACCACATTCTTCACATTCCACCGTCTCCGCTCTCGAACCTCAGTGTATATTCTCCAAAATACAACGTCATTTCCAACCATTCCAGTCTCATCCTGTGCCGAGATACGACATCCCAAAGTGGAAACCCGACATCTGCATGCACATCAGACTTCCTGGAGACTTCAATTTCAACCCCAGCGTTGTTGAATTCTGCTTTATGGCGTCTTAATGACTTTCCTTTTGATCTTTTTATATGCCATCGCTCTGAATTCAATTTTTACAACGTCAGCGCGCCAAGTACGAACTGTAGCACGTTTGGAATTGAGAAATAAGCATGTAGACGCAACGTGACCTCGTATTTGACCTTTGACTCTTAGCGTTTAACATTCTTAGTGTGTCTTCGCTGGCGTGTCTTGGCTGCTTGAGATGTGAAAGGATGGACAGAATAAATCAGTACCGTTAGTACTGAATGGCAATTACCAGTTTTGATCGGTGCGTAATAATAATGCCACTGAGAGGCGTTATTACACCCAACATGTATCCAGGACGTGAGAGCTCAGGTTACATTCAAGGGCACGGAACAAATGGAGTTAGTTATGGTATTAGCATACAAACCAACACACACACACACACAAGGCGACGTCAGGGGTAGATAACAACGAAACGTTTGATAATTCGCTGCATACACCGACGTAACTGCTGTGACAATAAAAACAGGCACTTATATCTATGAAGTTTTCCTTGTAGATATTAGTTAGTGCGTGACCGCTTCCTATTACAGCAGGATTTTTTTCCGTTTATTGGATGTGGATGGATACCCTGTAAATAGAAAATGGCTTCAGATCTTAATTAACCTGTCCAATTGTAAAAATGCCTGTGCACGGATGGACAATAGCAGAGTTACAACTAATGTCTGATGACTGCACCAACACAATGGGCCAGACGGGCCGTTACCCTCCAGTAGTGTTATTAGCTATTGTAGATTTGACCCTGGTTCATTTACACAATCAGCACTGCTACTCGGAATGGGTTATCCATATAGGAAAAAGAAAGGTCGCCTTCCTGAACGCAGAACATGGGGGGTTTTATGTTGGAGTTTGCGTGCCGCATTCCAGCATTCCTGCGAGAGGGGGAGAGGGGAGGGGATGGGGGTGGGGGGGGGGGGGTTGGGGGTATGTCGGAGAGAAGAATTCGTAGGTTTTGCAGGCAGGTAGGGTTGCGGCAATGTGTGTTTTAACCACGTTTTATGCGCGTGGGGTTATTGACGTCAAATCACGTGTACGCCTGTGTAATAGAGGTTGAGTTACTGAGGGCAGCCGTTTTGCAATTTGTCACTGTTGCTGTTTATGCTAACCTTGGGGTGTGTTACTGATCTCACTAGATCTCCCTGGATTAGTCCTGTCTGGCAGAGAGAGAGAGAGAGAGAGAGAGAGGAGAGAAGAGGAATGAGAGAGAGGAGAGAGAGAGAGAGAGAGAGAGAGAGAGAGAGAGAAGAGAGAGTATCACTAAATGAATAATAAATGAACAACATAAATTAAAATTGTGCTTAATTACAAAAATTATCGTTCGTTCCGATTTTGTTTTTTTAGTTTCTTTTTTCATCTACCTTAAATAATGTTTAGGTGCTAATGTTTAATGTTTGATTTTAGGTTTAATGACCGCAGTGGTCATTCAGGTCTATTCTATCTATATATATCTATATATATCTATATATATATATATATATATATATATATATATATATATATATATATATATATATATGTATATATATTATATATATATATATATATATACATGTTTACATATAACATATATATATATATATATTTATATATATACATGTACATGATTATATATATACATATATACATATATATATATATATATATTTATATATATACATGTACATGTACATATATACATATATATATATAGATAGATAGATAGATATATATATATACATAAGTTATATATGTTTATGTTCATGTTAATAAACACATACACACACACACACACACACACACACACATTTGTTCATTAATTTTCATACTTGGTTTTATATTTTTCATTATATTTATCAGTATAATTTTAGAATTACTCGTTATTATTGTATTTAATATCTCTATTAATTTCAGGACTTTATTTTTCAATCTGTATGTATTTTTAAGAATCATTTGGTCATTTCCGTTATTCCTTCATTAGGGTATTTAAGTCGTTGGGAATATAACGGGCACTTTCTCCAGTGTTTATTTGCAGAGAATATGTTAATGTATGACTGCATTCCCTACATTAGTAGTCTACTGAGAGATGTAAGATCAGAAATTAACCAGTGACGCGTGGACGAAACATCAGCGTGTTCCTATAGCAACACGCTGCGCAGTGACTCATGAGTCACGTATGAAACCTGATGCTAAATCACCGTCGTCGTCATTATCTCGAGGGTACAAAATAGGTAACGCCTCTCCCGTCATTAATGTCCAATCACATTCTCACATGTCAGTGGATGAAGTGAAATCAATCAGGATATGAAATATAGTGACTCGGTGACAATTTTTAATATTACTAAATAAACGACTCGTTTTTATGTCTCACACACAGAAATAAAATGAAATGTACCAGTTGTGATATGTTTTCGTCTTGACTTGTTTCTGTGTACATGCATTCATTTCCCCGTTAGTTTACATTTATTGACTTGTTCATTTAGTCGTTCATTTCTTTCGATTGTTTTTCATTATAGCACGTCTGATTCTCCATAACGACAAATATATAAACGAACACGGTCACTATTCTATGTTTTATGTGTTGTATATTTCACAATTATGAGATGTATTAAACACACACACACACAAACATATGCGTGCACATACACACAAGGGAGCAGCGCAGTCATTTTCTTCTGCTTCTCTTCAATAAAAAGATTAGCTTTAATGTGGCAGGAAGTAAATGGTATTATCTGCAGCTAAGAAGAACTGGAAAGCTGATTGGGTTTGCATAGTAAACTCGGGAAGCTCTGGGGACTTTATCATCTGTGTGTGTGTGTGTGTGTGTGAGTGAGAGAGAGAGTGAGAGAGAGAGAGAGACATCCCCATCTTTTGGTGAAAAAAGATCCGCTTTTGCCACGTGTAATCAGTATTAATATGTTCTGCAGATTAGGGAACAACATTTTTAATCTGCCAGTAAAGAAAAGAATCGATGGAAATTTGTGTCAGAGGTTCTGTAACTGGATCTGTCTTTTGTTTTTGTTTTTTTTTGCAGTGCTGGTCTTGTTTTTTCCTGTTTATGAGTAGGCAGAGATGTCCGTCTTTGGGAAAAGGAAGAGTCCCCAGAAGGGGTTTGGGCGACGTGCCAGGATGGAAAAGTCGGCCTGTCACTGTCTTTGATGCAGTAGATCCTTCAGGACAAATGGCTGTCTGACAACTGCTGCTGGAATGTGTGCGGGATGTTTGCGTGTGTGTGTGTGTGTGTGTGTGTGTGTGTCCGTTTGAGCTTTTGCATGCGAAAGCGAAATGCTACTTTGATTAGTGTTGTGCGTGCGCATTCATTTGTGTGCATGTGTAGAGGATTGGCTTCCTTTGTCATTAGCAGATGAAGCAGCTCGAGATATGGACTTTGGAATGAGACTGACAGTCTCGCAAAAAAAAAAAAAAAAAAAAAGAAAGAGTCCCTTTCTTGTTGCGTCCTTCAAAGCTGCATGAATATTGCTGTTGGCTGGGGGGCGGATGTCAGAAAACAAGGATGTGCATTGTTTCGCTTTGTCACTGAAGTCAAATCTGCACAGAACAGAAGGGAGTCTCTCCTTCAGGATCCTGCTGCTCTTGTTGCGCTCGGCTTCGGACTATAATTTCACATTATCGCAGGATCGTTTTGTGATTCGACATCAAAGAAGCAGATTATCGCAGCAGCCATGAGTCAGATTTATTGGAGCCGGGATGTGAACCTGTCAGCAAAAACAAAAATAAGCGGTTTTATTGACGGTAGTCTGCACTCTGCATTTGTTTATAACTAGTGCAATCGCCGTAATAACGTGTCAAATATTAGCGCCGGTGCTGTGTTAGCGTCGATGAGGTACATAGTGTTTATTTACTCCGACGTCATTCGCAGCCGCACACTGACTCATTGTTCCGAACAAACACATCGTCTATAGACGACAACCTCCAGCAACCCTACTGACCTCACTGAGATGCGTGTGGCAGACTGTGCTGGAATTCAACGTCCCTGTGTGGAAAGAGGTGGATTGTGGGTAGGAGAGAGAAAATAGCAGTGTAACCTGGATTCCGAGGCAGATGGGATTTTCATATCCTCTCGGCATGACCCACATTATCTGGTTTTGAAAAACCTCTGCTTGTTGTTTGCTGTCGGCGTGTTCCTGGCGCGATTATTGTGCCGGGTCGGAGGGTTTCGTGGCAGCGGGGGGGGGGCGCGAGGGTCCAGAATTAAGGGGGCGCTGAAAGTGAGTGTGTGTCTGTGAAGTGGAGTGGTGTGTAGGTGTGAGGAATGCTCTGGCAGGCTGACCTAAGTGACACCCCGGCCATGCAGACACAATGAGCCTACTGTCACACACACACACACACACACACACACACACATAGACAAGAATTCTCAGAAATGCAGACAAAGAAGAAAACTACTAGTCGATGGCAGCAGAGTTGTGCATAAACACCCCACAAGTGTCTGAATGTGTGTGTGTGTGTGTTTTTCAGGTAGTTCATTTCAGTGGTTGAGTAGTTAAGAGGCGTGGTGTAGTGAAGTGGGTCTCATTAGCTGCTGAAAGAAGCCTGGAAAAGGGGGTGTTAATTGAAATGGTGCCCAGCGTGACAATCCACACACATAACAATCTTACATAAGTGACAGACAGCTTCGTTTTCTGTGACAGAGCGAGGGACTATCACTAAAGTCCCAGGAGAACGTGTGTGTGTGTGTGTGTGTGTGTGTGCAGTCTGTCTTACTAACTGTGCCACAGAAAGAGATCAAGTGCTGCTTAGTTGCCATGCAATGACTTAAGAGGCAGCAGCAATGTAAAGATAAAGGCTCCGGATTCAGCACAGTGTAAAATAAGGAAAAGGGGATTTTTTCTGTTCTTTACTTTGATGTGTTTTTATTCCCCTCGCTGAAACTCCGCACTTTCCATTCTTGCTGATTTATCACCATTATCGCAAATTTACATTTAAACACGTGGGTTTTGGTTTCAGATCTCTCGCACCACTAACACCACTAAGAGCCGGTGCACTTTTACTTCTTCTAATTGGTCTCATATTCTCACATCTGATGTCAGGGCTGGACCATGGGCAGCTGAAATCAATATTAACAGTAAAATCAACATTATCTACCTGCTCGCTCTCTCTTTCTCTCTCTCTCTTCCTTCATCCTCTCTCTCTCGTCTCTCTCTCTCTCTCTCTCTCTCTCTCTCGCTCTTTCTCTCTCTCTCTCTCTCTCTCTCTCTGTCTCGCACTCTGTCTTTCTCTGTCTCTCTCTCTCTCTCTCTCTCTGACTCGCTCTCTGTCTCTCTCTCTCTCCCGCTCTTTCTCTGTCTCTCTGTCTCGCACTCTGTCTCTCTCTCTCTCTCTCTCTCTGACTCGCTCTCTGTCTCTCTCTCTCTCCCGCTCTCTCTCTATGTCTCTGTCTCTCGTCTCTCGCTCTACTCTGTCTTTCTCTGTCTCTCTCTCTGACTTGCTCTCTGTCTCTCTCTCTCCCGCTCTTTCTCTGTCCCTGTCTCGCACTGTCTTTCTCTGTCTTTCTCTGTCTCTCTCTCTGCTCTCTCTCTCTCAGTCTCTGCTCTTTCTCTGTCTCTCTCTCTCTCTCTCTCTCTCTCTCTCTCTCTCTCTCTCTCTCTCTTTCTCTGTCTCTCTGTCTCGCACTCTGTCTTTCTCTGTCTTTCTCTGTCTCTCTCTCTCTCTCTCTGTCTCTCTCTCTCTCTCTCTCTCTCTCTCTCTCTCTCTCTCTCGCTCTTTCTCTGTCTCTCTGTCTCGCACTCTGTCTTTCTCTGTCTCTCTATCTCTCTCTCTCTGACTCGCTCTCTGTCTCTCTCTCTCTCTCCCGCTCTTTCTCTGTCTCTCTGTCTCGCACTCTGTCTCTCTGTCTCTCTCTCTGCAATTCCTACATACACTCATTCCTCTCTCTCTCTCTGTCTCTCTCTCTCTCTCTCTCTCTGACTCACTCTCTGTCTCTCTCTCTCTCCCGCTCTTTCTCTGTCTGTCATTTCTTTTTCTTTCGGCGTTTTCTTTCCTTCCTCTCTCTCTCTCTCTCTCTGACTCGCTCTCTGTCTCTCTCTCTCTCGCTCTTTCTCTGTCCCTCTCTCTCTCTCTCTCTGACTCGCTCTCTGTCTCTCTCTCTCTCCCGCTCTTTCTCTGTCCCTCTCTCTCTCTCTCTCTGACTCGCTCTCTGTCTCTCTCTCTCTCTCGCTCTTTCTCTGTCTCTCTGTCTCGCACTCCGTCTTTCTCTGTTTCTCTCTCTCTCTCTCTCTCTCTCTTTTTCTGTCTCTCTCTCTATGTCTCTATATATAGACAGGGTTTGTAATCTGTTTTTCATCTTTTTTATTAATCATATTTTCTATCTATTTATCTGTCTGTCTATCTATCTATCTATCTATCTATCTATCTATCTATCTATCTATCTATCTATCGATCTATCTATCTATCTATCTATGCAACATATCTATCTATCTATCTATCTATCTATCTATCTATCTATCTATCTATCTATCTATCTATCTATCTATCTATCTACCTATCTATCTATCTATCTATCTATTCAGAGCCCATCATGTCTATACCCCTGGACACTGCTATGCAAAAAAACCTCCAGATTGGGCCAAATTTCTCCCCAGTGTCATGTGACTTGTTAGTGTTACGAGGTCTCAGGTGTGAATGGTGAGCGGGTGTGTTAAATTTGGTGTTATCGCTCTCACTCTGCTGTACTGGTCACTGAAAGATCAACATGGCACCTCCTGGCAATGAACTTTGAGGATCTGAAGAAAAGAATCGTTGCTCCACATGAAGATGGTGGCAGTAAGAAGTTTTCCGGGCCAAGACCATACAGTACAGGTTCCACTGGGAATAGGCCTCGCCTTGGTCGTCCAAAGAAGTCTTCAGTTAACCTTTCCATGCTCTTCGCGATGTTACTGCTCATTACGCATACTAACAGTATTTGTGGTTTCACTTTCAGTTGTGTAATTCTGTTCCGATTCGGGCCGATCGGAATTCGGGCCGGATTAAAAGGGCCGGCGGGAAGAGTTTGACCATGTTTACCCATGTCTGATTTAGTGCGTTTGATCTCCCGCCCATCAATCAGTCATTGCAGTGGTTTCCAGGGTGCGATTTTTATTTATTTATTTTTACTCAGTAACCAATATGATTTAAAATGTAGTGAAGTACAGTAGTGAGGCACGGTGGTTTAGTGGTTAGCACGTTCGCCTCACACCGCCAGGATCCGGGTTCGATTCCCGTCTCGGCCATGTGTGTGTGGAGTGTGTGCATGTTCTCCCCGTGCCTCAGGGGGTTTTTCTCCGGGTTCTCCGGTTTCCTTCCCCGGTCCAAAAACATGCACGGTAGGTTGATTGGCACCTTGGAAAAATTGTCCCTAGTGTATGAATGTATGAATTTGAGTGTGTGTGTGTGTGTGTGTGTGTGTGTGTGCCCTGAGATGGGTTGGCATTCCATCCAGGGTGTATCCTCCCTTATACCCATAGACGCCTGAGATAGACACAGACTCCCCGTGACCCGAGGGAAGATGGGGTAAAGCGGTAGAAGATGAATGAATGAATGTTTGAGTATGCAAAAATGCACTAAAATGTATATATTATGTAAATAGATGTGTTCACAAGCAAGCAGGACCGACATTGTTTATGATATTTATGGCTTAAAATAACCGTTCAAACTATATAATGTCAATCTCTTTATTCACTAGGATCTTGTTGTTAGCTGTTTACTGATAGCTGCAGTACAACGGAGGAATTTTGGGACACTTGCAGTGGATGGCCGGAGCGTCCGGACAGTAGAGAAAAGACAGGAATTTTGTGAGGTTAAAGGAAAAGACACAGACAAAGTAGTAGTAGGGGGAGGTGTGTGTGTGTGTGTGTGTGTGTGTGTGTGTGTGTGTGTGTGTGTGTGTGTATGAGGGGGAAGAAAAACTAATGTCTGTTTCCCCTCATGGGTCTACATGGAGGTTCCTTAAACATTCCTTACAGGCTGGGAGGGAGGGGCCAGTGAACATGAAAAGAGCCTCTTAGCCAATAGGAACCTGGAAAGGAAATGTCAGGATTGAGGCAGAACTGGGAAGGTGTCAGGTTACATTCTGCCCTCCCTCTTCAAGCCTGAGAGCGAGGGAGGGAAGGAGGGAAAACGAGCAAAGGACAGACAGAAAGAGGGAGAAAGAGAGAAGTATATGGGACAGTCTCATTCTTGGCCTCTGAGATCACGGAATAGGACGATGTGCGATATTCGACCCTGAGTTTTTTTGGGGTTTTTTTTTTTCATCCAACAGACAACAAAAAGAAAGTTTGGACTGAAGGTGTTTAGTCCAAAGGAGTATTTATTTTATTTTTTTTCCCCGTGGGCTAAATCTCAGGGCTGTTAAACGGTGCCTGAAGTCCCAGACTCACACAGCGGGACTTTAAAATGAATTATCTGGTGAGTGAATGAGTGTGTCTGTTAAATGTGTGTAAGTGCTGTGCTCGCTGCTGTGTGACCGGTCTAAGTTGGCGGTACGAAAGAGTCCAGCTGTGGAAGAAGACAGGGAGTTAGGCGAATGAAACGACTCCGGGGAAAGGAACTTCGGAATTCTTTTCATTCGACCTCCCTTTGTCACGACCCTGTAGGGGTCTGATTGTGTGTTTTGTGTGTGTATTCTGCGTCTATTTGAGGATTTGGGAATGACCGTGTATGAGCTGACACATCCTGGTTTCACACGTATGCACACAAATCCAAAAAAAGCCTGCTATTGTAGAATATCCGACGCTGAATCTCTTTTTGGTCCTTTTACAACCTGAAAAATACTGTGTTTATTGCAGTTCTTTCTTTAAGTGAACGTGTACTGTGAGTACAAATTAACCCAATGGAGTCATGGCGCTGCCACTGCGCTCACACTCACACTCACACTCACACTGCTGACTCAGGAGGAAGTTGAAAGATTAAGGTTTTATTATGAATATCAAGTACATGGAATGAGAGAGAGAGAGAGAGAGAGAGAGAGAGAAAAGGATTAAAATGGATTGCATGGACCGGGCCTGAGATTCGGCGAGCCGTGTCTGTTCCTTGCTATTGTTTGAAAGTGTTGGCACGCACTCGGCTTGTAAGGGCAGAAATGACACAGGGCTTTGGTATTTGGAAAGCAAACCAAGTTCTCTCGGAGGAAGACTTTGCTCCCTCCGTGCTTGGGCTGACCCCCTGCATGGCACATGAATATTTCTACAAGCTTTCCGCCTGCGATGTGGATCGATGTTTAGTGCTGTAATGATTTGATCATCAAGTTGTCTTCGATAATAGAGTCCTTACTTTAACATTTTCATTTTGTTCTTTCTGTTCAATGCACTGCATTATAAAGAGACGTTTAGAATAATTCTCACAGCACTGTTAACCAGTAAAATCCCTCTCAGCTGATGGAAACTTGGCTGATCCTGAATCAGCATCTAAATAAAGAGCGATGAGTGTAAGACTCAAAATGAAGAAAGAGAGAGAGAGAGAGGAGGGGGGGGCACTTCTAAACTCCTGTGATTTCTCCCATTGACTCAGCTCTGACTCAAGCCAAACTGTGGGGCTTAAGAGGGTAGAATTCCCCACCTCCACACACTCCTTGGGGGTATGACAGTCCAGGCCTGATCGTTGTACAGCGTTAGGAATTGGTGCGAGTGTCACAATTCTAAGCTGAAAACATTTGATTGGTTTGCCTAAAATAGAAAAAATAGAAAAGAGCTTTTACTCATCGGGACGTGCCTTTGGTGACTCACCGAAACAAGTCTTCCTTCCCAACAATATAGTTGTAATTTAACTAGATCTAGACTAGACTTGGAGTTGTGACTAAGACTCGGGCTTCATCTTCATGTGAAAGACACAATGATCTTGGATAAAGATAGACACTGGTGCTTTCTCAAACGTCCACACCAATGTCAATCCTGGCAAGACTTAAAAAAAGAAGCGCATGCTTTGGGTTCGGATCTGCTACTGGGAATAACTTTGGAAAAACCACAACACAGTTATGTAGATCATAGGCCTGTGAGCTCGTATAGCTGGAACACTCATTCATTCATTCATCTTCTACCGCTTTATCCGATCTTCCTCGGGTCACAGGGAGTCTGTGACTATCTCAGGCGTCTATGGGCATTAAGGCAGGATACACCCTGGATGAAATGCCAACCCATCACACACACACACACACACACACACACACACACACACACACACACACACACACACACACACACACACACACACACACACACACACACACACACACACACACACATTCATACACTAGGGACAATTTTCCAAGGTGCCAATCAACCTACCGTGCATGTTTTTGGACCGGGGGAGGAAACCGGAGAACCCGGAGAAAAACCCCCTGAGGCACGGGGAGAACATGCACAAACTCCACACACACATGGGCGAGACGGGAATCGAACCCGGACCCTGGCGGTGTGAGGCGAACGTGCTAACCACTAAGCCACCGTGCCTCTTAGCTGGAACACTCTTTTTTAATTTATAATGTTAAAGTGCAACAAAGACGCAACCTCTATATACCCCTTTATATATGTCAATTTCTTTCCTTTCTCTTTATAGTGCACTCCAAATGCACAGGTAATGGATTCCTGTATGTAAAAGATATGGGTTTAGTCTTTTGAATGCGAGCTATTATTTTAGCCTATTTTTTTAGGGCCCAAATAACACATGCCTCATAATTCTGTTTACCTGAGCCTCAAGATAATCCAGTGTAATGAAGCAATCAAACTTAGTACAAATAGAATGAAAATAGACGGCTGAGCTTAGGAAGGATCTACCACATGCTGTTAGTGGTGTAATACGAAAAGCCCCATGAATTGCGAACGGCTGGGACAATTGCCTTTTGTTATTTAATTGAGAAGAGTTTTCCCTGCCTTTGTATCTTTCCGATAGATTGAAATGCTGGGTCACGGGGGCGTTCTTAATGAGAGGTGAAACTGCTCGCAATCTTTTTGGATTGGTCGAAATTCGGGCGCATGTTTATGCCATGATGAATGTCTGTGACTCAGGGCTGAGGAAGGGAATGTTAACACAACAATGTGCTTTGCCCTTGTTTTGTTTGTTTTTTCACTATAGGGAATTTTCCATGTCCTAACTTATACTACAGGAGAAATCCACCGAGACCTTTAATGTGTCTATTTCAAGGCGTGATTCACACATGTACAGTTTACAGCCAGTTGTCAGGTTATTTTGATCTTTAAAGTTTATTTCCTTTATATATACATATTAGACTTTTATTAGACTTTTTCTATCATCCGACATTACTTATAACTCCAGCCCAAGGCAATTGATCTCTTGCTTAGTTTCTCCAACAGATAAATAGTGCTTTATCTTTTTGGTCTAATATGATCATGAGGAGGGGCACGGTGGTTTAGTGGTTAGCACGTTCGCCTCACACCGCCAGGATCCGGGTTCGATTCCCGTCTTGGCCATGTGTGTGTGGAGTTTGTGCATGTTCTCCCCGTGCCTCAGGGGTTTTTTCTCCGGGTTCTCCGGTTTCCTCCCGGTCCAAAAACATGCACGGTAGGTTGATTGGCACCTTGGAAAAATTGTCCCTAGTGTGTGAATGTGTGTGTGCCCTGCGATGGGTTGGCATTCCGTCCAGGGTGTATCCTGCCTTAATGCCCATAGACGCCTGAGATAGGCACAGGCTCCCCGTGACCCGAGAAGATCGGATATAGCGGTAGAAGATGAATGAATGAATGATCATGAGGCTTATCATCTCATAAATTGCTCACTAGCTGAGTTATACCGTGTCATGTAACTGCTTTGTATTTGAGCGCCGTGTTTGTTCCACTACTTGTCATCGAACGCCTCTGTAAAATGGCGATTGATAAAAGAAGCTCCGGAACCGGTGGGTTTTAAAGGCGTTTATTTTGTAGTTATTTATTCTATACATAGATGCACATGCTGTACGTTTGATCTAAACTGCACGGTGTTTTCATGGCTTACAGCGATGTCTTTCACCCACATACACTCACTGTGTTAGTCAGGTAAGATGAACGTGGGCAGCAAGCCAGAACTTGAATATAGCCTGCAGCTACAAGAATGTGAGATGTTTTCTTACCAGTGACACACACACACACACACACACACACACACACACACACACACACACGCTCACACATACACACACTTACCTATCAGGAAAGGAGTGTCCAGAGAGCTGCCTTTGTTTTTCTGTTGCCTCAAGGAAAGCAGGAAGGACATGATAATTCCCTCCCCAGTAGTTATGTTGTTATTCTTTGAGTGTGTTGTGTATGTGTATATACACACGTATGGAGATTTCGACTATTATTCTTTTCATGGATTATTGATTTCAGTTTTATTATTATTATTATTATTATTTTAACAGGGACATATAGTTGTGGTTTTTGTCGACAGCGCCGTGACGCACCAGGTGTGTGTCTGTGTGCGTGGATGTGTTGTCAGAAAGCTGTATGAGCGAGCAGAAGTGGGTTTAATGGAAGAGGTGGATAGACGCTGTGGAATGTCGGCAGCACGGAGATGTGCCTAGACCTGCAGCGTACACAACAAAACATATACAAGCGTACACAAAAGTCACCAGATTCCTCAAATCCGTTTCCACAAGTTGGTCTACCCAAAAGAGAGCCGCTGACCGTGTTCCTCTTTCTTTTATTTGTCCTTCTCTAGAGTTCTAACGTGCTCACACACACACACACACACACACCTAACAATTAATTTCCCCAACCTGCCTATTTTTTCAGGGGTTTTTATTGTGGCCTGTTGTTTGTTCTCAAGTTTAGGCTTGTCTCTAGCAAACACAGCTCAGATATGCCCTGAAACTAGAGCAGGTCGCTTATTGTTTTCCACCTCAAGTAGCTCAAAGTAATATGATGAATAAGGCCTCTAGTACTTGTTTTCTTTGTAAATGCCTATAGTGTGTGAAGTAAGGGTATTTTAGGATGCAGCTTCTTCCTACATGCTTACAAAGCACACAAACTGAAATTAGTTTGGTTTTTCTCACTTCAGGCTTACTTTTTTAACTTGACACATCAATTTGTGGGGTGCGAGTCTCACACACACACACACACACACACACACACACACACACACAAACACACACACAAACACACACACACACACACACACACACACACACAAACTCGCCAACATACACGGGAGTCTGCCAGTTCCTGACTATGAGAATTCTACAGCAAGGCAACCATCCCTCCAGTCTGACTTCACTGTCCGAACACCTCAGGCGAATCACCAGCTTGTTGGCATTTTAACCCCGACTCCTACACAAGCGCGTTTCCATTACCCTTCAAAATGCGCAAATTGAAAATACGCCTAATGGAAACGCATCAAATTCGCAAAAACACACACGTATCGCAAAAATATTTGGACATATTTAGAACATGCACAAACTCCACACACACACATGGCCGAGACGGGAATCGAACCCGCACCCTGGTGGTGTGAGGCGAACGTGCTAACCATTAAACCACCGTGCCCCTTATGTGGATTTTTTTAGACAATGTGAAATTCGCAAGACTGTAATGGAAAGGTTTTTTTCCGCAGGTCGCATGATCTACCTCGCCTTGCCTTGGGCGTGATGCTGCAGGTGCTACAAGAGACTCTATTGCACTACACAGCTAAAAAAAAAAAAAGTCCACTAGAAATTCATCCGGAAATTCTGAATCCACATGTCCTCTGTGAAAGCGCGCACTGTTACCTCCCACAACAAGAGCATATGTGACCGCGCCCAAGTATAGGGGGATCGCCTCACTATTAATGCTTATGTAACGCGCATACGTCTCTGATTACAAATAAAAACGGCTAATGCGTTGGCTGTGTCATAAGTAAACCTGCTGATATCTGTCTCCACTTTTTTGACGAGTTTTAGTCGCATGATATGGTTAACGGAAACACCGTCATTTCGCAACAGTTGTTTGCGATATGACGCAAAATGCGTCTCGGGCTTTGGTTAAAAAGCTGATAACCAAAGTCCATGTTATGCGGAATAGTTTTCATATGTATTTTTTTACCTCAATAATCTATTGTTGTTAAATGGTTTGTATGGTAAACGAGAAATGCAGGTGTCCATAAGAACAGAACGTAGCGCTGCTTATGTGTTGAGTCCATTTGTTTGGAATGTAATAAAATGTTTGTTCTTGTGAGGAAAAAAAGAGAGAAAATACTTAAACAAAAATAAGAAGACAAACACGCACACACACACACACACACACACACACACACACACACACACACACACATCATTAACCTGTATAACACAAAAAAAATCTTTTATCCATTTTTCAATCAAAGCTGCGATTGCTGTAACAAAAAATAATACTTATATATATATATATATATAAATAAAGCATGCCCCCCCACACCAACTTTGCTGACCTTAATAATGTTTGTTCAGGGCAAAGGCAAAAGACAAATACTGCAACCCCCCTGACAACCAATGCACACATATACACTCCCCTTGTTCTTTTGCCCATGGCTTCCCATCCAGTGACCTGCCTGTACTGAGCACGCTCCACCAGCTGCTACATTATTTCCTGTTCACTTACCACTGAATGAACCCATGCAGCCCATTTCCTTCCCTTGCTTCAAAACTTTGCAACCCCCCCCCCTTTTAAATCCTGTGTTACTTGAATCCTACGTATTTCTTATATCGTACGCCGTCTCTCGTGGCTCAGATCCTGCACCATTGTTAATGTCCTGCCCTCGTGATCATTTTACATGCAAATGGATGGCTATGTAGTCTCTTGGATGATGAATTTCCTTTTTTTTTTCTTCTCCTCTTTGTCCCTTTGCTGTTTCTGTACTCATTCACCGCCCCTCGCTCTTTTTCCTCTCCTCTTTATTCCATTTTTCTCATCTCGCATGTGCATAATAAACGCGAATGTCAAGAAATAAGGAGGCGTTTGGTCAAGCTGTCTGCAGTTTCTTCCTATGTGTCACTTTTCATCCAATAACAGTCCTGACAATAGAATGAATTTTGTTTGGTTACTCCGAGCAGTGGAAATCCAGTCAGTGTAGAACGTGTGTGATTTATCATGATGACGGGTCTGTATGCTGTTCCACATAGTTATTACTACGCAACATTTTGATAAAGGTGCACATTGTGGTTACATCTTGTGACCTTCCCTTTGGGGTGAATTAAGAAATACATCATTCCGCCTGTCCTATGTTGCTCTGTAATGAGATTACGCTTGATTATTGTGCCACCGAGTCATTAAGGGCGGCTTATGAATCATTTCTTAAACACTTCCTGTGTTCGGAGAGAGTGGGACCAAGAAACACTAAGGGAATTGTGGAGGAGTATGAGAGAGAAGTAGCCCGAATAGATGTTTGGCAGACTTTAATAATGGAGACAAAGTTCAGCTCCTTGTGCTGTCATAAACCCACCAGAGAATTCCTCTTCCTGGCAGGAAGTTCTCCCCAACATAATGTCTGGTCTTATCAATAGATCACAAATCACTGCTGTAGAGTAGAGAATGTAGAATGGACACTGCGACAGAGAAAAACACTCTGTATAGTCACAAGGCAATAATTATCTCATGACACAAAGTGTTCCTCAGTTGGATACCACCAAGTCCTCACTAGAAGGTTCGATATTTCCAAAATAAGGCCCCAAAAATGCACCTGAAATTCCAGTGCAAAAGCTTTTTATGTGCTTTAAACTGTCTCCATGGAGAAAGCCTGGCAAGTCAAAGAGCTCTTTCAACTAGTCTTGAGAGTGTCTCATTATTTTGGCATTAGGGTGTGTGTGTGTGTGTGTGTTTGTGTGTTTGCATGTGCCAAGGCTGGACGGTGACGTCTCAGCCAGCTGCTAGCCGGCAGTAAGCCACTCAGGTTTATTACATTGCACTCAGGCCTGAGGGAGATGCCATAGTGAGACTGGCTACACAAGCAGCGCATTCATCAGAGAGATATGGCCTACATGCGCTTCTTCTCACTTCTCCAGCACGACACACAGACCCGGCATTCTTCACAGCCCTGCAACTCTTACCAAGCATATACATGCAAAATAAGGAGACTTGCATTCAGTAAAGCCATTGAGATCACGTCCATGAATAAGGACTTACAAGGCATTGACAATTGCGCTCTGGGGCAATCAGGCTAAAAATGATATCATGTGTGTGTGTATCACGCATATCACACATTTTGAATTTATTCATAGCATATATATATATATATATATATATATATATATATATATATATATATATATATATATATATATATATATTCATTCATTCATCTTCTACTGCCTTTATCTGATCTTCCTTTGGGGGCAGCTACCCCTGTGAATAAATTCAAAAGTTGTGCAATTCGTGATAAGACACACTTGTTGAATGTGTAGGTCATCTCTCTCTCTCTCTCTCTCTCTCTCTCTCTCTCTCTCTCTCTCTCTCTCTCGTTGTCTTTCCGACTTCTTTGCCCAACAAATTGTCAAGCTGTAGTTATTTAACCTGAAATTGGGACACTTACATGCTCATTTGGCTGGAGGACAGTACTAGAGGGTCATTGTTGCTTGCTGGCGCTTCACGGTGCCCTGGAAGGCATGCTGCATGTGCCAGGCTATACTGTTCCCTATTGCTGGTGGGTGGCCTGAAAGCAAACATTTGTTTAGTGTAAACGAGTGGCACTGCTTGTGTGTTCGCTCTTAAAGACATAGGACAGATGGAGTCCTTGTTGTGGAATGCGGAGACGCAGAGATACTTGCAGTATGGCACTTTGCATTTATAATCACACACTCACCTGTCTTTCCGACCGACACGAGCACTTACGGTGCTAATTAAAAATCGCCGATCGTTATTTTAGGCCGTTGTTTTTTATGTATACGTATTAATTAAAGCGTCGGTCAGTTTCTGTTTGTATTGAACCATTGTGCGAATCTTTTCTGAATCTCATGTTTCACATATATATATATACAATGGTGTGAAAAACTATTTGCCCCCTTCCTGACTTTTTATTCTTTTGCATGTTTGTCACACAAAATGTTTCTGATCATCGAACACATTTTAATATTAGTCAAAGATAACACAAGTAAACACAAAATGCAGTTTTTAAATGAATGTTTTTATTATTTAGTGAGAAAAAAAAATCCAAACCCACATAGCCCTGTGTGAAAAAGTGATTGCCCCCCTTGGTAAAAACATAACTTAACTGTGGTTTATCACAGTTTTCTGTAGCAAATCCAGCAAATCCACCTCTGAATGGCTGAAAAAAAACAAAATGAAGACTTTGGAGTGGCCTAGTCAAAGTCCTGACCTGAATCCCATTGAGATGCTGTGGCATGACCTTAAGAAGGCGGTTCATGCTAGAAAACCCTCAAATAAAGCTGAATTACAACAATTCTGCAAAGATGAGTGGGCCAAAATTCCTCCAGAGCGCTGTAAAAGACTTGTTGCAAGTTATCGCAAACGTTTGATTGCAGTTATTGCTGCTAAGGGTGGCCCAACCAGTTATTAGGTGCAGGGCAATCACTTTTTCACACAGGGCTATGTGGGTTTGGATTTTTTTTCTCACTAAATAATAAAAACATTCATTTAAAAACTGCATTTTGTGTTTACTTGTGTTATCTTTGACTAATATTAAAATGTGTTCGATGATCAGAAACATTTTGTGTGACAAACATGCAAAAGAATAAAAAGTCAGGAAGGGGGCAAATAGTTTTTCACACCACTGTGTGTGTATATATATATATATATATATATATATATATATATATATATATATATATATATATATATATATATAAAACTAACCAAGTAATTCCTTATGAAAATTCAATGCTTGTATGTTATATTTAAAAGGACACTTTAATGCTGTAGTCAAATGGTTAAATCAATATATTCAATATGGATAAAGGAAACACAATAGACTTTCTACAACGTTAACCATTTTTTTACTGTACTCTTTTTATAACATTGTATATGTCATTTAGTAACCAAATAAAACATGTTTTGAGGCATTTTAATAAGCTCTTTTTCTTTTTTCTCATGCAGAACGTATTGGCCAAGGCTCTCTATGACAATGTGGCGGAGTCTCCGGATGAGCTCTCCTTTCGGAAAGGCGACATCATGACTGTGCTGGAGCGGGATACGCAAGGCCTGGATGGCTGGTGGCTTTGCTCGCTGCATGGGCGCCAGGGCATTGTACCAGGCAACCGCCTCAAGATCCTGGTGGGCATGTATGACAAGCAGCAGCAAATGTCTTCCAGCTCCCCATTATGCCCATCTCAGAGCCACCTCAGCATTCCACCTAGTGCCTATACCAAACCTTCCCCCGCTGCGCAGTACACAGCAATGCACCCGGCCTGTACTAGCCCTCCCAGCCTGTACCAAGTACCTACTGGACCTCAGACGCCACAAGCACAGCCTAAAGCTCCGCCCCTCGCACAGAAACAAGGTGCTGGAAAATATCACCTGGCAGGCCAGGAGATCTACCAGGTGCCACCCTCCATGGGCACGCCAGGCCAGGAAATCTACCAGGTACCCCCTACAAGTGTAGGACAGGATGTTTACCAGGTGCCCCCTTCTTTGAACCTGAAACAAGAGGTCTACCAGATTCCCCCTTCCATGGAAATGAGAGGCTGGGACACACCTAAAACCTTGGGAAAGGTAGGGATAAGCAAGACACAGACATTCCTTCACGTTCACCGTAACACTGAAATGTAAAACACGTTATCAGAGCATTTACTTTAATGCATTATTTAATTGCATTATTAGGTACAATAAATATCAGCGATGTCAATGTTTAAGAGTATAACTGTACATTACCACAAGATACCTAATAAAGCTCAGCTAGTGTCATATATAATCAGCGCAGTCAGTATTTCCACTACAAACCAATGGCTGTATCATCACTTACATTTACATTTACATCTGGGGCATTTGGCAGACGCCCTTATCCAGAGTGACTTACAACTGAGCAATTGAGGGTTAAGGGCCTTGCTCAAGGGCCCACTTGTGGCAGCTTTGTGGTGGTGGGGTTTGAACCCATGATCTTCCGGTCCAGAGTCCAACACCTTAACCACTGGGCTACCACCTCCCTACCACTTAATATGTAATTAACATAGCATAGCTTGCATGTCTGTAGTTTTCCTTAGCATGCTAAACATACCATACTTATTGTCAGGTTCTCCACTACTGTGCCGTTTCATGGAGTAAAATAACAATATTGAGATTTTTTTATTAAGATTGAGAATTTACATTCAGTGTTATTCATGTTGACATGTTTTTATACAAAGCAGTTAAAGCAGTAAAAGGGTGTTACTGAATAACCCAACTGTTACAGCGACACCACCGATCTACCAGTGCCATGCTTTTTCCCCCCACAGAGCAGACAACAGTGTGTGCAAGTGTCGGACTGAAAGTCAATTATCCAAAATATGTCTTGTGTAAAGCTGTGCACAAATGACTTCTGTGTAATGACCAGAAACTTCTGCACTTCTCCCGAACAAGTTGCTCGATTAGAAAAACAACGAACGAGGCACTTTCGTGTCATTGCGGGGAAGGGGGGGGGGGGGGGGGGGGGCGAGCAGTCAGATGAGAATTCAGTATCGTTCCATTGATCAGTAGTCAAGGCCAGGGCTGAGATGGAGGCTAAGGAGATCGATGCTAAGCTCCACAGGGGTTTGGTGTCATTAGTGATAACACAATGATTGTGTGACTCACATCGGACACATAACAAACAGCACAGTGAGACTAACACAAGAGTATAGAGTATATCCAAATAATGTCTGGATTTACATTTATATTTTCAGCATTTAGCAGACGCCCTTATCCAGAGCGACTTACAACTGAGCAATTGAGGGTTAAGGGCCTTGCTCAAGGGCCCACTAGTGGTAGCTTGGTGGTTGTGGGGTTTGAACCTGCGATCTTCTGGTCCAGAGACCTTAACCACTAAGCCACCACCTCCCATGCTTCAGTTTGGATGCTTCAGTATTACATTTAGGGCTAAAAGCACTAGACAGATGATTCTGGTTCTTGTGTACATGTGTGTGTGTGTGTGTGTGTGTGTGTGTGTGTGTGTGTGTGTGTGTGTGTGTGTATGAGTATGTGTGTGTGTGTGTGTGCATGTGTGTGTGTACATGGGGTAGTGAGATCTTTCTTTGAAGAAGAATAAGCTGATATGTGGGGGGGGGGGGGGGGGGGGGGGGGTGGGGGGGGGGGGGGGGGGGGGGGGGGTGTATCCAGTTCAGCTGCCTAGTCCCTGAAGGGTGAATGGCATGTTGGGGGCTGATTGCACTAAAGCAGCAAAAGCAGCTGGGAGTGGTGTCACATCAAAGCAGATTTCACACAGGGTGTGTAGGCACACGACCCGCAAATCTCAAGCACGCATTTCTGAGAGACTCAAATGCCTCTGCACTCTGTCCGTCAGTTGAAATCTCTTTTCTCTCTCTCTCACTGTTGTTTTTACTGCCAGTGTTTTTTTTTAAATATTATTTTCAAGCTTTGAAAGTGTGTGGGTTAACTTTGCGGTAAAACAAATAAATGTTATCCTCACTAATTTCATTATATATATATTCATTCATTCATCTTCTTCGACTGATTTATCCTGATCTTCCCTCGGGTCACGGGGAGTCTGTGCCTATATCTCAGGCGTCTATGGGCATTAAGGCAGGATACCAACCCATGGAATGTCGACCCATCGCACACATACACACACACACACACACATTCACACACTAGGGACAATTTTCCAAGGTGCCAATCAACCTACCGTGCATGTTTTTGGATCGGGGGAGGAAACCGGAGAACCCGGAGAAAAACCCCCTGAGGCACGGGGAGAACATGCAAACTCCACACACACACATGGCCGAGACCGGGAATCGAACCCACGACCCTGGACCCTGGCTGTGGTGTGAGGCGAACGTGCTAACCACAAAGCCACCGTGCCCCCTATATATATATATATATATATATATATATATATATATATATATATATATATATATATATATACACTTTATTCTAGTACGGCAAAAACGCATATTCCCCTGTGGGATATATATATATATATATTCATTCATTCATTCATCTTCTAGCGCTTTATCCGATCTTCCTCGGGTCACGGGGAGTCTGTGCCTATCTCAGGCGTATATGGGCATTAAGGCAGGATACACCCTGGATGGGATGCCAAGTGATTTAAAACACCCTCATTGGCAATACAATCATTTAAACAGTAATTTAAAACATAATTACAATAATAATGTGTTTTTTTTTAATTGTTCATGGCGCTGGAGTGCTGTGTACACACTATTGTCCTGTGGTTTACTAGCAGTGCATGTACTGTACGGTAAGACAATGAGATGTAGCAATAATTGTGAGCACACACTCATTTTTACTCCCTTGCATTGACTACAATGCTGGTAGAATTTCTTAACTGTACATGTTAATGACGCGAACACGCTCCCTGGTTGCTTGGTTACACATTAACGAGGACGATGTGGCGATTACGGCTCGGTGTGCACATTGACCTCGCTGAGTAAACACAATCATATGAAAGCTGAACTGAACGAAAGCTTAACTTTGTGAGAAAGGAACAAATGGTGCACACACACACACACACACACACACACACACACACACACACACATGAATGAACTGACGTGAGGTGTAAACTCTATGGAACCTGTTCCTAATGTTAAACCCTATATTCTGTTAGACATGGAATTTATTTCAATAGAAATGTAACTTTGAATATATATGTTTTTCTTTGTCTAATTGGTGATTAGTCTAAACAGTGTTGAAGGAACTCCAAAAGGCCATCATGTGGTCAGGGTGGTGTATTTTCACGGGAGGAATTACATGTATACTTATGTATACTGCAAATAGTCAGCTTTTTATTTATTTATTTATTTTTACAAACACCAGAATACTCCAGTCTGAGATTAACAAAAACACCTACATTTATTCACATAAATATTTTCATGCGTATTTATGACGGGCTTTTAAGAGGACTTATATAAAATTTATATATATATATATATATATATATATATATATATATATATATATATATATATATATATATATATATATATATATATATAGATATATATATATATATATACATATATATATATAAAATGATATACCAATAAAATGAGTTTCAGCGTGAATGTTACCCAGAGCGAAGAGGCACGGTGGCTTAGTGGTTAGCACGTTCGCCTCACACCGCCAGGGTCCGGGTTCGATTCCCGTCAGTTCTCCGGTTTCCTCCCTCGGTCCAAAAACATGCACGGTAGGTTGATTGCCACCTTGGAAAATTGTCCCTAGTGTGTGAATGTGTGTGTGAATATGTGTGTGTGTGTGTGTGTCTGTGTCCTGCGATGGGTTGGCATTCCATCCAGGGTGTATCCTGCCTTAATGCCCATAGACGCCTGAGATAGACACAGACTCCCCGTGACCCGAGGGAAGCTCGGATAAAGCGCTAGAAGGTGAATGAATGAATGTTACCCAGAGCAATAGTACCGTTATAGACCTGTTTATCAGATCGTCACATGAAGTAAATATCTTCCGGTGTGTTCAAACCGTGCGGTAGCAACCAGGAAAACCTAAAAAATGAAAAGTACAATTTGTCCGCTGTAGCTTAAACGATTAGTGTTATTGCAGTGGTTTATAATATACAGCTATTTGAGTTATTATTAAAACTGCTTTTCAATAAGCATGTTGTTTGTGGTAGTTTTTTGGTAAATCTTTCAAATTCATGGAATGTCACAAACGACCGGAGAATGTTCTCGAAAATTCCAGGTGGGAACGATTCTGTGTCTCAGCTGACCACTCGTGATCTAATGTTAAAGCCAGAAACACGTGCATAATATCAGAGGACCATGTGTCAGTATGAGACTCACTGAGACGGGCAGAGAAATCCGGAGAGGAGGAGGAGGAGGAGGAAGATTTTGTAAGCTTATCTACACCAGCAGCTCTTATTGGGAATAGAGAGGTGCTGTTGAGCAATGAAAGCGTGCATGTGGATTTAGCTTCCGGTGATACAGAGCTCAGCAGTTCGTTTGAAGATATGGTAAAAACAATACAGCATATACGACGTGTTTTAGAGTCACACCCTGCTTTAGTGTGTCGCTACTCTCAGTGTGGTTCAGCAGCACAGGTTTCTCAGTGCTTCTTTTGTTTTTTTTTTGGTGAGAATGTAGGGGTGCATCGTATACGTCTTACCCTTTCTACTGTTTATTTTCAGTGTATTCCTCTATTCTGGATATTCTTACCTCGCACTGACAGACGAGCAGCTCGTAGATATGATATGCTTTAGCTCCAAATCATAAGTGGTTGTAGAAAAAAATGGGAGAGAGAGATAAAGGTGATCTCCTTAAAGGTGATCCTCGTTAATTGTCTCTTGTACAACAGTCTAAAACATGTTATAAAACCCCAAATAAAGTTACTATATTTTCTAATTTAACAATTTATGCACATTTTTATACTCTTGAAACATATTAATTTGTGGAACATTTTCAGTGTACAAATAACTTTTCAGTTACAGATGTTTTAATTATATACATTTTCTAAATATTTAATCGAAATTCATTCATTCATCTTCAATTTATTGCACATTTTCCTCCGAGTTAACTCTTGATTAATTGCATATTAATTTGAATCAACCCGGACTTTGAGCGAACGTGCTAACACACCGTGAACCGTGCCCCTACTCTGGAACATTTTCAGTGTACTATTAATGAATACTTTTCAAAAGAAAAATGTTTCTAATATGCTCCATACGGTAATATCTAACATAGTGATGAGTTATACTGTTGTGAATGCGCAGCGTAATTCGGGGAAATTTAGGAAGAGTGGATTAATTAAGAGTTGGATTAATAACGCATTAACTTTGACAGCAGTTTCTGTTTCTCACAAATATATATATATATATATTTGAAATGGAACTCAGCCAGAATAAATTCGGAAAAGTAGTGTATATTTAGACTTTCTGTAAAAAAATCTGAAGGGATATGATTGTGTTATAGCAGCAGCAACTTCAACGCAACAATATAGGGAAAAGAAGAAAAGGGAAATTCATAAAATAAATGATTATTAGAGTAAAAGACTATATGGTTATGAATTTACGGTGTTTTACTCTGGAAATTCATTCATTCATTCATCTTCTAACCAGCCATTTAGCGCTTTATCCGATCTTCCCTCGGGTCACGGGGAGTCTGTGTGCCTATCTCAGGCGTCTATGGGCATTAAGGCAGGATACACCCTGGATGGAATGCCAACCCATCACACACCGAACCCACAGGCACGGGGAGAACACACACACACACACACACACATTCATACACTACCGTGGGAAATTATTACAATTTTCAATGTTACAAGGCTTTATTACATAATGATTTAGGAATGCGATGCTCCATACGGTAAATACACTAACATAGCATTGCATGAGTTCAATCCTGTTGTGAATGCGCTCATACCTGTTGTGAATGCGTAATTATTCGGGGAAATTTAGGAAGAGTGGATTAATTAAGAGTTGGATTAATAACGCATTAACTTTGACAGCACTGTTTCTCACAAATATATATATATATATAGTATATTTTCTGAAATTGGAACATCAGCCAGAATAAATTCGGAAAAGTAGTGTATATTTAGACTTTCTGTAAAATACTTTATTGATCCCAATAGTGACTAAAGGGATATGATTTAAAAGTTATAGCAGCAGCAACTTCAACGCAACAATATAGGGAAAAGGAAAAGAAATTCATACAAACTTATAAACCATATTAGATTAGAGTAAAAGACTAATCCATGGTTAACATGAATGGGGCAGTCGAGAAATGGTGGGAAATTCAACCCCCTGAGGCACATGGTTAACATTTTTGAGGGGGGAGAACATGCACAAACTCCACACACACATGGCCGAGACGGGAATCGAACCCGGACCCTGGACCTGTCGGTGTGAGGCGAACGTGCTAACCACTAAACCACCGTGCCCCTTAGTGGTATTATATAAATACAAAAAAAATGTAAGCAACATGTTAAAATTTTTTTATGAAAAGTGAATTAATGAAAAGGCTCAACTTTAAAACACACCTAAATTAGGAGCTGTTCCATGACAGCTCCCCTGTGCTGGTTCAGAGTATAATATCTGGTGTAAGTGGTATCTCGGCTGTATACTGCAATACAGCTCTTGACTTCAATCCTATTGAATACCTTTAGGATGCAATAAAAAGCTGACGGCACCCCAGGCCAGGGAAAATACATCAACACCTGACCTTGTGGCTGAATGAGCACAAAAATCTCCACAATCACACTGTGAAATCTGGTGAAATGTCTTCCCAGAAGGGGTCGATGATATTATAGCCGAAAATGTGGATTTGATGTGGAACGGGGTGTTTTAATAAAACACAGGATCTTATGGTCTGGTGTAATTAATGCTGCTAATAATCCATTGTGTTGCTTTTAACAGGATTGTGTTAGTTAAGTGTTCAGGTTGGCCTTTTGGGTGACTGTGATTGACCAGTTGTTGTTGTTCAAGTGCTGCCATCCGCACCACATGCTGGTCTCTGCTCGCTGGTGTGTTAAGTCACCAGGGTCTTTATCTATGAGCTATACACACACACACACACACACACACACACACAAACTTGCACACACAAACAAACACCACTCCCTGCAGGACCAAGTTAAAGAGGTCAATGAATGTGTGTCATTGTCCATGAAGACACCGTTCGGCTTCTTCGTCCAGCGGGATGTCCTCCGTAACCTGCTGTGGACTCATTTTCTGCTCTGCTAGCACGAGACGAGGAAAAAAAAAAAAAGAAGGGATGGAAGTTGCTGGGAAAGAGCACACCAGACCTAGAGCTGGGCCTGCAGGTGGACGATGAAGAGAGGGAGAAAGGTTTCCCATGTGGAGCCGCAGCCTGTGGCCTTTCATTAGCTGCCCACAAAGGCAGGATGGGTTTGGGACAGAGCCGGAGGGAGGATGAGTCCAGTGCTGCTCCTCAGTATAAACATGAGCTTTGCTTGGAGCCTCTTTATATGTGCTCCAGTGATTCTCATCAAAGGCCTGAGATATTAAAACAAGGCACAGTCCAGGCTTTGTACTGCAGGGTTGAAAAAGAGCATGGCGGTGTAGAGGTCCTGCTATCAAACACACACACACACACACTCATCCAATGTTGATGAGTGTGCATTATAGCTGTGTGTGTGTGTGTGTGTCTTGTGTGTTCAATGTAGTAAACAAACTTTCAAGCTGTAATTGGTTCCTGTTAGGCATCTGCTGCGGGGCTAAACTCCAGGTTCCCCCTGTCGTGATCATTCTGATGTTTTACTGTCCTTCCTTCTCCTGTGGCACACATGAAAGGAGACAAGATTCTGCTCAAGATTCTAATGGAAACCAAATGTGATAGTGCGTGCATCCACCTCAACTAACCACTCCATCTACAGGTTTATACAGGTTGTATTCAATATTTTGTAGAAGAAATCCAGAAATCTTTAATGCAGTATAATATTCAGCCAGTATTGGGATTCATACACAAGCACGTGCTCTTTCTCTCTCTCTCTCACACACACACACACACACACACACACACACACACACACACACACATTGGCCTGAGTAGTATTCTCTGGCTAACCTTTGATCACAGGCAGCAGGTCTGATGTGGTCTCCAAGAGCACACACTCATCCCGCTCATATTAATGGGTGTTGGAAACAAGCTTGACTGTTGTGTTGCCAAAGGCAAATAAGAGTTTGCATGTATGTGTGTGTATGTATGTATGTGTGTGTGTGTGTGTGTGTGTGTGTGTGTAATCTCACACATGTATTTATCCAGAAAAAAAACAGGAAAACTAAAAAAAGAGATGAATAGCAAAGTGAGGTGTTGTGGTTAAGCATAAGTAGCATTCAAACATGCAGAAATACATTGGTTTAGAGACAGAACGTGGAAAAGGTAAATGAGGATACACCTCGGGGAGACCGGAGAAAAACCGAGCAATTCATTAAAAAAAAAATACAGAAAAAGGCAGAATATAAGAAAATTAGATGCGAGTCGTGGTCTTATAAAGAGCAAGTAGTAAACAGGAAGCAATAAAAGTTAGTTCATTTCCCACCTGTTTATCAGATGAAACTTTTTATTTGTCAGATAAATAGGAAAATATGTGGATATTTTGGAAATAACACCTTTTCCAGTCTCCAACTATTATTGGCTGTTATAATTTTACCGGTAAATACAAGATATATACTTTATATATTTATTCATTCATTCATTCATCTATATTTATCGCTATATCCGATCTTCCCTCGAGTCACGGGGAGTCTGTGCCTATCTCAGGCGTCTATGGGCATTAAGGCAGGATACACCCTGGATGGAATGCCAACCCATCACAGGACACACACACACAAACACACACACATTCATACACTAGGGACAATTTTCCAAGGTGCCAATCAACCTACCGTGCATGTTTTTTTTTGGACCGGGGAGGAAACCGGAGAACCCGGAGAAAAAACCCCCTGAAAACAAGGCCCTGAGGCACGGGGAGAACATGTAAACTCCACACACACACATGGCCGAGACGGGAATCGAACCCGGACCCTGGCGGTGTGAGGCGAACGTGCTAACCACTAAGCCACCGTGCCCACTTTATATATTTACTATATACCTTAATTATATACCTTCAATATATACCTTATTGAAAAATTGTTGGTATAATATCGATTTCTCTCATACAGAAAGATATGTCTCAATATCTCATCTTATAGATTCAAGTATTGTTAATGCTGGTACAGATATTGAGAAATAGGAGTGTTAAGGATTCGAGGTGGAAGAAAGAGAGGCAGACAACAGATCACCGAGCAGAGAGCCGTCTTTATATCTTTCAATGTGTGTCCCAGCGTTTTCTTTCCCTCGTACTCACGCCGGGACACACTCACAGTCTCAAGGTCCGTCGACGCCCACTCGCGGACCGGCATGCAGCTTTTCCTACTCGGGGCTTTGATGCCATTTCTTCTGCGCCCGCCCGTGTGCTCTCGTCGACCTTAACGCTCTGCCCTCTGCCCTGTGACTCTCTCCCTGAGGCTGATGTCTCTCGCCTCTTTAATGGTCTCGCTGGACGTAAACGAGTGCACGAATTACTCATCAGGCACAGGTGTTCCCCAGAGCTTGTTCTCTCTGGCTCCGCCCTCCACTCCCAACATGCTGGTAAAAGGATGCTTACATTTATGGCATTTGGCAGACACCCTTATCCAGAGCGACTTACAACAGAGCAATTGAGGGCTAAGGGCCTTACTCAAGGGCCCATTGGTGGCGGGATTTGAACCTGAAATCTACTGGACCAGAGGCGAATGCCTTTAACCACTGAGCTCCCACTTCCCCATATTCGTGCAGGCTGTGGAATAAAACAGTATTTAAGCGTTCACACACAACGCACAATATTCCAGTTTATTCCAGGATAATCTTATCCTTAGAGTGAGACCTAAAGCACTTCCTGTACGTCGCCCTGGATAAGGGCGTCTGCTAAATACCGCAAATGTAAATGTAAATGTATATTTCAGAGTTGAAAAATGCACCTCGTAAATGTGGAAATGAAATAAATAACATAATCCTATGCTCAATGTGATCTGTGTTGGCAGTTAAATGAAAAAAAACTGTAGTAGTGAATATCCCTGTAAGCAAAATCATCACTATCATTCTGTGTTTATCATTCATTCATTCATTTATTTATCTTCTACATCCGATCTTCCCTCGGGTCACGGGGAGTCTGTGTCTATCTCAGGCGTCTATGGGAATTAAGGCAGGATACACCCTGGATGGAATACCAACCCATCGCAGGACACACACACACACACATTCATACACTAGGGACAATTTTCCAAGGTGACAATCAACCTACCGTGCATGTTTTTGGACCGGGGGAGGAAACCGGAGAACCCGGAGAAAAACCCCCTGAGGCACAGGAAGAACATGCACAAACTCCACACACACATGGCCGAGACGGGAATCGAACCCTGACCCTGGCGGTGTGAGGCGAACGTGCTAACCACTAAATCACCATGCCCCGTTGTTCCAAATGATATGAAGTTTCTTTTATAAATGCTGTAATTACTTTTTTCTTTTGTTTTTGTTCTTTGGTTTGGTACCAAAATTCACACAGCCGTAACCTGCCAAAGTTCCAGGACTTGAATATGATAGAGTAGATGTACTCATACATAGTAATGATATTAATGTGTTGAACGTGTTTGGTGGTCTCGGGACTGTCTCTGCGTGTAATAAAGACGCTGTCTCCGTGAGCACATGCCACGTGGCACTCACAAACACATGTGCTCATCCACACAAGTGTGGAATTAATTAGCCATTTATTAATCCTGTATTGGGGGTAGGGTTGGAGTGGAGGACTATAAATTTCTCACTCCGTCTCGTTCAGTGCTGCTGTTGGTTCTGCATGCTCCGCAGCCTCTTTAAATTAGACTTTGACATTCTCCTGGGCTGGGGAGGGGGAGGGGGAGGGGGAGGGATTGCAGTCTCTCATGCCAACTACACGCGAGCAATACCCACATTAAACCAGCCATGAAAATGCAGGAAGATTGACTTCAATCAAGCTGCCTTAAAAAAAAAAGAAAGAAAAGAAAAACTTCAGTGCAGTAAAAACCTTCAACCCGAGAGTGAAAATCAAAGTGAATCGGAGTGTGCACTTTGAAATCACAGCTGCTTGGATGCCCTAGAAAGGCTACTATATGTAGGAGCGTGTTTATGTGAGTAAAGCTGAGGAGGCAGCTGCTTTGGCACTCACATGACACCCTAGCGATCTGTCACAGCCCAGCTGAGAACTTTTTGGATTATTTGCATTTATAGCCCGTTCTACTTAGACACACACACACACCACACACACACACACACACACACACACACAAATAAAAGACTGAACAGATTAATCAAGAATATATAGTCATATGATAAACATAGGGGCACGGTGGCTTAGATTCCCGTCTCGACCATGTGTGTGTGGAGTTTGTTCATGTTCTCCCCGTGCCTCAGGGGTTTTTTCTCCGGGTTCTCCGGTTTCCTCCCGGTCCAAAAACATGCACGGTAGGTTGATTGGCACCTTGGAAAATTGTCCCTAGTGTATGAATGTGTGTGTGTGTGTGTGTGTGTGTGTGTCCTGCGATGTGTTGGCATTCCATCCAGGGTGTATCCTGCCTTAATGCCCATAGACGCCTGAGATAGACACAGACTCCCCGTGACCCGAGGGAAGATCGGATGTAGAAGATAAATAAATGAATGAATGAATGATAAACATAGAATGATAGTGAGATTTTGGCAATCAAATATAAATCAATGTAAACCTCACATATGTTTTGTAAATCATTTTTACGTTACCTCGTGGGGGAAAATAAGAAGAAGTCATTTTCTTTGTGGGGCTCTGACAAGCAATGCTGCAAGCTTGCAAGCGGTCTGGACTGACTGGATGCTGGTCATTCACACTGTCCAATTTAATTCTTCAGAGAATGGAGTTTAACATCTCATCGAATAATATTTAGCACATATTATATTGCCATTGAAAGAGAGTCTTCTTAGTTAACCCCCTGATGCCACCTTTGATTCTCTCTCTCTCTCTCACTCTCTCTCTCTTTTTGCCTTAACGCCATATTAACGCATATTAGTTTTGACTCTGGATACCCTTCTTAATGGAACCCTCCCCATTTATCCGGACTTGGGACCCGCCCTAGGAAGGCACCGGTTTGTGCAACCCTAATGGCTGGGGCAGACTGAGCAGTTGGAGATTAAGGGCCTTCCTCAGGGGCCTTGAACCTGCTACCTTTCGTTCCAGAGACCAATTTCTTAACCACTGAGCTACCACTGGCCCAAAAAGGCCACATGTACTCATAAGTAAAAAAAAAAAAAAGATCTCATCAGAATCCACCTTTAATTAATTTCATTTTATAAATGTGAACACCAGGCAGAATGTACATACGAGTCTTTACATACGATTTGAGCTCTTCTCTAGAAATGACATGGCCGTAACCTGCCCTCACCCTTACAGTAAACAAATGCAGATGCACTGTGAATAGTAGAGGCAGTAAATCTTTTTATCTCTGACTGAACAATGACAATGTGAATGCGACACACACACACACACAAACACACACACACACACACACACAGACCCCCTACCTGCACTCGGTGACCTAAAACAAAACCACAGAGACACAAAGACAGCTTGTTCCACAGATGGCTAGTGTATGAGTTGTTAGGGTTAATGGTGTATTATCATGCATGGCCACTTCTACATCAGCTTGTGTGTATTGGGTCTGTAGAAATAAATGCATGAAATGAGAGATACATTACTTTGAGTGTGAAATTTGACCCGTCTATGTACTCGACGACGAACAATTTCTTTTATTCGAATGAATGACTTATTTTTAATAAACAGGATTATTAAGTAACAGGAAGATAATATGATAGTATGATGATAATATATTCATTCATTCATCTTCTCTAAAACGCTTCTACAACCGCTTTTATCCGATCTTCCCTCGGGTCACGGGGAGTCTGTGTCTATCTCAGGCGTCTATGGGCATTAACGCAGGATACACCCTGGATGGAATGCCAACCCATTGCAGGACACACACACACACACACACATATTCATACACTAGGGACAATTTTTCCAAGGTGACAATCAACCTACCATGCATGGTTTTGGACCGCGGAGGAAACCGGAGAACCCGGAGAAAAACCCCTGAGGCACGGGGAGAACATGCACAAACTCCACACACACATGGCCGAGACAGGAATCGAACCGGGACCCTGGCGGTGTGAGGCGACCGTGCTAACCACTAAGCCACCGTACCCCACTATGATAATATAATAATATGTAAAAAAAAAAAAAAAAAAAAAAAAAAAAAAAAATATATATATATATATATATATATATATATATATATATATATATATATATATTACTCTTTAATGATATTTCTGCCTTTCAGAAAGGCACAGTTTAGTTTCTGAAGTGGGCGTGTCACAGTGTGTCACAGCATCAACATGGGTCATGAGCAGTGTCCTGGGGAGTCTTTTGGACTTTAAAGTGGGGAGGACTGATGGTATGCAGTGTGTTCCTCTTTGACCCGATCATACATGGTGGGGTTTTGTGATTGTGACTTTTGATCATGATGTCACCTTAGTGACATCATCATCATTAAGGCAACCGCCCCATGAATATTGTGACAGCTGGTCCCCACCCTCCGCGAACACACACACACACACACACACACACACACACACACACACACACACACACACACACACACACACTCACTTCTCATTCATTTACAAGCATCCTTTTAGTTACATCGATGAGAGGTCGGGTTAGCCATATGGCTCTCTGCCACACTCATTGATAATTCACATTATTGATTGCTCTTTCTTTAGGAAAAACCCTTCAGTGGGTCTCGGTGGTCTCCTGAAGGTGCTGAGGGAGGAGAGCAAAAGTGATTGGCACGTTTAGCTGCACGAATGGTGGATTATGTGGCTTTTAATCTATTTAAATGCACAGGGAATTGTTTTCCTGTATTGCCGTAGGGGTCAAACGATTATCTGCATTTCTCTATAGTTTGTTTTAATTGTAACACTTATCCTTAATTGTTCTAAACTTGTTTTAAAGTATTATTATTATTCTTTTTTTTTTTTTTGTAAATAGTACAAAAGATGTTCTAAAAGAACGTCGTACATTATTAATTAAGGCTTGGAGGAGCTCTTAAATGATACATTTTTAATTTTGCCAAAATGAAAAAGCCTTTACTGTGCTACACAACAATGTTTTTGTCCGCCTATGTATAATTTACACGTATAAATACCTTTTAATAATAATTGTCTCTATTTTATGTGAATAAGAAATATGTATAATGTGCTAAACGAAACATGGTTTATAAAGGATTCTCAGGAGGAGAATTACTCTATAAATAGAGTAAGTGCATTGACCCAGGACCATGAGGACACACATTCCGGTTTTATTTTTATTTATTTATTATTTATCTATTTATTTTTTATTTTTATTTATGGCCAGTAAAACAGGCCAGTTTTTGCGAGGAAGTGAGATGAAAGTGTGTAGTGCAAAGCGAAGAATGTTCCTATTAGCATCTGTAATGATGAGGGACGAGGAATGACGAGGAAGAGTTTTTGCCATAAATAAATGTCATTCTTTTGTCATTATTTTACGGAACGGGCAGAAGAGAAGAGTGAAAGAGAAAGAGAGGGGAGGCTGGAATGACACACATGAGGAGTTTGATTTTGAGAAGCAGCGACATTGTGTCAGACTTGTTTAATGGCTAACAACTTGCATATAGTTAGTTGCAGACCACGGGCAGGGGAGAGAACGCAAATATAATTACAGGATTGGAGTTTTGGACTTTTATCAGTCATTCAGTGTCATTCCGAAATATGCTCAGATAGATGCGTGACCTGGTGCTACAGGACGAAGTATGTCTTCCAGGATTTTCATTGTAATGTTTATAGCTTTTACAGAGAAAAGAAAAGAAAAGATTTGCGTTCATATTCCTCAAGTTATCATTCTCTTTATGTAGGGTATAGTGATCCCTGGATTAGTGATCAGAAGGCCGGGGGTTCGAGCACCCGACTCGCCAAGCTGCCACCCTTGGGTCCTTGAGTAAGGCCCTTAACCCTCTGTGCTCCAACTTCCAAACAAGCTGGGATATACAAAGAAAGAATTTCACTGTGTATTCACAATATACGTGTGTGTGTGTGTGTGTGTGTGTGTGTGTGTTTGAAAAATAAAGGCTGTTCTTCTTCTAAATAATAATTAAGACATGCTAAAGTCCGGTCGTAGTGTTACTACTGAAATGTGCATGTGTACATTACATTATGTATTTCTGTGATATCATGAAATACTGTGTAGTGTTTCTATAAGGAGAAAGGGAATGAATTAGGGATGATGAGTGCATTGGTCTGAGTGAGTCTAGCACACTCAGGGGGATGCTGTAGACACACACACACACACACACACACACACACACACACTTTACCTCCCCTGTACGCTGTAGTCATGGCTAAATGCATCTTGATATAACAATGTGGTTTGCAATATGTGATTCTCCGAGTGAACATTGGGTGTGTTATAAAACGCAGTGTTGTTGTGGCCCTTGTCAGTGAGCAGTAGACGTCTCGGTGTTGTGAAGTGCGCTACTATGAGTGTGCAATGTAGTCAAAATAAGACGACGAGTCTGTTTTTCTTTCTCAGGCTGGGAAAGTTGACACAGTTCTGACACCAAAAGAGAAAGGGTAAGCGGCCAGACAATAGGACGGCTCCAGTTCCCACGGTGACCCCCGAGGACCCCTATACAGATTGCAAAACATAGGGAACAACAAGGCATAAAGGTCACTCAGGCAGAATTTAGTGGCGGTTATAAAGTTTCGGGAAACAACTGCTTTAAGAAAAAGTGCAGTTTGGACTCCAGCTGCCAAAAATGGGGCGATTTTATTCCCTTGTTCACTTATTGTACGGCAAAGTGTAAACCAGGAAGTGCTGAAATGTTCTGTTTTAGAGAATAGAAGATTATTAATTCAACTTTTGTCTGCGCCTTTTTGTTTTAGGTGGTGGTGCCCACAAGGGTTGGCCAAATGTATGTATATGACAAGGGGAACACAGAACAGGATGAGTATGGACGTTCCCCGCCACCTGCCTGCCTCCCAAGACATCTACGACGTTCCACCTACCCGCGGCCAATACAATCAGCAGGTAAATGAACATTAAGCAGCATTATTAACTTCAAATGTATCAGATCAGATACAGAGATATCATCAACAATATGTATGTGTATGTATATATATATATATATATATATATTCATTCATTCATTCATTCATCTTCTACCGCTATATCCGATCTTCCCTCGGGTCACGGGGAGTCTGTGTCTATCTCAGGCGTCTAAGGGCATTAAGGCAGGATACACCCTGGATGGAATGCCAACCCATCTCAGGGCACAAACACACACACACACACACTCACACACACACACATTCATACACTAGGAGACAATTTTCCAAGGTGCCAATCAACCTACCGTGCATGTTTTTGGACCGGGGGGAGGAAACCGGAGAACCCGGAGAAAAAAAAAACCCCTGAGACACGGGGAGAACATGCAAACGGGAATCGAACCCGGGCCCTGGCAATGTGAGGCGAACGTGCTAACCCCTAATATATATACACAGACACACACACACACACAGTGTTGGGGAGTACATACATGAGTAGTTGCATGTAAGAGAATTACATAATTTAATTACAAATTAAATGTAACAGTAATTCGTTATAGTTACTGAGAAAAAACGTGTAATTAAATTACAGTTACTATTGAAAATGTTAAAGATTGCAAATAAAGTTACATCTGAACAATTTCATGTAAAATCAGTGCTTTAGACGACGGCATGATTTTTAGCTGAAACGTGATTTTCAGCGAGGGTTTGAAACTTTTCTTTTTACAACGTTAACTTGAAGTGCCACCTAGTGGACAAATGATTATCAAATGTAATCAGTTATTTTACTTTCAACTGAAAAGTTACACTATTTACTACATCATTTCGAATAGGCTCATTTGTAAACTGTAATCTATTACATTTCCAAAGTAACCTTCCCAACACTGTGTATGTGTGTGTATGTATATATGTGTGTGTGTATATATATATATATATATATATATATATATATATATATATATATATATATATTCATTCATTCATTCATTTTCTACCGCTTTATCCGATCTCTCTCGGATCACGTGGAGCCTGTGCCTATCTCAGGCTTCTATGGGCATTAAGGCAGGATACACCCTGGATGGAATGCCAACCCATCACAGGACACACACATTCACACACACACACACACACACACATTCATACACTAGGGACAATTTTTCCAAGGTGCCAATCAATCTACCGTGCATGTGTTTTTGGACCGGGAGGAAACCGGAGAACCCGGAGAGAAAAACCCCCTGAGGCACGGGGAGGAAGAGAGGGGAGAACATGCAAACTCCACACACACATGGCCGAGACGGGAATCGAACCCGGATCCTGGCGGTGTGAGGCGAACGTGCTAACCACTATGCCACCGTGCCCCATATATATATATCAGTGTTCTTGAGTTGTAAATGAGTTTGTAAATCAGCGTGTGTTTCTGCAGATGATTGATGCCTTTTTCGTAGCTCTGATATGCACTTTTGTCTATAAAGTGTTAACATTGTTATGAATATTTGATGCGCTTGAACTACTGTATTAGATCCATGTGTCTATGCGAACACACTGTCTCTCTTTTGTTTTTACAACCTTTTCTTCTCATCCCTCGCTTTCACTTTCTTTCACTCTTTTCTCTGTCTGTATTGTCAAACACATACTGAGTTTATTTTTGGAGGAGGTCATGTATTACTCGCAGGGGAAGCATGCATTTCAGTAGCTAGAGGCATTTGAAAAAGAAGGTCGAATTTGTGCTTGTCTTGTGTGCGCGCATATATGTGTGTGTGTGTGTGTGTGTGTGTCTGTGTTTTTTAGTGAGTTTTCCTTCACACTATATGAAGCAAAATGTCCTGGGAATACAGTGTATGTCTGAGTGGAAGTCTGTGTGTACACCCTTGAGCGTAAAATGACTGTCAGCAAGATCTGTCCATCACATTATCTCTCTCTCGATCATTCTCTTCTCACACACACACACACACACACACACACACACACACACACACACACACACACACCAGATGCATCTGCAGAGTGAAGGAAAGCTTAGGGAGAACAGAGAAAGATACAGAGAGGGAAGGAGTAAGGGAGAAGGAGATAAAGAATGCATTAGAGAGTACAGATAAGACATCGGTGTGACATGGAAGATGTTTATTTTGTACCAGGTTGTGATCAGACCCACTACAGAGAGAGAAAATGAGAGAAAAACTGTGGCAGTGGGTTCTTTTACATGTATCCGTTTTCCCCCCGACTCGTATTCATCCAGCAGCCTCAATAATCTATCTGTTCTAGAAGGGAATGGAGAATATTCACTCATGTCCCGTTCTCGTTCCAATTCTGCGCAAGATACAAGCTGAATAAAATAACAGTGCAACACGGGCAATGTTTATATGCATTGTTTGTGTACCAACTAGGGCTGTCAAAGTTAACGTGTTATTAACGTGTTAACTCAAATTGACTTTAACGCCACTAATGTTATTAATCCGTGATTAACGCAGTGTGCATTACTATGTGAGTGATCTGCTCCTTCACTGCATTGTGTTGGTGCTTAATTCTTAAAGGAGCCACGTCCCATATTTTACACGCACTAAACAAGTAACATTGAAACGAACAAGAAATTAATATTAAAAGAATAATTTCCAAAGTAAAATAATCAATCATTTTATTATAGGACATAGATTTTGAGAGCAATGTATATAATATATAAGGGGCAGAGTGGTTTTAGTGGTTAGCACGTTCGCCTCACACCGCCAGGGTCGGGATTCGATTCCCGTCTCGGCCATGTGTGTGTGGAGTTCGTGCCTCAGGGGGGTTTTTCTCCGGGTTCTCCGGTTTCCTCCACCGGTCCAAAAACATGCACGGTAGGTTGATTGGCACCTTGGAAAAATTGTCCCCAGTGTATGAATGTGTGGGAATGTGAGTGTGTGTGTGTGTGTGTGTGTCCTGCGATGGGTTGGCATTCCATCCAGGGTGTATCCTGCATTAATGCCCATAGACGCCTGAGATAGACACAGACTCCCCGTGACCCGAGGGAAGATCGGATAAAGCGGTAGAAGATGAATGAATGAATGAATGAATATAATTATTACACCTGTTACAGTCAGAGTAACGTGCAATTAATGTGTGATTAATCACGAGTTAACTCGTGGCAAACGTGCGATTAATCGCGATTAAATATTTGAATCGATTGAGAACCTCAGTAAAAAACAAAACTTTGAGGTAAAGTCATATGTGTACATGCTCATTAATAATGCCAGTCACAAGCTTATAACCAAATCAGTGATACTACCACAAAAAAAAGGTGCTCCATTAGGGTTTGTGAAAATGTTCCTCAGTGGAAACATGCGATGTGACAGGTAACAGAAGGAGCGGTGTGAGGAATGGTTTGGGATTAAGTGTAGCAAATCTGCTGATTGTTCCCGTCAGGTCCGGAATTTCTGTCCCGCACCACTGATCTCTCTTGTGCATGTGGGTGTGTGTAGGTGCGATATGGTATTGTAAGTGGCAGCGAAGCGCTATCGTGTTTATCATGTGCACTGACCCTGACTCTTTCATCAATTATATCTGCTCCACCATGATACGGACGAGAATGGTGGGAGGAACGGAGGACACTATAAATTCAGTAAAAAAAATCAGTAAATGTAAGGGAGACTCGCAAGATGGAGAGAAAAGAAATGCGCTTAAAAGTACCTTCATATGTTCACTGAGCTTTTGCTTTTGTTATATTCACTGGCGTATTTTTTTTGGGTTACAGGTATATGACACTCCTCCCATGGTTATGAAAGGACCAACCAGAGATGTGCAGGGAATCTATGACACTCCTCCAAGTGTGGACAAGAACCAGCTACTAGCACAACAAATGGTGAGAATCACAATCACAAAACGTTTTTTATTGGCAGCTACAGCAAAGGGATCAGTGAAGAGCACTAGCAATTTTCCGTGCTGCGAGTATATACACGTATAACAGTTTTCATCCATTCATTCATTCATCTTCTACCGCTTTATCCGATCTTCCCTCGGGTCACGGGGAGTCTGTGCCTATCTCAGTCGTCTATGGGCATCAAGGCAGGATACACCCTGGATGGAATGCCCACCCATCGCAGGGCACACACACACACACACACATTCACACACTAGGGACAATTTTCCAAGGTGCCAATCAACCTACCGTGCATGTTTTTGGACCGGGAGGAAACCGGAGAACCCGGAGAAAAACCCCCTGAGGCACGGGGAGAACATGCAAACTCCACACACACAGTATAACAGTTTTAAACTAGAGAAAAAGAAATAAAGAAAACATTTCTCCATTTTTTTCATTCTGAAGCCATTAATGTTTAGTGGGTGATGCGTGGGTAATAACGCTCCCTGTTTAGTTAAAGGGACTAAATGAATCATCGAGGGCACATTCATTTGCCTCGATACATTTCCGTATTCGAGTTACTCGCGGAATCGCTACAGCACTAAAACTAATGCAGGACATTTAATATGACTGGAGCATTCTCTCCGTAGATACACGTTTTGATTAGTTTAGAGGTCTGCGGTGTGTTAGAACTAAGTGAAATACGAAACTGAGTGTTGTAGTTGTAGGGGAAAATGTTTTTACGCTCGCATGAGGTGTTTTTTTTTAGACGATGGCAAAAAGGAATAATTCGCAAAGCTGTATAGAAACGGTTTTTCCGCAGGTCACATGATCTACCTCGCCTTGCGCCTTGGGTTGAAAAAAATAAATAAATAAAATTAACAAAACCAAAAAAGCATTTTTGCTCCCTCTGGCTGGGGGAGGACTTCAAATTGAAAGAACTGGTACAGAAGGGGTTGGAATATCAATGTGTCCATCTGAGCTTTAGTCATCCTCGCCATCCTCCTCTCCATCCTCTCCCTCATCCTCCTCCTCATCTTCCTCTCCCTCATCTTCATCCCCTTCCTCATCAATATCTTCCAAACCTTCTTCCTCCTCTTCGTCATCTTCATCCTCACCCTCATCATCCATGTCTGGGACCAGGTAATACTGCAGGGGATTGGGCCAGATGTTATCCTTGATCACTTCCCCGAGTTCATCCGCACCAGCGTCTGAGTGATCAGTGAACCAAGTGAAGAAGCTCTCAGGCTCCTCATGTTGCCTCTTCTTGCCAGCCTTGTTCTGTGTCTGCCCTGCCCTCTTGGTCCTTTCCAGCCTTCCATTTAATCTCTGTGGATTTGAAGACAGGTCACCACTTTCGTTCAAGTGGAACTCTTTCGATAAGACTTTGTTTTCAAAGTAGGGATTTTCATCAAAGTAAAAATCTATTCTGTAACCAGATTTGATGCCCTCAAACTCTGTGACCTCGACCCTGGTCAGGTAATGAAGAGCTTCTTTATCCTCCTCACCAAGCCGAGTCTTATAGCACCTGCAGCATCTTGGGCGTGATGCTGCAGGTGCTATAAGAGACCCTATTGCACTACACAGCTCAAAAACAGTCCACACATTCATCCAGAAATTCTGAATCTACATGTGTCCTCTGTGAAATCGCACACTATTACCTCCTGGAACAAGAGCAAGTATAGGGGGATCGCCTCACCATGCTTGTATAACTCGCCTACCTCTCTGATTACAAATAAAAACAGTTCATGCATTGGTTGTGATATAAGCAAGCAAGTTTTTTATCGACATTTAGAAAATAGCGCGAATTTGTAAGGAAAACACGTTCATTGTTTTGTTGTTGGGTTTCGGGTTGCCAAGATGTTTGAATCACACCAGACTTGATCAAACTGCACTCTCTCTCTCTCTCTCTCCCTCTCTCTCTCTCTCTCTCTCTCTCAGGTGTATGACATTCCTCCATCTGTGAGTAAGGACGTTCCCGATGCGCTCATCAAGGAGGACACCTATGACGTCCCGCCTCATTTTGCCAAAATGAAAAGTCCAAGTCCAAATCCTGAACCAGTGATACCTGAGGACGTGTATGATGTTCCACCACCGCAGCTATCGGGCAAACCACTGGCCGACGGACAGGAGATCTACGACATCCCCAGCAGCCTGCACCAGGGTGACGTCTATGACTTCCCACGTGAGCGGCCGCCGGTGGCTGAGGAATCAGGTGACTATATCTACGACGTCCCCCCGCAGGTTGTCCGTGATGCAGCGGGTGCGACCACAGAGGAACTGACGGTGAGCTTCAAGCGCCTATCTGCGTCGAGCACAGGGAGCACACGCAGTAACGTGTCCACTTCCTCCCTGGACACAGTGCCGGTGCGGGACAGCACAGTGCCAAGCCGCCTGCTGTCTCTAGACCTCGAGCAGGCGATGGAGCGGCTGTCGCGCTTGCAGCAGGCCGTGGATAGCTCAGCGTCAATGCTCATGTCCTTTGTCACTGGCGACTGGAGGTGCTCTTCTCAAATGGATGCCAATCTGCCCTCCATCCGACGGGCATCTGAAAGCTTACGGACATCGGTCAGGGATCTCCTGGAGTTTTCTCGCGGTGCCGTGGCCAATGCTGCCCAAGCCACTGACCGCACGTTGCAAGCCAAGCTCGGCAAGCAGGTGCAGAAGATGGACGAGGTCTTCCAAGGTCTGGTCAAGCACAGTCAGGCGCTGGATGCCCTGGGCTGGTCTCCTGCTGCTCTCCCAGCACCAGCTGCCAACAGCGGTGGGGACGACCTGGACCGACTGGTCATGTGCGCCCGTGCTGTTCCTGATGATACCAAGCAGCTAGCATCCTTCCTACATGGCAACGCTACTTTGCTGTTTAGACGGACAAACAGGCAGACCTCAGACCTGTTAGGCCAGCTGAGCAGCAACAGTTCAAATGTCTCGGCCTATCAGACAGGAACACCCGACAGGACCAACATCCAATCACGTCCCCTGCCTTCGCCACCCAAATTCACAGCTGAAGAGGAACCTCCGGAGCGGCCTTATGAAACCACCGAGGAGGGCTGGATGGAGGACTATGACTATGTACATCTACAGGTACAGGAGTTATATCAAAGAAAGGTTTTTACATTTACCACAAAAAAACAAAAATATTGTGGCCAAAAGACAAAAAACAAGAATAATATGGCAAGTGGGACACAGTGGCTTAGTGGTTAGCACGTTCTCCTCACACCGCCATGGTCAGGGGTTCAATCCCCCCCCTTGGCCATGTGTGTGTGGAGTTTGCATGTTCTCCCCGTGCCTCAGGGGGTTTTTCTTCGGGTTCTCTGGTTTCCTCCCGGTCCAAAAACATGCACGGTAGGTTGATTGGCACCTTGGAAAAATTGTCCCTAGTGTATGAATGTGTGTGTGAATATATGAGTGTGTGTGTGTGTGTGTGCCCTGCGATGGGTTGGCATTCCATCCAGGGTGTATCCTGCCTTAATGCCCATAGACGCCTGAGATAGACACAGACTCCCCGTGACCCGAGGGAAGATTGGATAAAGCGGTGGAAGATGAATGAATGAATATGGCAAGTGTTACTAAATCAGGCCAAAGGAACGTATCCGGCATATTTGAATATATGGAGTAGATATATAGTTAATTTCATAATTCATCAGTGACACTAGTAATATAGTAAAGAATTCACTGTGTTAAATCTGAGGAAAAAAAGACTTTGGTATGGGTTGTTGTCGTACATTCTTTGGGCTGTAATTGCAACTGGCTCTAGGTTAAGGTGTGAACCCAGGGAGCAGGTGGCTTCTCACATGGCTGCACTGCCGTCAGAGTGAGCAATGGCCTGCATGTCCTGCATGCGGCCTCCCCTACTAATCCCCTGGTGTGGTGCTTAAGGTGTCATCATCAATCACTCCTGGCCATGTTCTGGCCTGCTTTCTTTTTTTATTGCCCAAATACATCTTCTCTTATTCCAGCCGCGTGGATTTGACTCAGTTTACGCAATGTATTTATTTATTTATTTATTTATTTATTTTATTGTAGACACAATTACAGACACTTCTCAGCCGGAGAGCTATTTCCTGATATGTGTCAACCACTATGGCAGCAAACAACAAGGTCGCAGTGAAAATGACTGTCTACTTAATCCACACTGCCACCTTGTGGCTGTATTAGAAATTCCACGTCTGTTACAAATATAAATGCAAAGGTGGAAAAAATAACATGCAAATTGTAAAAGTTATATTATATACAAGATTTATTTCAGCAGACTTTCTCCCCTTATTTAATATAACTGTAACTGATTTTGTTGTCTTTTAGGGTAAGGAAGAGTTTGAGAAGAACCAGCGACAGCTGCTGGAGAAAGGCAACATCACCAGACACAATAAGACCCAGCTGGAGCAGCAGCAGGTCAGTCAGTAACCACATGGCCTTATTTTATATATATATATAATAGTGGGATTTAATATAACCAAAATAAAAATAAGAATATAAACTTGTGTGTGGTGTGTGTGTGTGTGTGTGTGTGTGTGTGTATATATATATATATATATATATATATATATATATATAATGTAATCCTTTAATCCTGTAATATATATATATATATATATATATATATATATATATATATATATATATATATATATATATATATATAGGGGGGCACATGGTGGTTTAGTGGTTAGCACATTCGCCTCACACCGCCAGGGTCCGGTGTTCGATTCCCGTCTCGGCCATGTGTGTGTGGAGTTTGTGCATGTTCTCCCCGTGCCTTAGGGGGTTTTTTTTTTCTCCGGGTTCTCCGGTTTCCTCCCCCAGTCCAAAAAAACATGCACAGTAGGTTGATTGGCACCTTGGAAAATTGTCCCTAGTGTATGAATGTGTGTGTGTGTGTGTGTGTGTGTCCTGCGATGGGTTGGCATTCCGTACAGGGTGTATCCTGCCTTAATGCCCATAGACGCCTGAGATAGACACAGACTCCCCGTGACCCGAGGGAAGATTGGATAAAGCGGTTAAGTAAAGCGGATAGAAGATGAATATATATATATATATATATATATATATATATATATATATATATATATATATATATATATATATATATATATATATATATACGACAGTAATAGCCGTAGTTGAATATGAGATTTGATATGTGAATGCAGAGTTTCTCAGTGCATCAATACACCATGTAGTAATTAGATTGTTGTGCATTAAATGAAAATGGTGCATTGTAAGTTACATCATCAGTGTTAACAAGATTAGTAGTGATGGAACAATATAGTACTCAGTGTCTGAGTTCAAGGCTGGCCAACATACTGGCTAGGTAAAGAATCAAATGTAATACATGTACAGTACAGTACTGTGCTTTTTCAGTTTTCAGTCATGCTTATATTAAAAAGCCTGGATTTGGAACGGAATGTTGGTGAAACTTGGAAAAGACTACATTTTATCTCCCAGCAAAATGGGGTCTTTACTTTCATTGTGCTTGCTCACCAAACTCCCGCTCCAGGCAAAGGCTGCGTTTTCTTTTTTTTTTTAGCAGGTTTCTGTGACTTGCTGTGCATTGTTCCAGATTTTCACTATGTTTCACTATGTTCTATATAAGGCTTTGTATCCAGCACAGTGCAAAAGCAAACCTCCAGTGCAGTTCTGTACCCTGCTGGTCAGGGTTTTATTAGCCAAGTTTAAAAAGCCTTTTGGCATGTTGTTAATCCTGTAATGATGGTGAAGTACATATATTTATTTTTTTAGTCAAACAGTCATGTAGGATTTATTTATGCATGCAAATATATATTGAATTTCACATTATTCTTGGTTAATAATTTAATATTTTGACCTGAATGAATGTGTTTTGCACTCGACATTTTCCCTTCAAAGTACAGAATGTTCCCTGGATTGAAAACAAAAGATTTGATCATGTTGCTTTTATTCCCGAATTACTTAAAAAAAAAGAGTCAAAAATGGTTAACATTGCCGTAAAATACATTACATTACATTGCCATAAAATTGCACAAGAGTTTTATACATACTTATTTTTACTTCATTCTTATTTTGTTTCTGTATACTTATTTTTATTTGCTATTTATTCTTCTTCTCATACAACAACTATTCATACAACTATTTCTTTCTTCACTTTTTATATTTTCCACCTGTATAGTTTCCATGTACAAATAAAATTTGATTTATTTGATATAAATTCATATATAGCATCAAAAATAAACAATAAAGTCCCATTATTACTGCCTGCGTTAAATCAACAATTCACTATGTTATCACTACCATGTTATATATAAAATTGTCCTCGTCTCTCTTTCGCAGCTCAAGCAGTTTGAGAGGCTGGAGCAGGAGGTCAGCCGTCCAATCAACAATGACATCACGGGTTGGACTCCACCCACACATTACCCGCCAGCGTCACGCGGCAAGCTGTGTGCAGGTGACCGGCAGCTGCTGCTGTTCTACTCGGAGCAGTGCGAGGCTAACATAACCACGCTGACCAATGCCGTCGACGCGTTCTACTCTTCCATCAACAACAATCAGCCGCCCAAGATCTTTGTTGCCCACAGCAAGTTTGTCATCCTCAGTGCCCATAAGCTGGTTTTCATTGGAGACACGGTGTCCCGCCAGGCCAAGTCCCCTGAGGTGCGAAGCAGGGTGGCACAGCACAGCAACGCACTCTGCGAAAAGCTGAAAGACATTGTAGTTAGCACCAAGACCGCGGCGCTACAGTACCCGTCTCCAGGGGCGGCGCGGGACATGACGGAGAGGGTTCGCGAGCTGTCTGGCTGTACTCAGCAATTCCGCATGGCTCTCAATCACCTACTTTCCATGTAAAATCCAAACGTGGGAGTGTATAGACACACCGAGACAATGCACATGCATGGAATTCCGCTCCGACTTATTTGTGTACCATGTGTTGTGCTTTGTACCCCCCCCCCCCCAAAAAAAAAAAAAAAACAGACTATAAACACTATCACTGGATAGTGCTATGAGTTGTAAATGGATTTATGTAAATATATAAGTTTCTGTAAGAAGACGAGGAAGTAGTGGGTCAACAAGAAAGGATGAACTGTTGATGAACTGATCTTTTGTTTTGTTTTTTTGATGAGTTAAAAAAAAAAGAAGAACTGAAAGTAGTTTTTAGTCACAGTTCACTATTATGATTATAATTGTTATAATGTAATTATTGCCCTGATCATAATAATTGTCATCATTTTTCTTATTATTGATGAGATATTAAAGGTGTCTAGAATTTTAAATATGTATGTAGAAGTACTTAATGGCATTTTTCACCAGTGATGAGGATTTTTTTAATAAATTTGTATGTTAGCATGGGGGAAGCGATGAGGTCGGATGTGCGACGCTTTGTGATTAGTATAATTGTGCTGATTCAGGAGGAAAGCATCACGGTGAGCTGACTGACAGACTGTACAGACAGACTGCCTAAAGAAGCGAACGTTCGTTTAATTCGCTTTTATCTGATGAACTATTTGAATGAAACGGATCCAAAAGATAATACAAGCGACAGAGGATTTGGAAAGGAATGCTGGTGAAACTTGGAAAAGACTAGATTTTCACTCCCTACTAAATGGCCGTTACTTTCATTGTGCTTGCTCACCTATCTCCCTACCAGTCTCCCTACCAGTCTCCCTACCTATCACGCTACCTAGCTCCCTACCAGTCTCCCTACCAGCCTCCCTACAAGTCTCCCTACCTATCACGCTACCTATCTCCCTACCAGTCTCCCTACCAGCCTCCCTACAATCTCCCTACCAGCTACCTATCTCCCTAGTCTCCCTACCTATCACGCTACCTATCTCCCTACCAGTCTCCCTACCAGCCTCCCTACAAGTCTCACTACCTATTCCGCTACCTATCTCCCTACCAGTCTCCCTACCTATCACGCTACCTATCTCCCTACCAGTCTCCCTACCTATCACGCTACCTAGCTCCCTACCAGTCTCCCTACCAGTCTCCCTACCTTTCTCCCAACCAGTCTTGCTGCACATTGATCCAGATTTTCACTATGTTCTAGATAAGACTTTGTATCTAGCAGCATGCAAAAGCCAACCCCCATTGCAGTCCTGTACCCTGCTGGTCAGGGTTTTATTAGCCAAGTTTAATAACTGAGAAAGATTTATTACTTTTGGCACATTCTTGACTGTTATTGTCTATTAATCACAATGACAGGTCTGTGCCTAAGCGTAGGTTCTTTTTCTTCGGATAGCTCTATAAAAACGCTCACAGTTAAACATGCCTAGTGTACTGAAACCCCGACTGATTAGCTAAGAGTAAGGCTGTGTTTTCTTTTCCCGCCTACCTTTTATTTTCCCTCATCCGTTGCAAAATGCTTGTCACTGGAGGGCAATGTTGAGAAAAGAAAAAAAGAATCCCATCTGCCTGAAATATTTTCTTGGCTATTTAATACTCTATCGGTTGTTTTTTTTGAATATCGGAATATGTCAGCAGAAATAAGTTGGTGACCGTGGTTATACCTTTAAGTGCTACATGTTGTGCATATAGTCAGAATCCTTATCTAGTTTGAAAAACAGGAGCACAGTGAAAATAAATATTGACTTGCTATTTGTTGTAATGTTATTTCATGCTCAGATCTGTGTTTAAGGGTTTGGAATATCTTTGCGATGTTAAAAACATACTGTAAATTGCATAACTGGAAAATATATGTTTAATATATTTTCATTAAAAAAAATTGATCAAGCCAATCTGATTTCTGTCCGACTCGATTCAAGAGTAAATCTGTTGTTTGAGGATATTTATCAAGTATAAACATGCTGCTTTCTTAATCATTCATTCATTCATTCATCTTCTACCGCTATATCCGATCTTCTCGGGTCACGGGGAGCCTGTGTCTATCTCAGGCGTCTATGGGCATTAAGGCAGGATACACCCTGGATGGAATGCCAACCCATCGCAGAGCACACACACTCACATTCACACACACATTCATACACTAGGGACAATTTTCCAAGGTGCCAATCAACCTACCGTGCATGTTTTTGGACCGGGAGGAAACCGGAGAACCCGGAGAAAAACCCCTGAGGCACGGGGAGAACATGCAAACTCCACACACACATGGCCGAGACGGGAATCGAACCCGGATCCTGGCGGTGTGAGGCGAACGTGCTAACCACTAAGCCACCGTGCCCCGCTTTCTTAATGATTGTAGTTGATTGTTGTCACCACTGAACATACTGCATACAGCATGGTCTCTTTGAATATTATATATATACTGTTGGGGAGTAACTAGTCACATGTAATGGCCTTATTTAATTTAATAACAAAATAAAAATAAAATTAACCCTACTTCTCAAAACCTTCACCTGGAAGTAAACATACTATATAAAGCTATTATAGCTAATAAAGCTATTTCTGATTCTGATTGATGATGATTGGATGATTGATGACGTACCTACAGTTCAGGTCTCCGTAGTTTGTTATTATAAGTTATGACAGCTTATGAGTCTCACTGTTGTTGGAATGAATTCTTTCTTAACAACTCTCATAAACCACAGCTCTTAGAAGGTATAAACCAAGATGCAATCAAATTAAATATAATCACATTGTATACAATTTTACATTCAAAGCATTTAGTGTAGACGCCCTTACCCAGAGCAACAGATTTAAAAAAAAAAAAAAGCTTTGACTTTTTATCGTCGAATAAATCAACACTAGTTTGCTCGCTGACACTCTGTTGAGGGGATTTAGTATGTTTTTTTTTTTTTTAAACAAAGGCAGTGCGAAGTGGAAATGCCTTAGTTTTACGTGTTTCTTGAAGAAGTGGGTCTTCACCCGTGGCTTGAAGATAGCCAGTGTCTCTAGAGGAAGTTGATTCCACCGCCTCAGTGCCAGAACAGAAAAGAGCCTTGAAGTAAACTTATCGCTTACCCTGAGAGAAGATGGGATCAGTGCTAAACAATCTAACACACTGAGGTGCCGTACTCGGGGTGAGGTCTGGTCTGGTTTTGGCTTTGTATCAGCATCTGCGTTTTAAATCTGAAGCCGGTGGAGGGAACGCAGCAGTGAATTGGTGTGGTGGACGAATATACGTAGTTGGGGAGAAACGTCCTTGTGTATGGGAGGTGGTAGCCCAGTGGTTAAGGTGTTGGACTCTGGACCAGAAGATCACGGGTTCAAACCCCACCACCACCACCAAGCTGCCACTAGTGGGCCCTTGAGCAAGGCCCTTAACCCTCACTTGCTCAGTTGTAAGTCGCTCTGGATAAGGGCGTCTGCTAAATGCCGCAAATGTAAATGTAAAATGTAAATGTGTATCATGCTGAAGCAAATGATTTCAATAGTTGAAATGTTGGGGCTTCAGACCGTGCATGTTTTTGGACCGGGAGGGGGACCGGGGGAAAAAACCGGAGAACCCGGAGAAAAACCCCCTGAGGCACGGGGAGAACATGCACAAACTCCACACACACATGGCCGAGACGGGAATTCAGACACATTAGTACAGCACCTGGATGCTTTTGACAAGAAGACATGGGGTGGGGGGGGGCAGTTCATAAAAAGCATCCTAAATGAGGTTGGGAGAGATCTGGGCGTGCGATATGAATGATGACACAATGGAAATATGAGCCCATATGTTGTATTTTTGCACCTTAAGACACCCGAGTAGGTTTTTTCTACATTAAAACATGTTGTATTTTGAAACTACATAGCATCAGTGCATTGTACAATGTGCTTTTTTAGTTTTACAAACATATTCAAATGTATTTTGAATCGTAACAAGTAGGATTTTCTACATTAAGTTCATTGTTTGAAACTGCATAAACAACATGTGTATTGTATTGTCTTTTTTAAGTTCATTCATTCATTCATCTTCTAGCGCTTTATCCGATCTTCCCTCGGGTCACGGGGAGTCTGTGTCTATCTCAGGCGTCTATGGGCATTAAGGCAGGATACACCCTGGATGGAATGCCAACCCATCACAGTACACACACACGCACACACACACGCACACACACACGCACACACACACACACACATTCATACACTAGGGACAATTTTCCAAGGTGCCAATCAACCTACCGTGCATGTTTTTTGGACCGGGGGAGGAAACCGGAGAACCCGGAGGAAAAACCCCCTGAGGCACGGGGAGAACATGCACAAACTCCACACACACATGGCCGAGACGGGACTCGAACCCGGACCCTGGCGTTGTGAGGCGAACGTGCTAACCACTAAACCACCGTATGCCCCGCTCTTTTTTAAGTTGAAAGAGACATTTTGTATAAAGAGTGTGTAGTAGGGTTCATGTTTTTACACTGTATGTTTTTTGGGGGAAATACGAAGAAAGCAATAAACAGAAGAAATAAACAAAGTGATCATGGATCTGTCGATCATCGCGTCTCACCAGAGAAGGCGCCACTCGCTTAACGTCACGTGACTCACGTTCTGCGCAGCCGTTAACTGCAGCTCATGCTCGTATTCAACACGTCACTTCATAACTGTAACGCCGTTTTCATACTAAACTAAACTTTATTGTAGACATGTCTTTGTCACACTACGACAGGCATGTCCAAAGTCAATTAACGCACAGCCTCTGTCATAAAATCAATAAGATGTGTGACCACAGTTAAAATACTAGTGTACAAAAAACAGCTATTTTATATTTCGCCAGTAGATGGCAGTAGACCTAAACTCTGGGATGAAAACGGAGGAGAAAATATGTCCTACATTTACATTTGCAGCATTTGGCAGACGCGACTTATCCAGAGCGACTTACAACTGAGCAATTGAGGGTTAAGGGCCTTGCTCAAGGGCCCACTAATGGCAGCTTTGTGGTGGTGGGGTTTGAACCCATGATCTTCCGGTCCAGAGTCCAACACCTTAACCACTGGGCTATCACCGCCCCATGTCCTGATTTGTTTAGATTGATTTCTGTGTGAAGAAACGAAAAGTATGCCATGTGCAATAAAAAAAATCATTAAAACGTTAATTTTGCATTTAATGGTAATAGTTATAATGACATGGATGAATGGACATATTTTCACCTCACCGAATCTGACCCTCCTTGCAAAAAGTTTGGACACCCCTGCACCAGGACATTTGGAGGGTCGGAACAAATCACCGCCAATTGAATATCCGTGTTGTTCTTGAGGTGAGAAACCTGTCCATTCCCACGGCACTAATGCAACCCAATACCATCATAAATGCAGACTTTTGAACTGAGCGCTGATAAGGAGTGAATGGTGTTTGGTTTTACTCTGGATGGTGTGGCAGTGATTTTTTTTTTATTCATCTGTTCAAAGAACACTTTTTGCCTCGGTCCACTTTAAATGAACGTTGACCCGGAGATAGGGACAGAATTCCTCGATCCTGTTTTCCTATGGCTTCTTTTTACATGCTAGAGCTTTAAACTAGATTAGTGGATGAAACAGCATGCTGTGGTCACAGAGAGTGGTTTCTGAAGATGACCAATTATACTGGTTTTAATGCAGTGTTATTTGCATTAACGATATTGATATTGATATTTGCCCTGCTTACTTGTGCATAGCTATTTCTACCGGTTCTCAAAATCTTTTTATGATATTTTATGTACCATTGATGAGATATTCAACATCTTAGTATTTTTATGTTGAGGAACTTTATTCTGACCTTGAGCCACAAATTGTAGACACAGTATTTGCAAACGGGTGAACCTCTCTTTGCAAGTAATTGCATTCTGTTTTTATTTACATTTTTGGCGTGTTTCAGCTATTTGGGTACTGGAGCCATACAAATCACGAACTTCCTCCCATTCTCTGGGAAAATACTGTTGTACAACATTGGGCTTTAGGGGTATTTTTTGCCCGTAGTAGAAAAGCATGTTCTCTGACGTCATGCTTGAATCTCCTGCAGTAACATAAATAGAAAGGCGAGCTTAATGTCTACACTTCAGTCACATCTGGATTGTTTCAATCCTTTTGAAAGAAAATCCTATTCTAATGAATATTCATATATTATTTGCCATCATTTTCGCTCCTGTAACCTGTGGCCACCAGCGTTCTTCCAAAATGTAGTTGTATTGAGGTGTTTAACAGTGAAACATTTTTTGTAAATGAAGTAGTTTTAAGGAAACAAACAGATAGAGGGAAGTGAAAGTCGTCTTTTAGCCAGAGGAAGCACATTTGTTTCTACACTATTTCTACAGTATTATAGAAACGTTGGTTTCAAATAAAGCTATACATTAGAACAACAGTTTAACAGTAATGAGAGGTGGTAGGGAGGTGGTGTGTAGCCCAGTGATTAAGGTGTTGGCCTCTGGACCGGAAGATCACGGGTTCAAACCCCACCACCATCAATCTTCCACTAGTGGGCCCTTGAGCAAGGCCTTTAAACATCAATTGCTCGGTTGTAAGTCGCTCTGGTTAACGTCATCTGGCAAATGTAAATGTAATGGCACTAATGATAAGTCTTCTTTTAGCATTTATCCCTGGTGGCATGGTCCACTTTTGTCGATTTCTGTCGCCATAGTGCACGGTCCCGAGTTTGGTCAGGGTTGAGTCTGGTGATGCGGAGGTCCATGTTCTGTGTGTCTTGCCAACCTTGCTTGTGCCTCCCTCTGGGTCGTTTCCTGTTTACTTTCAGCTCGTAGGACATTTTTGCGAGTGTTGATTTCTTGGCACAAAGAACTTGACCATACCAGCAAAGCCGCGACTCACATAGCTTGTCGCTGAACTTGTTGCGGATGTCCCCGTTGTCGAGGCATCTTGGTTTCCATGCATCCTAGGTGCCGTTCTACTTTCTACCATCGCTGGCCAGCACTCTGCTCCGTATATGGCTACAGGAACACTAATGATAATGAACAAAATTAAATAGTGTAGACAGCATACAAAGGAACATAAACTTAGCCAATCATATAATATCCAAATGATAAATAATTAGACTGTTAGTGTATGTGTTAAATTCGCAAGGAGATTCTACTACACTTATTTATTTTACAATAACAGAACAAAAGAAATTCATTACAGAAATCTCTGTGCTGGTTTCCTCTTCTTGTTGCTTTTTCTTGAAAATCCCTGATGCAAATGCATAGAAAAAAGGGTTCACACAGCAGTTCAGTAGAGATACAGTTTTGCCCAAATTTCCTGTTGCTCTACAAATCCATTCGAGTTGAACATAGAGATGAGGAGACGTGGTCTCAGTAAGAGATGTCCATCATGTTGATGATGTGTACCGGTGTCCAGAAAAGAAAGAAGGCAATCCCTTCATATTTTTACCTCCTTCCAGCTGTGTCTTGCATATCCAGCAGTAAGATGCCCTTGAACAAGGCCTTTAATCCTCAACTGCTTAGTTCCAAGGGCGTCTGCCAAATGCCATAAATGTAAATGTAATCAACAAACTCGTCTATGATCTGAAAAAAAATCAGATGATTTGAAAATGTATCTGAAGTTTACAGTAAGCACAACATTCAAAACACACATCTAATTTTACAAGTCATTTAAGCTTCAGAACAAGATGTTTAAGTGAACCTATATGAAGTAACATTTAATTTACATATTAATATATGCTCATTTATGCACTGTTATTAAGTGTTACTGCTTCCTTTTAGTGTACTAAATCTCTCTCTCTCTCTCTCTCTCTCTCTCTCTCTCTCTCTCTCATATATATATATATATATATATATATATATATATATATACAGTATATTGAGAGAGAGAGAGAGAGAGAGAGAGAGAGGAAAAGGCACTTTCTAAAGAAAAAAGGGGCGGAAATAAAGAAAAAGGCATAAAGAAAAAGGGCGTGTAGGCAGGAAAGATACTATCTAATGAAATACGTTAGATAGAAACACAACTGTGACACAAACTGAGTGACACAAAAAAAGAGGGACCGTCGTGTCGCCACTTTAACAAACCTATTATTAAATAAAGTGATTTTAAACTGAAAATTTACAATCAAAGAGAAAGCTCTAACTCCTTTCAGATTCACACTGGTCAAGTCTTCTACCAAGATTCTGCTGACTGTTATACCAAGTGACCTTGAAAGATAAAACTGAATCCGTACAGGAACACAAACAAATCCAGTCCTGGGACAAGTGATCATATTCCTTACTGCTTTACATTAAACAATAGCTTCCCTGGTAACACTTTAAAATAACACGGCATAAATAAGCATGTGTGGCACGGTGGCTTAGTGGTTATCACGTTCGCCTCACACCACCAGGGTCCGGGTTCGATTCCCGTCTCGGCCATGTGTGTGTGGAGTTTGTGCATGTTCTCCTCGTGTCTCAGGGGGTTTTTTTTCTCCGGGTTCTCCGGTTTCCTCCCGGTCCAAAAAACATGCACATGGTAGGTTGATTGGCACCTTGGAAAATTGTCCCTAGTGTATGAATGTGTGTGTGAATGTGTGTGTGTGAATGTGTGTGTGTGTGTGCCCTGCGATGGGTTGGCATTCCATCCAGGTTGTATCCTGCCTTTATGCCCATAGACGCCTGAGATAGACACAGACTCCCCGTGACCCGAGAAGATCGGATAAAGTGGTAGAAGATGAATGAATGAATGAAATAAGCATGTATTCAAATTAAATGTTACATCATTATGAAGTAAGGCATATACTAATCAAGAATTAACCTTAACTACAACATGAGTCTCCAATGCACCACTCCATTGTCCTCATGGGTGAATTATCTCATTCACAGTCCACTGTTCTGTAGACTTGTCAATACTGATGAAGTCTCCGGTTTTTATATTATAATGAACAGTCTATATGTAAGCACAATACAATACTTAACCAACCACCAAATGACACTGAATTATAAGTGATTTAGATGAGCCTGCAAGAAATGATGTTATAATATGTTAATGTCTCCTGACTTCATATTAATATAACATATATCATATTAATATAAATGATAGGGGGCACGGTGGCTTAGTGGTTAGCACGTTCCCCTCACACCGCCAGGGTCCTGGGTTCGATTCCCGTCTCGGCCATGTGTGTGTGGAGTTTGTGCATGTTCTCCCCGTGTCTCAGGGGTTTTTTTTTCTCCGGGTTCTCCGGTTTCCTCCCGGTCCAAAAAAACATGCACGGTAGGTTGATTGGCACCTTGGAAAAATTGTCCCTAGTGTATGAATGTGTGTGTGTGTGTGTGTGTGTGTGTGCCCTGCGATGGGTTGGCATTCCATCCAGGGTGTATCCTGCCTTAATACCCATAGACGCCTGAGATAGACACAGACTCCCCGTGACCCGAGGGAAGATCGGATAAAGCAGTAGATGAATGAATGAATTAATTATTATTATTTTTTTTTATTTTGTTATACTGCATTTTTAAGGCACCTTGTGAACAAATAATGCTTCTTTTGCTAAAGAAAAACAATCCGTTCCTTCTGTCTTTTCACGTTTTCAAAATAAACCACTTAGAAAAAAACTAATGGTTAACATCCCTTTACTATAAAATAAAAAATCTCTATTTGTACAGAGCTGAACGTATTTGTAAACTTGGCTTGCGATCAGAACTGCTGTTTATACAAAATGTGTTCAGTAGGTTTAGGTCTCCGCACAGGTCATTACAATTTATCTACACCAATCCATCAAACCATACTGTGGCAGCCAGTGTGTGGGCGAGCGTCAGCTGTGGTCGGACGGATTCACACCTCCGGAATTTTAAAGCTTATCATTTACCCCTGTCCGTCTTGCTTTCAGGGACAGAAAGACACATTTCTAACATTGTATACTGTAGCAAAATGATTACCCTTCATCAGTATTAATGAAGCCAAACCCTGAAAAACTAAATCTGATGGAGAAATAATAATTATTCTTCCTATACCAAACTTTTGACATTAGACATTCCATGTAGTAAATGTTCAATTGGTTCAGAGTCGAGTGTAAATGTGCTTTACACCATTCTAGCCAATGTATAGCAGTGCACATAATGATCTAATGCTTGTGAGCACCTGCCTTGGCTTGGAACACTGTTTCGTAAAGCTTCTTATGATGTACAGATTCGTGGTCGTTTCACAGTAAAAGAATTTACAGATGACGAAGGTACATTCAGAAAAGCAGAAATTGCACAAACTGATTTACAGCAAACGTTGCAGTATGACTCTTTCTGATACCAAAGTATGTCTGTGGATAGTGCATGTCTGTACACTTAGCTTTATGCTATTATTTATATTATCTCTAAATGACAATGTAGATCATTATCATTTATCATATTTGATGAGGTGAAAGTATGTGGGGATGATCATTCAGCTGGACATTCTTTGAAGCATTACCACTGAACACTGTTTTTTTATATTGCAAATGGCATACTTTTACTAAATCTAAACAAGCTTTTACCAAATTTCTTTGCCTTTCATATTTGAAGATCTTATAGAATGAACAAATAAGTCTGTATGGGGAAAAAAAAAACGTTCAGGAAGATTAAAGATATCTAGGAACGTTATATTGTTCACTATGAAATGCTCACCTCCATCCATCCATCCATCTTCCTCCGCTTATCCGGGACCGGGTCGCGGGGGCAGCAGTCTAAGCAGCGATGCCCAGACTTCCCTCTCTCCAGCCACTTCCTCTAGCTCCCCCGGGGGGACACCGAGGCGTTCCCAGGACAGTCGAGAGACATAGTCCCTCCAACGTGTTCTGGGTCTTCCCCGAGGCCTTTTCCCAGAGGGACATGCCCGAAACACCTCCCCTGGAAGGCGCCCATCCGAAATAGATGCCCGAGCCACGCCAGCTGGCCCCTCTCGATGTGGAGGAGCAGCAGATCTACTCTGAGCTCCTCCCGAGTGACTGAACTTCTCACCCTATCTCTAAGGGAGCGCCCAGACACCCTGCGAAGGAAGCTCATTTCGGCCGCCTGTATCCGGGATCTTGTCCTTTCGGTCATGACCAAAGCTCATGGCCATAGGTGAGAGTAGGAACGTAGATCGACCAGTAAATTGAGAGCTTTGCCTTTTGGCTCAGCTCCCTCTTCACTATGACGGACCAGTACATCGACCGCATTACTGCAGAGGCTGCACCGATCCGCCTGTCCATCTCCCGTTGCTCACCTCGAAATCCAAAGCCAGTGAAGAGGAAAATAACACTAACATGTGTCTTAAACATTGAGGGTCTTATGTTGGGAGGTGGGAGCTCAGTGGTACGGCGTCGGCCTCTGGATCAGAAGATTCCTGGTTCAAACCCCACAACCACCAAGCTACCACTAGAGGGCCCTTGAGCAAGGCCCTTAACACCTCAATAGCTCAGTTGTAAGTTGCTCTGGATAAGGGAGTCTGCCAAATGCCATAAATGTAAAAGAATCATGTATGTATGACTCCTTCTTTCATTTTTCAATTGACCATCAAAAAATGAAAATGTGTTATTTGAATTTGAATGATAAAAATCAAAAGGCAGCGTTCTTCATTATTATAAATTTTAGACTCGAATAAAAATATGAATTTCTTTATGATTAATAACTTAATGGCAGCATATTTGACTGCCAAATATTCATTCATTCATTCATTCATCTTCTACCGCTATATCCGATCTTCCCTCGGGTCACGGGGAGCCTGTGCCTATCTCAGGCGTCTATGGGCATTGAGGCAGGATACACCCTGGATGGAATGCCAACCCATCGCAGGACACACACACACACACACACACACACACACACACACACATTCATACACTAGGGACAATTTTACAAGGTGCCAATCAACCTACCGTGCATGTTTTTGGACCGGGAGGAAACCGGAGAACCCGGAGAACCCGGAGAAGGCACGGGGAGAACATGCAAACTCCACACACACATGGCCGAGACGGGAATCGAACCCGGACCCTGGCTGTGTGAGGCGAACGTGCTAAGCCACTGTGCCCCTGACTGCCAAATATTATGGATTGTATTTACTGTGAGCTTAATTATCAATTTTAATGTGACTTTAATGTGAACACACTGACTTCTCTCTCTCTCTCTCTCTCTCATAAAAAAGCACTTTTATATAATGGCTAATCAGACCACATTACACACACAGGGGATAACTAGAAAACACAAACAAATAACTACACACAGACACAAACCTTATTCCTTCAGTCCTAATACATCATACTAATATTTAACTAAACCACCATCATCTAATACAACTTCCTTCTCGAGAGTGACCGGTGCTTTGTACAGTCCAAATGGCCATTTCCTGTATTTACTGTATTTACGAGCTCTTCTTCCTGGGGTATATCCTTTGACTGAGGTCTTATGGCATGTCCCTCCAGGAGCAGCCCCGACTACCGCCATTACTCAAAGAAACATGCTAAAGAGGAAAGCAATGTACCATGTTAACCACACTAAATAAACTAGATATATACATGAACAATCTCACAGACAGACGTAAAAGAAAAGGGATATCATAAAGGGATGATAACCTTTTTTTTTGTAAATGAAACAGTTTATTTTGGGGAAGTGAAAAGTTCTAACGAGGCATTCTTTTTATTCCTCTAGTATTTATCAAGAGTAATTCACCAGGTGCTTTACAAAGCAATATAGCATAACAATGCTTTAACAATAATAACAACAACAATAATAATAGTAGCATTAATAATTATGTATAATAATAATAATCATGATACTAATAATGATAATAAAACAAATAAAACAGGATTGTGTTAAAATAATAATATATACATAAGAATTAATTCGATTTATTAGATAGTGGGAAAGCTCTATGCACTGCCGCAAGGCATTAAATACAAAAGTATACTGCATTTAATGTTTATAATGTGATTTTGTAAAACAGTAAATCCAGATAACTGTGAGAAACATTTCTATGTGCTCAGTTAATTACAGAAATCTCCGTGCTGGTTTCTTTTTCTTGCTGATGCGTCTTTTTCTTGAAAATCCCTGATGCAAATGCATACAAAAAAGGGTTCACACAGCAGTTCAGTAGAGATACAGTTTTGCTCAAATCTCCTGTGGCTCTACGAATCCATTTGAGTTGAGCATAGAGATGTGGAGACGTGGTCTCAGTAAGAGTAGTAGCAATGTCCATCATGTTGATGATGTGTACCGGTGTCCAGAAAACAAAGAAGGCAATGACAATGCTGATCACGAGTCTCCTCATTCTCGCCTTCCTTTCCTTAATATTTTTACCTCCTTGCAGCTGTGTCTTGCAAATCCAGCAGTAAGATGCAGCAATAATGGTGAAAGGGAGGACATATCCAAACAGGACTTCGAGAACAAGAACCGCCACCTTTCCAGAGGTTGATGTTATGGTTCTCTGGCACCTTAAAGATCCCCTCTTGAACTGAACATTTTGGATGAACAGTATTGGCAAAGCAAAAACTGTGGCTAAACCCCAGAGTCCTAACAGCAGTAAACGTCTCCGAGCTTTCTGCAGTCTCTCCAGTGCACCAAGATCAGGAACTTTTGACTTGATTGTGTGGTAGTGATGTGCAGCCATCAAGGTCACAATCAACACACTGCCATACATAGCAAAGTAGACCAGATACATCATAATCCTGCACGACCAAAGACCAAAAGTAAATCCATTCAGCAGAGCAGAAACTCCAAAAGGAGCCAAACTGAGGACCAAAGAGTCAGATATAGCCAAGTTCAGCATTAGCTTCAGCGTGAAACTCATACGCTTGTTCCACTGACGAACGATGCTGATGATGACTGCAATGTTGCTGGGTAAACCAACCAAACACAATACGCTAAGAAATACTGCAGCGCCTACCTGTTTGGAGCCCATGGTACCATTGGTGTTGTCTACATCAGACTCCAAACTCTGATTCACACTAAAGTTGAGACGCTCCATGATCAAGCAATTGCACAGCTACGTATAAAGAGGTACTTTCAGTGTGGAGCTGAAACCACAGATTCCCTCTGAAAGTTGAACATGTATGTTGAAACCCAGGCAAGTATACTGGCGATGCAAGACTTGCATGATCGCACTTTTTAAACCGGAACTTCCTTACACACATTACAAAATGAACTAGAAAAAAAAAACACACCTCTTTCTTGAGAAATAAAAGTGATTTACATCAAAGTTTTATTATACTTGTGTAATAAATTCATGTTAATATAATTTAACCCAGTTTATGAATACACACCTTTTGACTACACACACTATTGTTTTTTTTAAGTTGTTGATGAGTTTTATATTTTGTTCTGGTAACTTTGTGTTGCAAAGGTCAGGGGAATGTCCAAATATTGAGGACTGCGCAGCGGAATGAGCTAATTCAACATAAATGATAAAGAAGTAACTAAAACCAGTATGAGTATGAATGCCATTAATGGCCCAGTATGATGTTTTCATAAACTTATAAAAAGCCAAACTGCTTTAAGATAAACGTTACAAATGAAACCAGACACAAAAATTCAAAAATCAAATCAAAAGAGATCAAGACAAGACAAAATCCAAATGTGGTCAACATGAGACATTTCAAAAATGTTCACACACACAAACACACACACATGTACGTATATATATATATAGTATATATTATATATACTATATATTATATATATATATATATATATATATATATATATATATATATATATATATATATATATATATATATATATATATATATACGATATATATTCAGTTTCATTCATTCATTCATCTTCTACCGCTTTATCCGATGTTCCCTCGGGTCACAGGGAGTCTGTGTCTATCCTATCTCAGGCGTCTATGGGCATTAAGGCAGGATACACCCTGGATGGAATGCCAACCCATCGCAGGACACACACACACACACACACACACACACACACACACATTCATACACTAGGGACAATTTTCCAAGGTGCCAATCAACCTACCGTGCATGTTTTTGGACCGGGGGAAAAAGGAGAACCCGGAGAAAAACCCCCCGAGGCACAGGGAGAACATGCACAAACTCCACACACACACATGGCCGAGACGGGAATCGAACCCGGATCCTGATGGTGTCAGGCAAACATGCTAACCACTAAGCCACCGTGTCCCTTCAGTTTCTTTCAGTTCCTTGTAAATACCCCTACTTCTATATTAGTTTTGTTAGGATTTACTGAGTGACATTAAATTGACAAATAGTCAACAGTATTTACAGACGTAATATAGAGACATCAAAATTGATCACAGACATTAGCCAGATAATTTGTTGCTAAAAATGTAGCATTCATTTTTACATCCACTATAAAGTTTAACAATAGTAGAAAAGTACAGTGCCTTTCCTGACCATCCAATTCCACGGCAATCCCATTCAATTTAATCTCATTTGCATATCTCTTTTAACAATGTGCAGCAAAGCAAACAGAATGCACCATTTCATAAACATGGTCCTTAGTTTTTTCCCCCACAACCATAAATGACGAAAGCCTCTGATGCCATCTGGTGACTTCAGGGGAGCTTTTGGAGCTTGCATTAACGTTTGTACATTTGTCTTAAAGCCATGTAGCTGCGTTTAATCTGACACTAGTGTTAGCACAGGAATGGAGGAAGAGGTTTATTTATGCTGCTTAAATTTTATTGTAATTTAAAAATCTGTGAGACTTCACAATAACATCAAGTGACAATAACACAAGATTATAATACATAAGCTTTGTATGATTATGCAAAACTATATTAATATCACGCGTTTATCCTATTAGATGTGGCAGTTTCACAAATATAAGTCTCAGCGAACTTTATACGGAACAGAATTAAAAACATTATCCAGAAAGAAACTACATACAATGAAATACATGATTTACTTCACCACATTCATAGCTTCAACTATGTTTTATGACATTTCTAAAACAAAGAGGTACCCAAAGATTTTCCTATGAGTGTCCCAAATCCAAACTTATTGAGGGCTGTGTACCTAACATTATATTAAAGTTGCCATAGGTTTTCTCATTTATGATTTAAAAATATTTGAAAATAAATAGAGAAAAATGACTCTGTAATAAAGGGGCACGGTGGATTAGTGGTTAGCCTCACACCTCCAGGGTCAGGGTTCAATAAGTAAATATTTTAAAAGATTTGAAGATGTTCTCTTTTTCCCTCCGGTCCAAAAACATGCATGGTAGGTTGATTAGCACCTTTGAAAATTGTGCCTAGAGTATGAATGTGAGTGTGTGCGTGTGTGTGTGGAAGGGGGGGGGGGGGGGGGGGGGTGCCCTGTGATGGGTTGGCGTTCCATACAGGGTGTATCCTGCCTTGATGCCCCAAGAGATAGACACAGATTCCCTGCAACCCGAGAGAGAAGATGGGATAAAGCGGTAGAAGATGAATGAATGAATGACTCTGTAATGTGCTTTACTGATGTAGATTTATTTTATATAATATAACCAGAAACAATTTACACTAGAGTAGAGATCAATTACAATATAATTATTATATACCCTTATGTTTTTCAAAGACATTTCCCTCCTCGCTTTTCTTCTTTCCTATATATATATATATATATATATATATATATACATATATATACAGATATATATACATCCATCCCTATGACCACTGCCTAACTCACCCCCACCACAAAAATTTCGAAAGCTCTTACTCTCTTTCAGCTCTTATGAAAGTAATCACAGAAGTAATCAAAATGTTATCAGTTACTTTACTTTTATAAAGTAATTGAAAAGTTACGCTACTTATTACATTTTGAATAGGGTCATTTGTAATACTGTAACCTATTAACATTTCCAAAGCAACCTTCCCAACACTGTGTATACTCTCTCTCTCTCTCTCTCTCTCTCTCTCTCTCTCTCTCTCTCTCTCTCTCTATATATATATATATATATATATATATATATATATAAAATCGCACTGAATGACAAACAAGTCACGACAGCCCAAATTTGGCCTTCAGGGTCCTGGTTTACACGAATCTGATCTCGGACGTCAGTTCTTCAGAGATGGCAATGCTTTTTACGAGCCTTGTATAATCTACAGACCCTCTGTTATTACCTAGCAGAATCAATATGTCTTTAATATAAGCAATATCTAGCAATTAAATTATTTGCATACATTTGATATCTAACATCAAACAATTTATTACACAGTGAAGAAGCTTTTTTTTTTTAATTATTATTATAAGTTTTAAAAATGAATGTAAAAAAACATATGGAGTCTTTAAAACACTTATCCAAAGACAGTCAACCCCTGGGAGAACTGTATAATACCATGTGTATATAATTCCCTTTTCTTTTAAGAATGGAGAGATTGTGTTTATTTATTTACTTTTGGTATTGTTCTTTGAAACATAAGATTTGTTTGTTTGTTTGATTTAAATATATGCAATTTGTGTTCCCTAATTGTATCGTGTAAATTAAAAAATAAAAAATAAAATAAGAATAAAAAAAAAAACAGTGAAGAGGGGCACGGTGATTCAGTGGTTATCACGTTCGCCTCACACCACCAGGATCCAGGTTCGATTCCCGTCTCGGCCATGTGTGTGTGGAGTTTGTGCATGTTCTCCCCGTGTCTCAGGGGGTTTTTCTCCGGGTTCTCCGGTTTCCTCCCCCGGTCCAAAAACATGCACGGTAGGTTGATTGGCACCTTGGAAAATTGTCCCTAGTGTATGAATGTGTGTGTGTGTGTGTCCTGTGATGTGTTGGCATTCCATCCAGGGTGTATCCTGCCTTAATGCCCATAGACGCCTGAGATAGACACAGACTCCCCGTGACCTGAGAGAAGATCGGATAAAGCGTTAGGAGATGAATGAATGAATGAATGAATGAGATTGTGTTTATTTATTTACTTTTGGTATTGTTCTTTGAAACCTAAGTTTTATTTGTTTGTTTTAAATACATGCAGTTTGTGTTCCCTAATTGTATCGTGTAAATAAATAAATAAAAACAAACAAATAAAATAAAATAAGAATATTGTTGTGCTCCTGTCCACATGGCGTTACCGTAAATCGTCTCACGGTGTCGTTATCCAGGAAGTGACATGCCACAGCGGATGCCGTTTTACGGCTGTGTTTTCGTTTGGTGCCTAATACAAACTCCTTGGTTGAGAGCACTTAGCCGTTTTGCTCGTGCTAATAGTAATAGGAGGGAAAACGCAGGTGTACGCGGCCGCCGAAATATTTATACTCTATATTATTCTTTAAGAAAGCATGTCAGTTGTTCCTCCGAACCGCTCGTCTACCGGCTGGCCGCGCGGAGTCAATCAGTTCGGAAACAAATACATTAGCCCACCGGCTAAACCGCTAACCCTGGAGAGAACCATCAACCTGTGAGTGGATGTGTGAAAAGGCTTGTTTTCATGCAAATGCAATACATAAATAAATAAAACATCTATATTAGTATAAGGACACGTTTCTTTAGAGAAGAAATATATATATATAAATATATATATATGATTTCACTAAACGTACAGATAACAGGGAGACTGATTAGCCGAGAGACTTTTATTTTGTTTTTGTAATATAAGGTGTTTTTTTTTAGATATCCTCTCACAAATTACACTTTCGAGAGAGCTTTTATTTTGTTTTTGTAATATAAGGTGTTTTTTTTGTAGATATCCTCTCACAAATTACACTTTCGGAACGAAAGAGCTTTTATTTTGTTTTTGTAATATAATGTGTTGTTTTTTTTGTAGATACCCTCTCACAAATGACACTTTCGGAACAAAAGAGAGCTTTTATTTTGTTTTTGTAATATAAGGTGTTTTTTTTTGTAGATATCCTCTCACCAATTACACTTTCAGTTCAAAAGAGAGCTTTTATTTTGTATTTGTAATATAATGTGTTTTTTTTTAGATATCCTCTGACCAATTACACTTTCGGAACAAAAGAGCCTCTGTATGAAAAGGACAGCTCGGTGGCCGCCAGGTTCCAGCGCATGCGTGAAGAGTTTGAGAAGATCGGGATGAGGCGCACGGTGGAGGGAGTGCTGATCGTACACGAACACAGACTCCCTCATGTCCTGCTGCTGCAGCTGGGAACCACCTTCTTTAAACTGTAAGCCACAAGTGTCCTATCTTTGGTTTTATGCTGTGCCGTTTTTACTGTTATTTAATACAAATATATGGCTATGAGATCCATGTGAGGAACTTCCCTAACTGCAGTTTAGAGACGCATAATCTTCTCGGATGTCTTTATATGCGGTAGTATTACAATATCACACATACTGCAACTCAGAAAGGCACACACAATCCAGCACGTTCATTCATTCATCTTCTACCGCTTTATCCGATCTTCCCTCGGGTCACGGGGAGTCTCAGGCGTCTATGGGCATTAAGGCAGGATACACCCTGGATGGAATGCCAACCCATCACACACACACACATTCATACACTATGGACAATTTTCCAAGGTGGCAATCAACCTACCGTGCATGTTTTTGGACCGGGGGAGGAAACCGGAGAACCTGCAGAAAAACCCCCTGAGGCACGGGGAGAACATGCACAAACTCCACACACACACACACATGGCCGAGACGGGAATCGAACCGGACCCTGGCGGTGTGAGGCGAACGTGCTAACCACTAAGCCACCATGCCCCCTCATTAACCTTATCATTAGACTAAAACTCGTCCTCTCTCGATGCCACTGAAAAAAACAGGCATGCTTACTTATATCGCAGCCAATCGCACGTATATCATGTGACCTGGAAATGCGAAGAAAAAAAACTGTTTCCATTTCAGTTTTGCCAATTATTTTTGCATCGTCTAAAATCTCATGCAAGCGAAAAACATTTTTATAATACATGACGCGTTTCCATTAGGCGTATTTTCAATTCGCTATATCTATTTGCGCATTTTGAAGGGTGATGGAAACGCACCTGTTATCACAAAGCAGATCTAGGATACATGGATTGTCAGAACTGGTGTGAGAGTCCTGACCTCAACCCAACCTCCAGGACCATCTTCCCAAATGAGTGGAAACAGTAGTAGCGGACAGGTCAATATGTCGGACTATTAATTGGACGCACCTAATTGCTGCTGCTGAATCCTGGAGTAAGTCATTCAGTCGTATAAATGTCAAGAGAATCTTTCTGGATGAGAGCATTTGTGAGTGCTGTAAGTGTAAGAGTGGAGTGTATTTTGTAAGGAAAAATAAATGTAGAGTCTAATGTCTGGACAGCAATCAAAAATAGTCTAGTGTCCACATACTTTTGAGTGATGATGGGAATAGAACTGGAAACTTGTGTGTAAAATGATTGTTAAAATAATAATGGACGAATTTGGACATTTACTTGATATTATTTTGAAAACTGCTTTAATGTTTCTCTTTCAAAAATGTTTCCTTGACCAAAATATTTTGTGTTTGCCAAGTTCTTGCATTGTATATGAAGGTTGAAATGTTGGTATGAACATGTGCTTTCAGTCCTGGTGGAGAGTTAAACCCAGGAGAGGATGAGGTAGAGGGCTTAAAGCGGCTGATGACGGAGGTATTGTTTATTCTTTTTAATCCCGCCTTACGGTCTGTACATTCGACTGTTTGATGAAATAAAATAGGGAAATGATTTCTCTCCGGGTCTTTTGGTGTTTTAAATTCAATGTGAATGTGAAATTTGGAATGAAAATATCTCCTTTCTTTAGCAATCTCCTCCTTCCCTTATTGTTTATGTCGAATGCCTGTTTGTTCATTCATTTTATAGCATGACAATTTCAATTGCATTAATCCGAGAATAGCGAAACTAGGACAGCAGTCTTGGTGCAAGAACAGTCATGTAATTATTGATTTAGTTCCGAAGCTTCACTGACGAGGACGTTTGCTTTGATTAGATCTTGGGGCGGCAGGACGGCGTGAAGCAGGACTGGGTGATTGATGACTGCATTGGAAACTGGTGGAGACCCAATTTTGAACCACCCCAAGTTAGTAATCCATCCCCTTTGTATGCACTAAACAGAAATATATTCAAATATAGTTAAAAACAAACACACCTCTTTTTTACGTCTATAGTACCCCTACATTCCAGCTCACATTACTAAGCCCAAGGAACATAAGAAGCTGTTCCTGGTTCAATTGCAAGAGAAAGGTAAGACCTAACATGGAGAAATAGTTCTCTTTACCTCCATCTATGTGCAGATGTGACACTTGATGCATGTTTGTATTCCAGCATTGTTTGCAGTACCAAAAAACTACAAGTTGGTGGCAGCTCCCTTGTTTGAGCTCTATGACAATGCTCCTGGATATGGACCAATTATATCCAGCCTTCCTCAGTTACTCAGCAGGTGAGAGAGAGCACAAGTCCATCTATACTAGAAATAACTGCTTTTCTCTTTGTATGGTTTAGATTTCTAAATGAGAATGTATTGTCCCTTTTTGACAATGACCTGTTAGCTGTAATTCTATGTAAACAGAGGTTGTATGAAACTTGAATTTGGTTATCCAGGCACACCATTGTGTTTGATGCATTTGGATGAAGTAGCAGGAAAGTTTCCTTTCACTTGAACGAGGAGGTTCATACCATAAAATGTGTATACCGTAAATTTCGGACTATAAGCCGCTACTTTTTTCCTAGGTTTTGAACCATGCGGCTAATAATAAGGTGCGGCTATTCTGCAGATTTTTTCCAGACCGCTAGGGGCTCTAACCGGAATTAGAATCAAAACTAACACAAAATAAATGCAAAGAAGAAGAATGCGCTCGTTCCTCTTTATCAGATATAAGTGGGTAGAAGCGGATAGAAGGAGGACAAACTCTATCTTTACAAGGTTAAGGTGACGTGATTTCACACACAGGAGAAATGAAGATAAATACTGTAAATAGCGCTTATTTTCTCTTGGTTCTGTCCCGTTTTAATCAGCAAAGTTTTCTCTCTCTTTCCTCCCCTGCTTCCCCCCCCCCCACACACACAGACACACACACACGCGCGCACACGCACACACACGCGCGCACATGCACATGCACACACGCACGCACACAGGCACGCACACACACACACACACGCACACAGACACACACGCGCGCGCGCGCGCACACACACACAGACATGCACACGCACAAATCAGCCAAAGTTGTTGTTGATTTTCCCTCTCCCGATATAAGACCGGTTCACCCTACAATCCCCGTCCGGGCTCGTAGCACATACCTAGTGTCGTGGACACGGACGCTCGATATATGTTTATGCCTAACCTTTGTCTGTTCCCGATTCCCTGACTCCTGCTCTCCGGTACTCCCGGTACCACGGCGCGCAGAGCGCAAGGCTCCCTAGCCTGTCTGGCCGCTCCGTATGAGCGGCGTCTCCTGAGTTCTTTATTCTAATAAATCCTGTTTTGTATGAATTCCGGATCTCCGCGTCTCTGTGCAGCGTCCACCGTTACACCGTGTTAAAATACAGGTTAGGAAAGGATCTATTTAGGTACATACATGTACATTTACCAATTCAAAAGCGGATGCGGCTTGTATGCAGGTGCGGCTTATTTATGAATTTTTTTGGTTTTTTTTTTTTAAATAGAGCGGATGCGGCTTGTATGCAGGTGCGGCTTATTTATTATTTTTTTGGGTTTTTTTTTTTAAATAGAGCGGATACGGCTTATATCCAGGTGCGCTTTATAGTCCAGAATTTACGGTAAATCTCTGACCTCAAACCAATTGATCACCTTTGGGATGAATGTGAAAGCTGACTGCACACCAGGTCTCCCAAAATCAGTACCTGACTTTACTAACACCCTTATGGTTTAATGAGCACACCTCTCCACAAGGACACTCCAAAATCGAGTGTAACTTTTTCCCAGAAGAGTGAGCAGAATTCAAAGCGCAAACTGTGAGTAAATGTCGATTGCGTTGCTCAAACACCATGTAGAGTGTGTAGCTCTGCAAAAAACTTGCACTTGATTGGATATCAAAAATATTAAAATTGAGATTCAGGCTGGAGGAGCACGGTGGTTTAGTGGTTAGCACGTTCGCCTCACACCGCCAGGGTCCGGGTTCGATTCCCGTCTCGGCCATGTGTGTGTGGAGTTTGTGCATGTTTCTTCTCCCCGTGCCTCAGGGGGGTTTTTCTCCGGGTTCTCCGGTTTACTCCCCTCCCCCGGTCCAAAAAACATGCACGGTAGGTTGATTGGCACCTTGGAAAATTGTCCCGTGTGTGTGTGTGTCCTGCGATGGGTTGGCATTCCATCCAGGGTGTATCCTGCCTTAATGCCCATAGACGCCTGAGATAGGCACAGACTCCCCGTGACCCGAGGGAAGATCGGATAAAGCGGTAGAAGATGAATGAATGAATGAATGAATGAACATTCAGGCAGGATATAGTGAATATACTGCTAATTTGTTTTTCCTCTTGAACAGGTTTAACTTCATCTATAACTGAGGATCAATGCAGTCCAAAACACTGTCTCTGTGAGTGCAGTCTGAATCTGAAAAAAAAAAAAAACACAAAACAAATAGACTGGAGAAAGTGTCTCCTTTCTATGACCCGAAACCAGAGGAGTATTGGTTACAGTCCAATGCTGTTTTGAAATGTCATGTAACTTTCATGTTTTTGTTCATTTTAGATTTTAGTGTTCAATTACTTCTTCATTTAAAGAAATAGCCACAACTTATGTTCAGTCGTGTGCATACAATGTCTTTAGTCAATACAATGTGATTCAAGATTATTCTTTTTTTTTTTTTTTTAACTTTGATGTTCCTTTTTATAATAAATTTTCACTGTAAAAAATGGATTGATCTGATAATTTGAGATTCAGATATGTTTCATTTATGAAGGACTTTTCTCCATTACCTTATTATTATTATTATTATTATTATTATTATTTTATTTTGAGTAAAGTTTGTTAGGAGCGATGAGGAAACAAATAGCCACTATTGTATGTAAAAATGGAAAAAGGTTTAATGCCAATTAATTGATCTGCTACTTTTATTATAATTTAGGCAGGAAACTGTTTTATCATGTTTATCATGACTAAACATACCTTACTCCTCTTATGTGTAACATTATTTAGCCACTATGTGCTCATTGTATTATTTTTAAGTTAAAAAAAAAAAAAAAAAAAAGCAGAAAGACTAACATTTTATGTCCCAATATTTTGAATCCATTATTTGCAGCAGATGTAGTGTCTAATACCACAATCACTACACAATCATGCCTGTTCATGAATACTTTCAAGTGCATATTTTTTTTGTTCTATTCCCCTTGTTTGGTAAAAAGTTTGCTCTTTGAGACGGTGTAAACAATCAGTAAGATTTATGGAGCTGAATCTTCAATCTATTTAAGCTATGGTTATTTGAACACCCTTTGATTAGCCATACTTACTTAAACAATTATTTATTTATTTATTATTTATTTATCGATTTATTTGCTTGCTTGCTTACTTACTTTCTAATTTATTTCTATTCTTGGAATATAAATATAGTATGCTCTAAGCAGTGTGAAAATTCAGCTCCACAAGCAGTAACTCCAACACAGAGTGTAAAGTGCATTCAGATTCGGATCACGTTTGTGTACAGTAAAGCGTATAAACAATGACACCGATATGGTCATTTCAGGGGCACGGTGGTTTAGTGGTTAGCACGTTCGCCTCACACCGCCAGGATCCGGGTTCGATTCCCGTCTCGGCCATGTGTGTGTGGAGTTTGTGCATGTTCTCCCCGTGCCTCAGGGGGTTTTTCTCCGGGTTCTCTGGTTTCCTCCCGGTCCAAAAACATGCACGGTAGGTTGATTGGCACCTTGGAAAATTGTCCCTAGGGTATGAATGTGTGTATGAATGTATGTGTGTGTGTGTGTGCCCTGCGATGGGTTGGCATTCCATCCAGGGTGTATCCTGCCTTAATGCCCATAGACGCCTGAGATAGGCACAGACTCCCCGTGACCCGAGGGAAGATCGCATATAGCGGTAGAAGATGAATGAATGAATGAATGATCATTTCAGAAAAGTAAACATCTCACAAATAATGAAATGAATTGGGCGAATGGACTTGTGCTGCTCCCGAAAATACATTACTTTGCATTATACTATTTACTATAGACTTTCAAAGATGGGTTTATACGTGCACTGAATTCTTTATTTAAAATCTAATGACTTGAAAATGTAGAAAATGGAGACAATTAAAAACGTTTTACATGTAATGTACTATTTATGGTAACGGTGAGGGGAAAATTCATATGAAATTTAAAGGAAAACACTGGTCATAAAATACGTGGTTAAGATTCATTGCTTCAACAAGGCGGGCACAATGATGCTTTTTATGACTGATGCCTGATTTGAGGAATCCCATTACTCTACATGTGTGTTTAAATGACTGAGCAAAAAGCCTTGTGCCAGAAATGATTTATTTCAAGAAATAACAATGTTTGGAATCACAAATGTCTCTTTTAAGTAGGCATTGACAAGGTTTTAAGGTTTAAAGTAGGTTTTTTTTGTCCATGTTTTATGTGGGTCAAATGTTTAAAACACAACACTTAAAACACAACCCGCTGATGCTAATTACATACAGTAAAAGAACAGTGTGGAAAAATAAACAGCCCTGGATTTTTTTCAACAGCACTTTCATTAATGAATCATATATTCAAATATGTATTCAGCAAGCAGTAATCTTTTTTTTTTTTTTTTTTTTGCAGTATGATACATTTATCAATTACAAGTGCAATTCGTCAAATGAAAAAGAAAATTCAAGAAAGATTTTTTTTTAAAATAAAAATGATGAAAACCTCTTACAATTGAACAGTTGTAATAAACATGTAAACAATCCTGACTATTTCTAATACAGTAACCATTCTTAGTGCAATTATTATACCAGCCGTGTGTTTCAACAAATGTCCAGACAGAGGTTTGTGTATGTTTTCAGCTGTAAAATAAGCAGCAAAATGAGATTTTCACAATACTGAATACTGAGGTATGGAGCAAACTAAAATAAATAAATAAATATTACACTGACATGTAGCAAAAACACTGAAATCATGCTGGATGTCATAGACCTGGATATCTCTCTATCAATTATATATAGTTGATATAGTTTGCTTTTGAGAAAAGAAGGGTTTTCACCCACCCAGATATGAGATCCACACTAAAACTCCTTAGACTTCACACATTAATACAGACACAAAGATTTAGTGATATTTATTCCTATTCTAGAAATATGAAATATAAATATAGTGTGCTCTAAGCATAATAGGGGGGGAAAATAATCTCGACAAGCAGTAACTCCAACACAGAGTGTAAAGTGCATTCAGATTCGGATCACATTCGTTGTACAGTAAAGCGTATAAACGATGACACCGATATGGTCAGCTAATGTCTCACAACTAATGAAATGAATTGGGCGAATGGACTTCTGCTGCTCCCAAAAATACAACTTTGCCTACGAATGTCATATCATTATTTTGCATTATACTATTATAGACTTTGAAGATGGGTTCATACATGCACTGAATTCCTTTGGCCTTGTATTTTTACAGTATGTGGGACAATATGGCATTCAAGACCTAAACATGTATCTTGGCATTATTGCTTTGTGACTTCAATATACAATGTGGGGAAATTATTATCCATATATTATTAAAAAAAAAATACTCCCAGTGCATAAATCCAATTCAAATGGACACACTTAAATATGACCAAAAAGCGTCATATGCATAAAAAAGAAACATCAGAAATCAGTAAAAGCGTCTTATTTGTAAAAAAAAATAATAATGTAGTTTACAATAACATCCCAATAAATGTCCAAATCAAAAATGCTACTGCTTTAAAAAAAAAAATAAAAATTGTACTCTGTTATTAAACACACTGCCACTGGTCAGGAAGATTCACACGAGAAATAGCAATCACGGTGTGGGAACTTCCTAAAGGTCCATACGACAATGGAATCTCTTAAAAATCTCTACAGCGACGGCTGCTCATTATTACACGTAAAAAGTTCATGAGAGAACACATAAACACACCCAGATTGGTGCGTCAGGTGCTTTTCACACACGAAATAGAGGAGAGTTTAATCTCATTGTCCAAGAAACCAAATTTGGAGACATGAAGACATTTTAACAAAACACTTCACAAGTCTCTTTAAAAGAAGGTGACAGGATCTGCATGTTCTAGCCATGATTATAAACTTGTAAATCCATCCATGGAACCCTTACACACATTTAGAGATTTTATTATTGCCAGGAATGTCCCAGAACTGAAGAAAATACCAATGCAAAGAATTATTGCTTTAAATTTGATGTATCTGAATACAACATTTCTACCAATTAAGTATCAATGTTCAGTCCCACTGAGCAGAATGCATTCATGGATGTTCTAAAGAAATTCTTTTATACAAAAAAAGCACTTTTTATATGTGAATACACTTCACATTTCAAACAGATATGCTGTATATCTATAGGAAGTATATTGAAGAACATTTTCCCCACATCGTATGTAACAGATATATGTATATCTGTTACATATAACAGAATTTAAATGTAACAGATGACAGATTATAACGTACCCTATTCAAAATGTAATAAGTAGTGTCATTTTTCAATTACTTTATTAAAGTCAAGTCACCGATTATATTTGATCACTTTTTGATTCCTTTCATTTGTCCACTAGGTGGCGCTTTAAATTAACATTCTAAGAAAAAAAAGTTTCAAACCCTCTGAAAAAAAACCCTCAGGTTCTATTTTTGGAAATAAAACAGCAGCAGATCGTCGTCATTCAAATCACAATCACGTTTCAGTTGAAAATCATCGTCTAAAGCACTGACTTCACATGAAACTGTTCAGATGCAACCCTATTTGTAATCTTTAACATTTTCATACCTCATTTAATTGCACATTTTTCTCTGTACTGTAACTGTATTACTGTTACATTTATTTTGTAATAAAATTATGTAATGGCATTACCAACACTGTACATATATATATATATATATATATATATATATATATATATATATATATATATATATATATATATATTCATTCATTCATCTTCTATCATGCTTTATCCGATCTTCCCTCGGGTCACGGGGAGTCTGTGCCTATCTCAGGCGTCTATGGGCATTAAGGACAAGATACACCCTGGATGGAATGCCAACCCATCGCAGGACACACACACACACACACACACACACATTCATACACTAGGGACAATTTTTTTCCAAGGTGCCAATCAGCCTACCGTGCATGTTTTTTTGGACCGGGGGAGGAAACCGGAGAACCCGGTAGAAAAACCCCCTGAGACACGGGGAGAACATGCAGAACATGACACACACAACATACACACCACACACACACACACACTACACACACACACATGGCCGAGCCGGGAATCAAACCCGGATCCTGGCAGTGTGAGGCGAACGTGCTAACCACTAAGCCACCGTGCCCTATATATATATATATATATATATATATATATATATATATATATATATATTTCTATAAAGAAAGAAGATGGAAATCTAAGCTCTGTGTAATTTGCCAGATATATTTACACATGTAGCTCGAGAGCAAAAGAAATAATTAGTTTACCGATACACAAACACACACACACACACACACACACTTCATGGTTTACAGTGCAGGATAACGAGTGCCCAGTGTTTCAGAAGCAGAGCCCTGGTCTCTATCCTGTTGAAATTCATCACTCTGTAAAACACAGGGTTGCTGTAAGACAGAACATCTGCTGCCGGATTACCTCTACTTATTTTCAGTGCTCACTTGAATACATGAACGTTATTTGAATTTGACGCCCCTTGGTGGTTAATGTACAACACCACCCTAGTATTGTCTGCCCACACGGATATGTATGAGCCACGTAGGGCTTGCTAGAAATAGCACTTAGACAACCTCTTTCCTTCACTTTGAGGTTTTATTTCATGTGCCATACTCATGACTGCTTTTTTTTTTTTGCTATTGTGATTAATAGGCACAGGGCTGTGTTTACTAATCACAACTTGCTGCTCTTGAGTGTCCTGCATTGCTGCATACACACACACACACACTACATAAACACTTTGCTAGAGAACAGGGAATGATTGTGCATGTCTCTAACAGTTATCTCTGTGATCTACAGGACGTAAAAGTACAATATGGTCACAAAACCTTACACCCTGACGACTTGGGATGGATTTTTGACCCCCGCGTTTGATTGGTGGCGGACACTCAAGGAAATAGACAGCAAGGAAATGAACAACTTCTGTACAGTTTGCTGCTTTATCAGTCTATTATCACTCTTAATCATTTTTAACAGACCAAATGACTCCTGGAATAAACATTTTGTTAGTAGAACAAATTACATCCAAAACCAGTGTGTCTGTTCTTTTTGGGATTTGCCAGCAATGCTTCGATCTGTTGTACTACTATCAAGACCAAGGGTGTCTATACTGGCATTGATTTCGCCCCTATGGTTTTGGCATCTGCTATTGCAGCCATTATCTCTGGCACTCTAGAACACAAATATTATATAAAACATTTATGAAAGTAGTACAACATGAAATATTACCACAGAGTCTCACACACACACACACACACACAGTCGGAAACCACCCCAGAAGGAAACTGCCTGGAATGTAAAGGTAATAGAACTGCAAGAAATAGGCATTTTGAATTTTACTGACTACAGGGAATGCCGTGGAAAACCGAGAGTATCCGGCCACATCAGGTTGCTGTGGTTATTTTTTTCCCACTAGATAAAAATGATTGCTTTACATTGTGTCGATGTTTTCCCTTCCTCCAAACCAGAGCATCTTATTTTAACTCGGTGTTGCAGCATATCCAGACAATGCTGTCACCTAGAATTAAAGCTTTCCAAAATAAAACGGACTGAACAGCAGGTGATACCTGATGGTGTAGGAAGAGGAACTTGTGCCAGATGCAATTTCAGGGTCTTACTGTTCCTTACATCCATCAGCACTGCACACTTCACTCTCCTGGCACTGGAACATATACTGAGACATAGCAGCAGGGACGAGGATGTTGGCCAACTCCTACACATACAGTACACACACACACAGAGACAAGATGGTACGTCTCACTGATTTCTGTAGGAACAGATTAGTAACATCATAATGTATCATTCCGTGTGGTAAAATGTTTTAAGATGATCTAAATCACAGTAAATCACTCACTGATTTAAGATTTGGATCCATCTCTGTAAAGTTCCACTCATTCATGGGCATTGTAAAATTGATTGTCTTTAAAAGAGTAAAAGTACTGCATTCAGGATCAAGAAAAAAATACTTTGATTGCACAGTAAAAAAAAAAAGATTTATGTAAGAAAATGATTATTTTAATGAAGCAAAATATTATTAAATAATAATTTATTCATTCATTCATTCATTCATCTTCTAGCGCTTTATCCGATCTTCCCTCGGGTCACGGGGAGTCTGTGTCTATCTCAGGCGTCTATGGGCATTAAGGCAGGATACACCCTTGGATGGAATGCCAACCCATCGCAGGGCATACACACACACACACACACACACACACACACACATTCATTCACACACACATTCATACATACACTAGGGACAATTTTTCCAAGGTGCCAATCAACCTACCGTGCATATGTTTTTGGACCGGGGGGAGGAAACCGGAGAACCCGGAGAAAAAACCCCCTGAGGACACAGGGGAGAACATGCAAACTCCACACACACATGGCCGAGACGGGAATCGAACCCGGATCCTGGCGGTGTGAGGCGAACGTGCTAACCACTAAACCACCGTGCCCCTTTATTAAATAATCAGATATTTTTTAATTATTATTTTTCTTTGTGTAGTGTATAATTTGTTAGATGGGAAAATAACACAGCATGTGTATTATTAATGCAAGCTCTGACAAATCTCAAGCGTCTTGAATATAAAGGTAGGATTGTTTGTAAGAATGAATAAAAAATTATTACTGAGTCATCGGACAAAAAAGCTCACTCTGTGATGCTGAGTCACTCTGACAATCCTGAAATAGCAACTCGCGGTCATCACTTTGTCAGGATGAAGTTGGTTGGATTTTTGTATGCATGAATACAGAAAATGCAATCGTGGCCATCTTTGGGTGGCCAAAGTGTGGCAAAAGAAAGAAAGCAACCAATCAGGAATATGCAAGGAAGTTACTTTTGTCTATAATCTATAATTCAGAGCTATACAGTCCCTCTCAAAGACTCCAAAAGTACTGAAACAGCAATACAAGTACAACAGCTCTAGTTCTGGGCTTTTTGATGATATATATGAATATCTGATCAGAAATATTGTGTTTCTTGTGGCCCAGATGTTAGATTGCTTAAACGGCCTGTAATTCAGCTCCACGTTTTGCATCTGAAGAAAGCAATGAAAGAATGAAGAATGCTGAAAAGAATAAATCAACATGAATCTGTCCGCGGAATAAAAGCAACCCATTTTAAAGCTAGGAAAATAGGAACAGTACAAGCACATAAAAAGCACATGACTTTAAACAGGCAGGCGTTGGAAAATGGCAGCAGCTGATGGCAGAAATATTGTGTGTATAATGTTGGTAGCAGTACAGTGGATTCAGAGGTCTACGGAAACATTCGGTCTGCCAATTTACATCCGATATTACTGCAAAAATGTCTTCAATAATATGCCTTAATTAGATTATCTTTAAAAAAAAAAGTGATCTATTTATTAGACCCTCCCCCAGCAGGTCGCAGATGTAAATGTGCGAGATTAATTGTCATAACGGATTCATTTGAGTTTAAGGTTTATGTCGATTTTCAAAATACAAAAAGGGATTTTACATTTATAGCATTTGGCAGACGCTCTTATCCAGAGCGACTTATAATTGAGCAATTCAGGGTTAAGGGCCTTGCTCAAGGACCCACTAGTGACAGCTTAGTGGTGGTGGGGTTTGAACCCATGATCTTTCAGTCCAGAGTCCAACACCTTAAGCACTGGGCTATCACCTCCCTAAAGAGGGGATTCGATCCCACAAATCTCGGGGACTGATTGAGACTAACACAGCACTGAACCAATGAGCCAAATGGGAGGGGATTTTACGAAGTCACCTTGGTTTGACACAGCGAGATACCGTAGTTCTCCGCCTCCCGCCCTGCATTACACTTCTGAAATACGAAATACAACATGATGGCTCAGTGACAAATCAGAAGAGCTCGTTTCCAAGAGAGGGCGGGGTTTCATCAGTCGTATGGCAACATTTCAGGTTTGTAACTTCAGATGGTCAACAAACCAAAACCTCGCTGTAACATTTCTCTAACGTTCGTGGCGACTAAAGGAAGCAGCACAACTCATTTATTCCAGCACCTCAAACATAACCACGTTGTTGAATGGGGAGGTGTGTGTGCGGCGCTGCGGGATAAACATGACAAACCCACTACAAACAGGTACAAATAACACACACATTTTCACTCTGTATCCAAAATCAATTCAATTTATATGACTCATCGCCCAGATCTAAAAATGGTCTGATGTATCATTACACAATTCTCGCTAGAGATCTCATGAACGTGAATCAAATGTTAAAACTCTATTACACAAATGTACACACAGGCTAAACAAGGCAGATCGCTTCTGTCTGCATGTTAGAGTCTTCCTAGCAAACATGCAATGATCTCTGCAAACTTAATATTTAATATTAAACTTAATATTAAACCATTTAAGACCCATAAAGTGGTGCTTGTTTTTAAATCATTTGTAATAGAGTTTTATTTACGTGGTTATTCACTATGTTGTACCTACATCCACATTAGACTCTACACACTGCTGGTGGTTTCTCAGGAGAAGCTGTAATTCCTCAAAGCTCATGTCCACATTTTCAACAGCTTCAGAAGCTTCAGGCCTAACACACACACACACACACACACACACACACACACACACACACACACACACAACAGACAACACACAATATTCGGTAGTGCTTAATAATATACTCATTATTCCAATCCAACAATATTCATTTGCTCCATTAACCTGTCGATATTCCTCTTGGGTCTCCTCTCTCCAAGGCCTGCTCCTCTGCCTTCTAGGACGGATTGTACCATGGCCAAGGGGAGAACCGGTGGTTCGGTACAAACCCCACATGAAGCATCCTCACTCCACCGGTGCACCCCCGGACTGACTGGCTCTTCCTTAATAATCATTGGATATCTTTCCCTATACGAACAGGACATATTACAATGTACAACAATGCAATATTGAGGAAGCGGGACACAGTGATGTAGATTAGCTCGTTAACATAAATACAAATGGTTTTCACAATTCCACCTCATAAGATTAAATTCAAAAAAGAGCAAATAAGTGCACCGTGCTTCCTCCATTTGCAGAGCCATAGCACTAGGCGGTGAGATGTCAGTAACGTCGGAGATGATCGGCCCCACTGTCATTGTGCTGCTGGTGGAACACGAGGCAGCCTCTGTGGATGGCTGCGAATTAAAAAAACAACAATAACAACTAAGCCATCTAAATCTAAAAGCATCGGTCAGTTGACAACACATTGATCCATTTACTGCATCCATTATTGAAAGCATTATGGAATTTCGAGAAAGTGAGTGAATAAAAACAGAAATAACCTGTAATGGGTGAAACATGAGGGGAAACCTGTCTAATGTCATTTGGAAGAGAATATATTTTTCAAACAAATATCACATCTGCCTCATTTTCCCCTATAAAGTGCACGATGGACTCCAAAAAAGCTTGTTGCTTTACAAATCTTTTAATATTTTTAATGATGCACCCTTACGGGTCTGCATTCATATTTTAATACATCATCATATACATATACATCATCACAAGTGTATTATTTTCACAACTCAATGCGAGTGTTGTACGTTACCGACTGGATGTAGAAGGCTTCTTGTATGGGATTCTCCATGGACTGGCTGTGGCTAAGCTTCGAGGTAGGAGGAGAGGTAGAGCCATCATCTAACATCAGAGGCCTTAAGAACAAGCAGAAGATAAGGAGCAACACACAGCATGGAAACATCAAAAATGTAGTCAGATATTTTTATTTCCTTGGCATGTTCAGCATAAAGTGTTTCATTTTATATCAGCTTGAACACACACACACACACACACACACACACACACACACACACACACACACACACACATACAAGGGTGTTCACAACATATATCTTTTTGATTTCTCTTTTCTTCATTCACTGCATTTCGTTCGTTGATGAAAGTAAATAAATTAACACATCCATTTTTGAAAGCATTCGTTGTTTACAGCATTTTTATAACATTCTTATATATATATATATAGATAGATAGATAGATAGATAGATAGATAGATAGATAGATAGATAGAACAAAGGTGAAAAAGTATTATTGCGAAAGTGTTTCACGTCCTCCCTCTCACCTGATTCACTGTTACAGGTCATCCTAGCTGACGGTGCATTTCCTAATAGAGGGTCATGTGCTGTGGTTCAGGGGGTTGGTGTGTAGGTGTGGGCCATAGAGCTCAGTAGATCTGATTCAGCATTCAGCTCCATTCAGGGCAGCCAAACCAATGAATTGTGTCACCTGACCAAATCCAGCTGAGCTGGCCATTTGCACAGCTGTGTGGTTCTTTTAAGGCCTGTCCGTGTTGATTTGTAAATTTCCTTGTTGCCTTTTGGTGAATGTGTTTTGGTGAATGTGTGCATATATGTGTGTGTGTGTGTGTGTTATAACAAGGGCACAGCTACTTCATCCTAGTATGAGCAAGTATCAGTCGAACATGTGTACTCACAATTTTCTCTTAATCCCAGCTGTGTTGGGGGAATTCGCCTGCATCTGACCAAACAGGAACTGAATCAGCTAATAACAAAAACAAGAGAGTGATTCAGCATTACCCGAGCGTCCACATGCTTCGTCTTCTGTTTGTTTTTACCTTGTTCATAACTTTCTGTTGTTGTGTGTGGTTCTGTCTAAGAGACACCACCTCGCGCCATAATACTTCATTCTGCCTAAAGAAATAGAGATATATATATATATACAATTAATCCTTAAATAAATCAATACAAATTTAAATGCAGCTTTATCACAGTCTATTGTCAGCGCTGACACAGGAGCCTAATGATCTACCTGAGGATCCAGTACATGACCAGTGTACATGACCTTCACTGTGACCCACTAAAAGGTCAGGAGAGTTCTATTCACACAGCATGCAAAAAGCACAGGCGCAGTGAATAGGAAGCAAGAGGAAGTGAAGAATGAGGGAATGTAGGTAAAGGGTCACAGGTAAACTTTCTGGGGAAACTTTCTGTTTGTTATTATAGAGGTTATATATATATATATATATATCTAAGTATATATATATATATATATATATATATATATCTATATATATATATATATATATATATCAATAAATATATATATATATATATAACGCATTTAAGTGACATAGATCTTCATTCATTCATTCATCTTCTACCGCTATATCCGATCTTCCCTCGGGTCACGGGGAGTCTGTGTCTATCTCAGGCGTCTATGGGCATTAAGGCAGGATACACCCTGGATGGAATGCCAACCCATCGCAGGGCACACACACACTCACACATTCACACACACATTCATACACTAGGGACAATTTTTTCCAAGGTGCCAATCAATCATGCATGTTTTTGGACCGGAAGGAAACCCCCTGGAGAACCCGGAGAAAAACCCCGTTGAGGCACGGGGAGAACATGCAAACTCCACACACACACACACCGAGACCCGGGAATTGAAACCCGAACCCTGGAATCCGAACCCGGCAAATCCGGACACAGGAATGGCGGTGTGAGGCGAACGTGCTAATGTGTTAACCACTACGCCACGCCACCGTGCCCCTACATAGATCTTCATGAAGGTTAATATTTCTAAAGCAATCACTAGATGGGGTTACTATAGTAGCAAGCTGAGACTCTTCTATCCCTGGAAAACACATTCTAGTTCCTCCTGGGGAATCGCCGATTTTCCTGTTGAACTGTAATTATTGGTTAAGTCTATTGGAATGTTCCAGGAGCATCCTTGTATGGTGCCCAAAGCATCTCATCGAGCTCCTATTAGAGAAGGAGAGACACAGAAGCTCTGTTTTATGGCCTTGATTGCTTTTACTCCTCACCCTATAGTGGAGAGTAAACGCAGCATCCCTGCAGAGGAGCCTAATTACTGCTGCCTCTACTCGAGAAGTTATTCTCTACAGTCACATCTCATGACTATGTGTGATGACAGAGTCTGTCGGCAATCTGAGCTCCTGCTTTACCACTACAGGTCGTGCATACGAGCCGATTATACATTCAAAATGTGTGTCAAAACATTTACTGTTTCATATCATGCATGTGGCATTCCACATTCTCTTGCTGGCTGCGAAGCACCTGCACTTCATACAGAAGCTTGCTTAAGTCCTCCTGCCTGAATTTCGTCTCCTCACTTTTAACAATAGACACCTGGTAGAGAAAAACACACACACACACACACACACACACACACACACACAGAAGAACAAATTAGAATAATCTGCATATCACACATGAGAATAAAAGCACTGTGTGATTATGTTCAGCACTGAATTTGTGTGTGTGTGTGTGTGTGTGTGTGTGTGTGTGTGTATAGATATACATTAGTCATACCTTGCGCTTGATGTGTTCTAGCAAATGTTCATGACCTTGGAGGAAGTATAGGTGCTGAAACTCTGTATCATCTCTCTCCGGCTTCACCAGCCCACTCTGTTCTATATTAACCACCTTCCTGAAGCCATCTGAAATAATGTGATGCACACACACACACACACATACACACACACGCACACACACAAACATACACAAACATACACACAGTTGGTTCACTTCACTATACACACATACATGAGGATATATATCGATACGTGTTATTATTTGTTTAATTATAGGTTTGAGTAACATCTTTGCTACTCAGTTTAGTCAAGGATACACTGATGTTGTAAAGAATGCTATTTATTGTAGTCAGATTTCTGATTATAATACTTTGTGCAGCTGCTTTTTAAAATTCACTTCAGAAATGATAAAACAGGAATGGTGTAAAGATTTCGGTTGTTATTTTTTATATTTTATTTTGTGCATCACGGCTATATTTATAGTTAATTCCAACTCGACCTGTAATAAATCAGGTGGGAGGTGGTATAGCCCAGTGGTTAAGGTAAACCATTGGACTCTGGACCGGAAGATCATAGGTTCAAACCCCCCACCACCACCATGCTGCCACTAGTGGGCCCTTGAGCAAGGCCCTTAAGACTCAATTGCTCAGTTGTAAGTCACTCTGGATAAGGGCGTCTGCCAAATAATGTAAATGTAAATTGCTCAGTTTGTGTTACTCTGTGTAAAAGTACGTACACATGTTCAGTTGGCGCACAAAGCTGGCCATGTTGTTGTGCTTGAAGTATTTGGGGAGGACCTCTTTGGCAAACCTGCCTTGGTCAAACACATGGAAGCTGGTACCCGTCTATGTGGAAGAGACCATGCCAAAAAAATGTATAAAACTGTATATTAATTCAGAATCAAAAATATTAAAATAAACGATCATTTTTCTATACAAATGTCATTTCATTCTAAATACATATATATATATATATATATATATATATATATATATATATAGATATAGCATATATAGATATATATATATATATATATGCATTTTTTTTTTTTGTGAATGCAATGCGCTTCTGTGTAACCTAAACGTATCACCAGTTTATATGGAAAGCAACTGGAACAGAATTCTTAAAGGAGCCACGTCCCATATTTTACAATTAATATCACTACTAAACAAGTAACATTGAAATTAACCAGAAATTAATTAATTATATATATTAAATATTCATATCAAATAATCAATAACTTTATCAAAGGGACAGATTTTGAGTGAAATGTATATCATTATAATATCTGTTACAGTTAGTTAAAATATTAGAAACGTGAAAAGTATTAATTTATGGTACATTGAAAAGTGTGATTAATGTGATTATGAAGTGTGATTAATGTGTGATTAGTCACCAGTTAACGTATGGCAAATGTGCGATTAATCGCATGTAAATATTTCAATTGATTGACAGCACTACTTATGATTTTAAACAATATTCGTCTTTTAAACAAATAAATGGACGTTCTATAATTACAGGAGGCATTGTGGATAAACAGAGGGAAAACAAACATTACACTACACTGAAAATACCAGATTTGTTTTTGTGATAAGCAGTTTCCTTCGGCTTTATAGGGTATGTTCATGGAATTATGAATAAAGTGTATGACGTAGTTAACAAGGGATTAAACAGGCTTTACATTATGTTTGTCAAATAATGATATAAATGATTGTCTCAACCTTTTCTTACTATTTTCTTTATCCCTTGTTTTAATAAAATTATTTCTTTTAAAGTTATTTCTTATGAACAGCATATACAACCTCATTTAATTACAATAATGCATATTTTAGATTTGATACATCACTCATTTAGATTAGAAACCAGAATTTAATAATAAACATAAAAATCAATGTATATTCAATTCAATTCAATTTTATCTATATAGCACTTTTAACAATATGCATTATTGCATAGCAGCTTTACAGAATATGTATATGAAAAGCCATGTAATATTTATTATGCTTATGACGAGATCCTCAACGGTGAAAAACAAAACTATTATTAAACTTATATCTAACACTTTATTAACATTTGTAAGGTTGTTCCACATATTATGTATTTAATAGGACACTGTTGTTATTAATATAATATATAATATAAGATAATATATTAGTCTATTAATATTAATAGGGTTAGATTAATATAATACTATAATATTGCGATATAGTTATATTTAATAATATTATGATATAGTTATACTTTCCTTTTTTCTTTTTCTTTACGTGACTTGAAATACAGAGGTTTTACTCTGTTCTTTATAAACAGCTGTATTTCAAGTCATGTAAAGAAAAAGTACCAGGAATTTTGCATAATATTATATTCAATTATGTGGGGCACGGTGGTTTAGTGGTTAGCACATTCGCCTCACACTGCCAGGATCCGGGTTCGATTCCCGTCTCGGCCATGTGTGTGTGGAGTTTGTGCATGTTCTCCCCGTGCCTCAGGGGGTTTTTCTCCGGGTTCTCCGGTTTCCTCCCCCGGTCCAAAAACATGCACGGTAGGTTGATTGGCACCTTGGAAAATTGTCCCTAGTGTATGAATGTGTGTGTGTGTGTGTGTGTGTGCCCTGCGATGGGTTGGCATCCCATCCAGGGTGTATCCTGTCTTAATGCCCATAGACGCCTGAGATAGGCACAGACTCCCCGTGACCCGAGAAGATGAAGATGAATAGTAGAAGATGAATGAATGAATGAATATTCAATTATTCCACGCAAAAAACTGCATATTAACCCAGTGCTTTTTGGGGACTATTTTGGGGACATTTTATATATTTGATCCTTATTTAAACTTAAAAGAGGAAAAGATATAAATGAATCTCCATATTCATAGCTTTTTCTCAAACAGTCGCTTGTGGAAAAAAGTGCACTCTATAATACTTTTATAAAGTGTCCTTGATGCGCAAATAATATGCTTCATAAGAAGTATGAATTCATTGTAATGTTTTTGCAACTTTAGTGCATTTTATTTGAAATTCATTTGAAATATATCACATTTTAATGTTATTAGTAGAACTTTTGAGTGATTTTTTTTTACTAAAAAAAACCCACTTAAGTGGGACTTTATTGCATCTTAATATGTATTTTCCACATTAATAATGGAACTTTATTGCATCTTAATATGTATTTTCATTAATTAATTATAGTGTCTTTAAAGTGTAGTTACAGCATTAATTAATTATAGTCTTTAAAGTATAGTTACCAGTGACTGACAAGCAATTAATGCAAACTAAACTTTAATGTCAGTTAATAATACACTTAAGTGTGAGTGACTAAACACGTCCATTAACAGTACATTAAAGAATACTTAAGTTGAAATTCATTCATTCATTCATTCATTCATCTTCTACCGCTACCGCTATCCATCCCCGCGTCTATGGGCATTTAAGGCAGGACACACCCTGGATGGAATGCCAACCCATTGCTGGCACACACACTATTGGACACCCACACCACACACACACACACACACACACACACACACACACACACACAAGGTGCCAATCAACCTACCGTGCATGTTTTTGGACCGGGAGGAAACCGGAGAACCCGGAGAAAAACCTCCTGACGCACGGGGTGAACATGCACAAACTCCACACACACATGGCCGAGACGGGAATCGAACCCTGACCCTGACGGTGTGAAGCGAACGTGCTAACCACTAAACCACCGTGCCCCTTATAAGTTGAAATCATTTATTTTATTTATTTTTATATATTTATTTTGTTTATTTTATATATATTTATTTACTTACATGTGATTTAGTGTATAAGTCAAATACACTTCTTTAAAGTGCACTATTAAAACATAATGATTTAAAATGTATGTTTAAATGAAACTTAATTATGCATTATCACAAAGTGTTAAAACGTGTTGGTAAATATCGTCATTAACGTGAACTCACTTGAGTGGTCTTTAATTTCAATTATAATATATTATTTGCAAATGCACTTTATAAAGAGTAAAACTTTCAGATTTTAGGTGCCCAAAACGTGCAATACAAAAAGTTCAATACAATTAAGCGCACATCTTTTTTCATAAGGGCTTTACAAAAAAACTCTCTTGTGTGTTCAAAAGTCACGTTTTATAAAAGATAAATTTTTGTGATATGGGACAGGAATGTCTTTCAGCGAAGAAGCAAAAGTGTAAAATGTGCATTAATGCAATTTTTTGGTCATCCCATATTACTGTTAATATGAATAAGGGTGTTAATAGGAATAAACTCACAGTGCTCCAGCAGATGAGATGGTTGGTCTCTGGGTCTTCCACCAGCGTCCACAGCTTGGTGAGAAATGCTGGCACATTGCTTGCGTAGCCTCCATCCACACCTATGGCACCCGGTGACTCCTGCATATCGGTGCTCACCCTGGGTCTTGGGTTTCTGTACTTTAGCAGTGCGTATAGAAATGTACATTTGCTACTCAGGACTCGTCAGTCCATCTCTGCTCTCTGCCCTCCGCGGCTCCTGATCCGGTTCCTGTCTTTTACTCTGTATAGCTTGCTTGCTCCCTCTCTCTGGCTCAGTCAACTAGCCATATTAGGCTTGTATCGTCCATGCAGGCTTGTGTCAGCATTAAAAGAGGATGCAGTCTCATCACCACTCATCAACAAAAGAGGACGCTGGAACAATGCTCGCTTGTACAAAGCCTAGAATAATGCTGCACTGTTACACTATGCTCCAACAAAAGCTATACATGAGAATTGTGAGTTATTTGTATGTTTGAATTGTCTTTCCCTCTATTAAGGAATATTGTTTAGAAACACATGATATTGATAATGAAATAGATATTGATGTTTTATATCATTTCTACTTATGCACATTTTATTTCATTATAAAATATGAACCACAAAATGGCTATACAAATTTATATATCTATATACAACATCTATATCTATCCATTTACAGCAATCTCCCCTCTCACTTCAATACTGTTTCTTAACTGAAACATTTTGATCCCATAAGTATATTCACTTGAATAGAGGCAAATCTAATAATATCCAATACTTTTTTGCCACCATTTAAAATTTTCTTATTTTGTTCAATATACTTTTGCCTAGTTGAAGCATTTATTCCTAGTAAGAAGCAAATGATCTTTTTTCAATATTTGTCAATGTTTCACTGTTTTATATCTTGCATCTGGCACTCCACATTCTCCTGTCGGTTGTGAAGGACTTGTACTCTTACTCGAAGCTTGCTTAAGTCGTCCTGAGTGAATAAAGCACACACACACACACACACACACACACACACACACACACACACACACACACACACACACACACACACACACACACACACACAAAAGAGAACAAGCTAGAAGAATCTGCATGCCAAACATGAAAATAAAAACACACAGACTATTTTCAGTACTCATATGTGAAGGCAAACATAACATTTATTTATTTATTGCAAAAATAATCTTCCAGAGTAATAAGGCAGTTTTAAGATCACATTTGTGGCATTTGGAAGGCGTCGTTGTAGACAGCGACATTTATCCCAATCATAAGACTGAACAAATAGAGTTATTTAGTGAGGCTGGGAACTCATGACCTTTAAAGCCAAAGGATTTAAATGCCTTAACATCGAAGCTAGCAAGTTTACTAATGAATGTTTTTAAATTGGTAATTTTATCATTACAACATATCCTCATTGATAAAATGCCCTTTTTTTGCTCTTCTTTAGATAAAAAAAAGAGGCACATCACATCCAGCAGAGGGCGCTGTGTTCACGATTGTATCCATGTAAAATTGAAGAATAGATTACTCAATCTATAATTGTTATAGAAAAACGCTTACAAGAACGTTATTAAGTCACCTGATTTCCCTTTTTAATATAGTATAAATATTACCTGGTTGGATCTCTGAGATTTATTTTGGCATGTTTATTGGCCTAGAATGTATTTCAAATAACCTTATTAGATATGAATCCAGGGGCACGGTGGCTTAGTAGTTAGCACGTTCGCCTCACACCGCCAGGGTCCAGGTTCGATTCCCGTCTCGGCCATGTGTGTGTGGAGTTTGTGCATGTTCTCCCTGTGCCTCAGGGGGTTTTTCTCCGGGTTCTCCGGTTTCCTCCCCGGTCCAAAAACATGCACGGTAGGTTGATTGGCACCTTGGAAAATTGTCTCTAGTGTGTGAATGTGTGTGTGTATGTCTGTGTGCCCTGTGATGGGTTGGCATTCCATCCAGGGTGTATCCTGCCTTAATGCCCATAGACGCCTGAGATAGACACAGACTCCCCGTGACCCGAGGGAAGATCGGATAAAGCGCTAGAAGATGAATGAATGAATGAATGATATGAATCCTATCAGCAAGAGGTGGTATAGCATGAGCCAAAGCCTGGCATATAGTTACCATTAAAGTATAAACTTATTTTTGGATTATTTGGCCTAAAGGTACATTTTATTTATTTGAAATCTTTTTTTTTCTGTAAATAATAATAATAATAATTAAAAAAAGCTAAGAGTCTAATTTATTTCATTTTCTTTAAGATCTTCAGTGTGTCGCATGCTTATTTATAATTTACTACTATTTAGCAGTGCGTCCTAATTGTCTGAACTGTTAGCATTGCCCTTCCACCAGCTTCTCATTACACTTTTGTTGTGTGCCATATCTCCTATAAGAAGTGGTGTAACCCAGTCACACAGTCTGTGGATTTCCTTGCTCAGTATTGCTTCAGTATTTCTAGATAATCTTCCTGCCTAATGATGACATCTATTTTCTGTATGCACCAGTCCTGCTCCCAGCAAGGTACGTCCACATACGTAATGCTCCCATCCCACAATTACCATGGTTCTCTTCACCTCACAAGTTCTCTTCCATACATGACCCTGACCATAGAGAATATACTATCCGAAAAGCAGTGATCCTCATTTATTCACTTTGATGGATCTTTAAAATAGTCAATATGTTTAGTCATTGTACATATAGTGTATGTACATAATCATTGTTGAATTTTGTTATTAATGTTGCCCCCCCATTCCATCCAGGGTGTATCCTGCCTTAATGCCCATAGACGCCTGAGAGAGACACAGACTCCCCGTGACCCGAGGGAAGATTGGATAAAGCGGTAGAAGATGAATGAATGAATGAATTCTTACTAAAAGACTGTTTTATATCTGCATCTGGCACTCCACGTTCTCCTTTTGGTTGTAAAGGACTTGTACTCTTACAGAAGCTTTCTTAAGTCGTCCTAATTGAATATATTGTAAAGAAAACACACGAAAGAGAATAGAAGTAGAAGTTTCCCCAAGCCAAACATGGAAACAAAAACAGTACTCATATTTGTATGCACATTTTTTTGGGCAAAAATGATCTTCCAGAGTAATAAGATAGTTTTAAGATCACATTTGTGGCATTTCGATGGCGTCTTTATCCACAGCGACATTTATTTCATTCATAAGACTGAACAAATAGAGTTATTTAGTGAGGCTGGGAACTCGTGACCTTTAAAAAATAAAATAACAGTTTCATGAGCCCAAAACATTTTCTACTGCATTAAAAAAACATGCAAATAATTCAATTCAATTTTATTTCTGTAGCGCTTTTCATAATGTGCATTGTCACAAAGCAGCTTTACAGAATGGGATAATTATAGAACATTAAATATTTATATGGATGATTTATGTGGGGGCACGGTGGCTTAGTGGTTAGCATGTTTGCCTCACACTGCCAGGGTCCGGGTTCGATTCCCCCCCCCCCTCGGCCATGTGTGTGTGTGGAGTTTGCATGTTCTCCCCCGTGCCTCAGGGGGTTTTTTCTCCCAGGTTCTCCGGTTTCCTCCTCCCCCGGTCCAAAAACATGCACGGTAGGTTTGATTGGCACCTTGGAAAATTGTCCCTAGTGTGTGTGTGTGTGTGGTTGTATGTGTGTGTGCCCTGCGATGGGTTGGCATTCCATCCTGGGTGTTTCCTGCCTTAATGCCCATAGACGCCTGAGATAGACACAGACTCCCCGTGACCCAAATGAAGATTGGATAAAGCGGTAGAAGATGAATGAATGAATGAATGAATGAATGATTTATGTGTATTTATCCCTGATGAGTGAGTCTCGGGCGACTGTGGCAAGGAAAAACTCCTTTAGTGGATTGAGGAAGAAACCGTGAGAGGAACCGGACTCATAAACCCATCCTCATCTGGGTGTTATTAACAGTGTGATTGTGTGTGTGTGTGTGTGTGTGTGTGTGTGTGTTTGTGTATGTGTGTGTGTGATGCAGAACAGAAAAGTGTGTAGTGTGTGATTATGAATAATGTCCTTCTGCTGTTCTGCTGCAGTCCAATAATGTGGATTCTAAAGAATGGGATCCAGAGGTGGTACTTCACTAGATGTTTGAGGTTACCATCACTGGTACTTCACTAGCTCGTGGGTGTTGTGATGTTAAGGAGTGCAGATGTTCGAGTCATCGTGCTCACACACACACTTTACATCACAGGGAAGAGGTTAGATGCTCTCAAACCAGTTGCAATAGTGATGATTTCTCAACACATAGAGAGGAAGACTCACGTTACATCATTGTATTATTTATCTACTCATTATGCCTTTACAGGGAATTGAGAAGCATGACATTTTGATCTCGTGGGTGTAGCCAAACTGTGACTACTAGGTTGTTGCTGTTGTGTTTTATTTTATTATATTATATAGTAACCTTGTGTTGGAGTGTCTTCCATAATCTATTATCGTCCTCAGCATCTGTGAAGTTGTTTTGTGTGTCATGCGTGCTGAGGAACTGATGATGAACTGTATATTGGTGAAAAGTAAATACCATTTAAAATCAAAACAGAACACACTCTGCTGGCTTGCTGTGTGTTTGACCAGTTACGTTTTTATCCACTCATAAAAAAGGAACTGATTTTGCAGCTATATGACTTTGAAATGTCCTTGAAGTCCAGACGTAAAAACTAAAGATACAGTAAAGAATTACATTTACTTCCTTACGGTCCACCACCAGTGTATCCAGCCTTCAGGATAAACAGACCCAGTCAGCTGGCCATGTTACTGCACTGTCACTCTTTAAAGATGGATTACAGACAATTCACGGCAAAATCAATCAGCTTTAGTAACACAACAGCACAAAGCACACAATCCTGGGAGATTCATTTAATCAGTGTCAAACATGAATAGTATTAAGAAAAGTGTAAAAAGAGTATTTGCCCCAAATAGACAAATATAAAGATTTAGAAAATAAAATGTTTAAAATGAATGAATGAAAAATGTGTTTAAAAGTAGCTGGTGGTGTGTTTTAGATGTATGTTTGCAAGAATATAGTTCTGTGTAGAGAGAGAGCAAGAGAGAGAGAGAGAGAGAGAGAGAGAGAGAGAGATGCTTGGCCAAAGCTTGGATGGATGAATGGATTCGGGTCACATTCTAGGCATCACTGCAGCTGCATATCTCATTCCCTCTCTTGGTATTATGTTGAAAACAGTGTTTTACATTTGTTTTTAAAGTAACACTAAAATGTGCAGAGTTAAACTAGTGCCATATAGAAAAAAGGCCATTTTGGACAATCAGTTCAATAAATAGTGCACAATTACCTAACAGCCCTAATATATATACATAACTTTAGGTGGTGGTCATTGGAATTTGTAATCTTCAACATTTTCTAAAGTAACTGCAATTTTCACTGTAACTGTAATGATTACTGTTTGTAATTAAATTGCATAACGCCATTACACGTTCTAACAAATTATACACTACACAAAGAAAAATAATAATTAAAAAATATCTGATTATTTAATAAAGGGGCACGGTGGCGTAGTGGTTAGCACGTTCTCCTCACACCACCAGGGTCCGGGTTCGATATCCCGTCTCGGCCATGTGTGTGTGGAGTTTGCATGTTCTCCCCGTGCCTCAAGGGGTTTTTCTCCAGGTTCTCCGGTTTCCTCCCGGTCCAAAAACATGCACGGTAGGTTGATTGGCACCTTGGAAAATTGTCCCTAGTGTATGAATGAGTGTGTGTAAGAATGTGTGTGTGTGTGTGTGTGTGTGTGTGTGTGTGTGTGTGTGTCCTGTGATGGGTTGGCATTCCATCCAGGGTGTATCCTGCATTAATACCCATAGACGCCTGAGATAGACACAGACTCCCCGTGACCCGAGGGAAGATCGGATAAAGCGATAGAAGATGAATGAATGAAGGAATGAATGAATATATATCTATATAGAATAAAAAAGTACTCATACCCCTTAAATATTTCCATATGTTCATGTTATAACTGCAAACTTTAATGTTTTAAATCTTTTATATTTTTTAAAAAGTGTGACAGACCAACACAAAGTATATCATAATTGTGAAGTGGAAGAAAAATACAAGGTGTTAAACATTTGTGTAAAAAATCCAGTTGCAATCAATTCTTTCCTTCAGAAGTAACCTAATTAGTAATTAGAGTCTACACGAGTGTACTTACATCGTATCACAGAAGTTCCCTGAAATATTGCAATTCGAATATCGTGACCCAGAAATTTCATGTCACATTTGGAATATAACTATATTTATATCATGAATGTATGGAAATATCGCGAATACGCACAGAGACCTATTATTCATTCATTCATTCATTCATTCATTCATCTTCTAGCGCTTTATCCGATCTTCCCTCGGGTCACGGGGAGTCTGTGTCTATCTCAGGCGTCTATGGGCATTAAGGCAGGATACACCCTGGACGGAATGCCAACCCATCACACACACACACACACACACACACACACACACACACACACACATTCATACACTAGGCACAAAGGTGCCAATCAACCTACCGTGCATGTTTTTTGGACCGGGGGAGGAAACCGGAGAACCCAGAGAAAAACCCCCTGAGACACGGGGAGAACATGCACAAACTCCACACACACATGGCGGAGACGGGAATCGAACCCGGACCCTGGCGGTGTGAGGAGAACGTATTAACCACTAAGCCACCGTGCCCCCAGAGAGACCTATTATTATACATTTTAATTATAAATACATTATTGTAGTAAGTAATACAATATTAAGTAATAAATATAATTATAAATATATAGTAATATATCAAATATAATGTAAGAACTACCCCACATTGAGATTAAATCATCTCGGCCAATCAGCAACCGACAGTTGTGTACTTAGGCAATAGGAAAACAGCATCATGTTGTTGCGCCACGGAAACCCATTCACTCTTCTCTTTGTCGAAAGAATTGTTTCCATGTGTTGAGTTTGGTTTAATCTTGTGACTTTTGACTGTTGGTTGTTATTTTTATGTCGATATCTTGACATTAAAACCTACCTTACAGGGTTTTTGTAATGTAACCCTCGTGATATCCAGGGAATTACTGAATAGTTGCAGATGTTCTGTGAAGGCCTCAGAGGTTTGTTAGAGAACATTACTGAGCATCTTGAATACTAAAGAACATGCCAGACAAGTCAAGGATAAAGTAGTGGAGAAAGCGGGTGTGTATCTGTGCTAGGCTAGATGCTAACCCTAGACAACTGACAGCTCTGTGTGGTAAGACTCGGGGTAGTGCCTCGTGTGTTTACATCAACACGCGGTGGTGCAAGAACTCGCTTGTTTCCAGCTGCTGTTCATCGCTATTGGAGACTGCAAGCTAACCGGATAGACTGGTTATTATTGCGGGAGATTTAAACCATGCAAATCTCAAATCTCAAGCATTGCAAGGAGAGGGGAAAACTGTATCTTGTTTATACAAACTTCCCCAGCATGTAGCGCGCAAGGAGCCGCCCCCTTTCCCAACAACCATCTCCATGAGACACATCAAGTCCCTCCTTCCACCCTCACTGGACCCATTATAGTTTGGCTATTGTCCATTACTCTCCATCTGGACACATACATTACATACACAAACACAAGGACATATATGCTCAAATGCTGTTTATAGACATCATTCAACATTCAACAGCATCATCCGTCATCAACACCTCCCTGTGTAACTGGACTTCCTGACTGGGAGATGTCAGTCCGGATTGAGAACAGCGTCTCCAGCACCACCACACTGAGCACTGGGGAACCTCATGGCTGTGTGCTTAGCCCGCTGCTGTTCACTCTGATAACTCACGACAGTGTAACAATGCACAGCTCAAAGCATATCATCAAGTTCACCAATGACACGACTGTGGTGGGTCTCATCATCAGGAATAACGAGTCAGCATACAGAGATTAGGTGCATCATCTAACAGCCTGGTGTAAAGTCAACAATGTGTTTCTGAACGTTGTCAAAACTAAAAAAGATAGTTGTTGACTTTAGGGGATGCACAGAGCAGCCGTTCTCCACTGATCATCAGCGGATCCTCCATGGAGATTGTCAAGAGCATCAAATATGTGCCGAACAGAATTGAACTAAACTGAACTCACACAATGGGGCACGGTGGTTTAGTGGTTAGCACGTTCGCCTCACACCGCCAAGGTCAGGGTTCGATTCCCGTCTCGGCCATGTGTGTGTGGAGTTTGTGCATGTTCTCCCCGTGTCCTCAGGGGTTTTTTCTCCGGGTTCTCCGGTTTCCTCCCTGGTCCAAAAACATTCACAGTAGGTTGATTGGCACCTTGGAAAATTGTCCCTAGTGTATGAATGTGTGTGTGTGTGTGTGTGTGTGTGTGTGTGTGATGGGTTGGCATTCCATCCAGGGTGTATCCTGCCTTAATGCCCATAGACGCCTGAGATAGGCACAGGCTCCCCGTGACCCGAGTGAAGATCGGATAAAGCGGTAGAAGATGAAGATGAAGATGAAGTCACACACACACACACACACACACACACACACACACACACACACACACACATACATACAATGTTTACATGCAGTTTTTTTTGCACAATATGTTTACTGCTATTTTGTGTTTCGTGTATTTTGTCTTGTGTTGTGTGTTTTGCACTCTTTTATCGTGCACGGTTTGCACTAGGTTGCTCACGATGCACTTTATGTGTCTAGGGCAATCTTCCTGTAGTCCTTAGCTCTGTGTTCTGTTATGTAGCTCTGTGTTATGTGATGTGTCTGTGTTGTTTTATGTAGCACCAAGGTTCTGGAGAAACGTTATGTCATTTCACTGCGCACTTTGTCAGCTACAGGAGGTTGGAATGACAATAAAAGCTTCTTGTCTCGTCTTGACAAAAGCAGGGTGAGGTTATAAAACATATCCCAAGCTTTGAACATCTCACGGAGTACTGTTCAATCTATCATCCGAAAGAATAAAACAGTTGGGCATAATTGCTATCCTACCATGGCCGGCCAGGGAAAGGAGAGCATTGATTCAGGAGAAGACCCATGGTAACACAGCTCTCTCTCACCTGAGAGTCTGCCTACAGGATAACTATTAGTCATTCACAATCTGGAAAAGTTGCAAGAAGAAAGACATTGTTGACAAAAAATCATAAAAGGTTCCATTTGCTGTTTGCCACTAGTTATGTAGGGACACAGGAAACATGTGGAAGAAGGTGCTGTAGTCAGATAAGACAAAAATTTAACCTTTTGTCCTTCATGCAAAACACCATGTGCGGTGGAAACATAACACCATGAAACATGGTGGTGGCAGCATCATGCTGTGCGGATGCTTTTCTTAAGCAGGGACACTGAAGCTTGTCGGAGTTGATGGGAAGATGGATAGAGATAAATATAGGACGATCCTAGAGGCTGCAAAGGAGTTGAGGATGGGGCAGAGTTTCACATTCCAGCAGGACAACGACCCTAAACATACAAGCAGAGGTAGAAGGGAATGGTGTTAGATGGTGTTAGAATGTCGCAGTCAAAGTCCAGACCTAAATTTTATTGGGATTCTTTGGCAAGGCTTGAACATCTGATCTGATCCAATCTGATTAAGCTGGATCCGTTAGAGCAAAGCTGGTAGAGACCCAAAAAGAATTGCAGGGGGTAATCCAAAATTTTCCCCGTTTTTATTTAGAAAAAATGATGCGATACTTTTTGTCTGATTTGCGATGAATCATCGTATTAAAATTTTTAATATTGATTAATTGCATGATTTTCATGACTTAACTTAAAAAAAAAACTTTTAAAGTTTTTAATACTCTAATTAATAATAACCCATTCAAAAGACATCCCCTTTGTTCTTAATTACTTTAGATTGTATTCAAATATTTAACACTTTTTAATGTTCATTTCTGTTGTTTTGATGTTGATGTTATGTCCCTATAGTTAAATGTTCTTGGTTCTTGGTGCGTGGCGCATTTAAGAATTATGTTCCGATTGCGGTTTGGTTTCCTTTTGGCTCGCGGCACGGCCGAGGAATCAATGTTGAAATTGTCTCGGAAGGCCGTGGACTGAAGTTTCTTTATTCATTTGTTCCTTTTATTCATTCAGAATAAAAATTGCCCAGAGGAATCTTTGTTCTCTGGTCCAACACAACGATAAGTGAAAGCACAGATAGAGTCACACAGAAATACATACTGCAGTAATTGTGAAGAGAAGATATATATATATATATATATATATATATATAGATATATATATATATATATATATATATATATATATATATATATATATATATATATATAAATTTGTGAACTCTGTTAACGTGCTGTCAATAAAGAGTCATAAAGATCTGTTCATAATCCAAGCAAGATAATGATCTAAGAATCACTGTGACAGAGGATAATCCCAAAATATCCAATATTTGTCATATATACATTACAGTTTTTTAATTTAATACCTGGGGTCAGAGTCAGCCATGTGCACCCCTGGAACACAAAGGGTTAAAGACCTTGCTAAAGGACCCAAGCTTGATGATACCGGGAAAGGCATCCAATAATTTGAGGTTTAGCTCGAAAAAAAAAAAACTCTTTAAAAAGTTTTAGTAGGAGAATGTAAGTAGCAGTTAATACCATGCCAATTTCCACGGTGATGCAGAAATAAAGCATGAAGCATGTTCACTAAAACTCAAACCCCAGGCTATTTTCTCCATTTTATTTTCCATTTTGGTGTATTTTACTATGCACATATATCTGTTCTCAGCTAGCTAGCTCTCTCTCTCTTGCTCTCTCTCTCTCTCTCTCTCACTCTCTCAATCTCCCTACACTACCTTTGCTACCACTCACTGTGACACAACACGCATGATCCTTAACTTTGACTTTTCCCAGCTGTGCTCTCCATTCCTAGACTAGTTCTCCATCAAACCCGCATATCAACATTTCAAATAATTAAACACAAACCAATAATTATAGACAGTCTGTCCGAGAGAGAGAGAGAAAAAAATCTCTCCTTCATTTTGCTCTTGGGCAGTGTACAATCACTGTGGTCAATGTTTGCTGCTAATGATGATTATGATGCCTTGTACCTTTTGGCCAAATAGAGCTTTAAATGAGGAAAAGTGATTGAGTGTAGTTCCTGCCTCCACAAATATATTTTGGTCCCAATCAAAGGAAACTTATCATCTCCCACATTTTGGTTATTTATGAAAGGTTAGTTTATTTAGCAGCATTAAGAAGGGCATGTTGTTTTTCGCTCCCATGTGACTAAATAGTGGGCTGCTTTGACAGCATGAAAATCATGGTGCTCCAGTTAGGTGCAACAGAAAAGCATTCACCCTGTTGTCAGGAGATCACAAGTTTAAACTGTGACAATGCCACAGCCATCCATCGCCTGGAGTCAGGGGAAGAAATCTGCTCATGCTCAGTGAACAACAAAGCAGGAATAGTGTCTCTCGGGGTGAAAATAGGAGTCATTTGATTTTTGCAATAATTGACCAAGCAAGCGAAAAAAGATCCATATAGGCATGAGGCTTTTTTTTTGCGGTTTGAGGAAGTGTTTAACCCGTGATGGACAGAGTCAGTGTCAAGAAAGCAAGTGAAATGATCCTGTGAGTATTGCAATCCAGTGGAGATGAGATTGAGTGTTATATTGAGTGTCTGTTGTCAGGTTTTAATCACCTGACTCTGGAAAAGCAGGACTTGGACTGCATTACAAGTAATCTGCATATCTGCATTACATGGTAGTAGGCTTGTGTCAGAGATTGGATGTTCAAGCATATTGGCAGCCTGACCTGGGGTCTGAGAAAAGGTCAGCAAGAACTGCATTGCAGTGCATACTCTGCCTGAGGCGTGCAATAACGGCTTTCTCAATGCAAATCAGGCAAATCCAACAAACTGTACGGTTTTAAGATTGGGGGAAAATGAGCGAGCAATGTGGCCGCCGTTCTCCACCAATATCATGTAGTATTTTAAATAACGGGGTAATTAACTATATATTTCTCCACCAGTCGGTAACCGACAATTTAAGTTGAAAGTACAACCTGTACATCCAAATACTCATATTAATTATAATGGTTTATAATTCATTACGACTATTGAACTTTGAATTGAAGATTAAAGAAATCAATAGCTTAATTATTTGATCTGTTCGTCCGGCGAGCAGACAATATAATTATTCATTAATCCCAAGAAAAGTTATATTCCTGGCCTAGAAAATAACTATTCTAATATAATACAAGTTGTAATTGAGCGAGGTAGCAAGATCAAAGATTCATTGACTTGTAATTGTGAGGCACACACAAAGACAATCACTTGTGTATATACAACATTTAATAAGACAGCGCATGACACACTAATCTACGACAAACATATATATGCAATAGTACTGAGAGCAAGAGAGAGAGAGAGAGAGAGAGAGAGAGAGAGAGAGAGAGTTAGAGAGAGTGAAAAGGAAGAGACAGACGAGAGAGACAAGATACAAGTTGATCAAGTTGAAATTTATCACACCTTGATGAGAATCGTAAAGAGGAATTTAAAATTCACCTTAATTAAAAGGGGCTTAACTTACATAGGCTGAATTGATCAGCAGCGTTACTTGTATTGAGATGAAAGTGGAACAAAAGTCCGGACGATTCGAGGTGTTGAAGATGAAGTCCTGTAGATGAAGATCAGGAATCGCTGTTCTGTCTCAGGAGGAGATTCACGACTCAGAAAGGCCAGCATGGCCTCGCTCCTGGTTGGAGACATGATGAGTTTCCCGAGTGACTCCGAGTTGGTCCGGAGCTGGTCCGCTTGAGAGGCAGCAGCCTCTCAGCATCGTCTCACTTCATCTCTTCGTCGTCTCTTTGTTCTCTGCTGCTCCTGTTGTTCTCTCTCCGAGTTGTGGAGAGTGTAGACAGGATTTATGGGTCTGGGTGTCACACCCAACTTTTGAACTGACCAATGCAACGCCATGAAACTTGAGCAAAAAGGCATTTCTTTGTCTATGCCCAAGCTAATTTGCATATTGGGAATGGTTCAGAAGTTATTTAAGTTATTTACTTGAAATATGGATTAATAAATTGAAACCTCTTACAGTTACATCATCTTCATCATGGTGCAGGGAATGACGAATGGATCAATTAGACATGGTAACCACCAAAGAACTAGATATAAGGACTTCTCACTTATGAACATTGGTTGATATGCAATGAAAGCGAGAGATCATTTGAAAATGAAAAGAATGAAAGAGAGAATGGAAGGATGCAGGGAACTGATCAGCCTTAATGATAAAGTACATGTCATCACTACATGATTAATATGGAGGATAATAACAATGTTCTAGAAATATAATCATTATTTTGATGAACCCTATTGTTTAACCACTATTAATTATTAAAACAGCATTGTTTTATAACTAAAGTTTTATAGAACAATTAGAATAATGATGATAAAAAACAGGACGTATCCATGGGAATATAATAATTTCTCCTATATAATGAATACATCTAAATATATAAATGTCCTAATAATATGTAGAACTGTACCTGCCTCACATGAATGAAATTTATATGTTACATTATATGTTAAGTTATTATGTTATTATATGTTAAGTTATACAGTTATATAATGAATAAAAATAAGACGAATTATATCCCTCATGACCATTGGTGAATTTTTGTCGATCTAAATGCACTACAAAACCTTTGGCGAAAGGCTAAATCTAAATCTAAATGTGGTTAACCTGACTCTCTATCATCTGCCAGCACCCGGTGTGCAACCTGACATTCATTGTTGTCATTTGTACCAAATCAAACTGAGAATGAAAGTCAAACCGTACAATGAATTATTCCAACCACGTCATTCCATTTGTCAAACAAAAGGAAGGCATGATTAAGGAATGCAAATATCAGTAGTTATTTATTTTCTTTTTACAGAAATTACATAAAAACAAACAAAAGAGAATAATATACTACTGACCCAAGTAATGGTTTCAGTTAAAAATGGATATTTCACTCTTGACGCACCAATAAAAAGTATTTGAGATAAACAATAATCACACACGGGGGCACGGTGGCTTAGTGGTTAGCACGTTCGCCTCACACCGCCAGGATCCGGGTTCGATTCCCGTCTCGGTCATGTGTGTGTGGAGTTTGTGCATGTTCTCCCCGTGCCTCAGGGGGTTTTTCTCCGGGTTCTCCGGTTTCCTCCCCCGGTCCAAAAACATGCACGGTAGGTTGATTGGCACCTTGGAAAATTGTCCCTAGTGTATGAATGTGTGTGTGAATGTGTGTGTGTGTGTGTGTGTGTGTGTGTGTGTCCTGCGATGGGTTGGCATTCCATCCAGGGTGTATCCTGCCTTAATGCCCATAGACGCCTGAGATAGGCACAGGCTCCCCGTGACCCGAGAGATCGGATAAAGCGGTAGAAAATGAATGAATGAATGAATAATCACACACACCCCACAAAAAAAATGTTGCGTCCAGTACGGAATGTGTAAACACTATCCGATCTGAATATAGACAACTAATAGAACCAATTCAAATGCTGGAAATTTTGTTCATTTGTTCATGTGCATAAAATATTTCAACAAAAAACAAATATTGATGAACAAATGCATCACATTTATACCATTAAAACAGCTCCAGGGGTGCTGTATCATGGCTTACCCTGCCCTATGACCCCCGCTTCCCTGCTGCAATGTATATTGGCAAAGGCTATTCTGTGCTACTTTCTAGCGTTAAGCTAGAATGTGAAAGGAGAGGAAGATTTGGGGGATTTTTTTTATTACTGCCTATTTTAATACAGATCATTAGTTCTGTTGAATAAGTGCTTTCATAAGGGCTTTTGTCTGCAAAGATACAGGCTTGTAGTAAAACTTTAAAAATAACCATTCTGAAAGGGAAACTGCAGCTCCTGTTGGCTTTTTTTTTGATGAAATCAGTCTTTAAACCACTGAGCAGCAGTAATGTTAAAGTCTGCCTATTTTATGTTAAATAAAAAGAAGCCACAGGAGGTCACATGGATTGCCTACTGATCTCAGAGAAAGGGAAGGTAACCCAATGGTCACTCTGACTGAGTTCCAGAGATCTTGTATGGAGATGATACTGCATCTGGGCTTTGACAAGATGTAAGCCTTGGAAGCCTGCTGTAGGACTCTCAGACTGTGAATGAGATTTTCTGCAGGAGCATGATGGTTTCAGCATCGTGTCCTTCTGCACCAGGGACTTGGCAACTGGTCAGGGTTGAGGGAAAGCTGGATGAAGCAAAGCCCAGAGATATCCTCGATAAAAACCTGAAATTTCACAATCCTCCATATCAACAACCCTAAGACAAGACAATACAGGAGTAACAGCGGTTGAACAGCTCTGTTGAACAGCTTCTGGAGAGACCTGAAAGTGGCTGTTCACTGTAATTCCACATCCAACCAGACCCACCTATTGTGTTTATTTTGCCATGAAAAATGACAAATGAAATCCTTCAATCACCTTTTTTAATATTCCAGTCTATCATTACAAGCGGTAAGAGCGACTGAGGAAAGATCAATGCTGAAAATATCTGGGATGGACATGGACAATATACAATATACACATATATATATATATATATATATATATATATATATATATATATATATATTATATATATATATATATATATCATATATATATATATATATATATATATATATATATATATATATAGCAATAAGGGGAACGGTGGTTTAGTGGTTCTCCGGTTTCTCTCCTCCGGTCCAAAAACATGCACGGTAGGTTGATTGGCACCTTGGAAAATTGTCCCTAGTGTATGAATGTGTGTGTGTGTGTGTATGTGTGTGTGTGTGTCCTCCTGCGATGGGTTGGCATTCCATCCAGGGTGTATCCTGCCTTAATGCCCATAGACGCCTGAGATAGACACAGACTCCCCGTGACCCGAAGAGAAGATCGGATAAAGCGGTAGAATAGAAGATAGAATAGATGAATGAATGAATGAATGAATGAATGAATGAATGAATGAATGAATATATTTAGCAGATGCCCTTATCCAGAGCGACTTATAAATAGTGATTTAAGTCTCCATCTAAAAATAATTTAAGTCTTGTATGACTGATTACAAATTTAAGATACAAACAATGTTAGACTCAGTTGAGGATTTTTTTTTTTGTGAAAAAGTGTAAAAGTGTTGGGTCAGGTGTATGTGTATATGTGCATATCATATATATATATATATATATATATATATATATATATATATGTATATGTGTGTGTGTGTGTGTGTGTGTGTTTCTGATGTACATAAGTGAGATATTTTAAGGGTTTGAGAACTACTGATGCTACCCCTGAACCCTAATCACAGGAATTTTACATAGTGAGGGAAACCTCATGCTGAGTAATTGTAGCTCTAGATTCTAAAATTACCATTGACTACTGGGAACGGAAAACCAAACAGTCTAACGTTTAAACCAGTCATGATAGAAAAACTAATTCTAATTCAACTTATTCATTTTTAATTATGGCAAGAATATTAAGGATATGTTGTACATAACAATCCGGGTTCGATTCCCGTCTCGGCCATGTGTGTGTGTGGAGTTTGTGCATGTTCTCCCCGTGCCTCAGGGGTTTTTTCTCCGGGTTCTCCGGTTTCCTCCCCCGGTCCAAAAACATGCACGGTAGGTTGATTGGCACCTTGGAAAATTGTCCCTAGTGTGTGAATGTGTGAGTGTGTGTGTCCTGTGATGGGTTGGCATTCCATCCAGGGTGTATCCTGCCTTAATGCCCATAGACGCCTGAGATAGACACAGACTCCCCGTGACCCGAGGGAAGATCGGATAAAGCGCTAGAAGATCTAGAAGATGAATGAATGAATGAATGAATGTACATAACAAAAACATCAATTTAGATGCACTAATTTGCGTTGCATAATTTTAGACAAAGTAGCATGTAATGAATGTAATGAACACTATGGCAATATAACTGTCTTACAGTAAGTCATCAGTGATTAAAGTTAGCTTTGATTTCACTTATAAACATATTCATCATATAGCTGTATTGACTTTTTATAGAGATTGATTTATACAGACACACGTCATAAACAGAAATGAAAACCCATATGTCAAGTGTCACATGGCAGCAGGGGTTTAATGTTTTCTGTTTTTTAGAGAAAAATGCTGACCAAGTAAATGCAAGCCGGACGTTAATATTCTTCCTGACGTCTGAGTCAAAACATATAGAGGATATAAACATGTAAAGCTGGGATTGGGAAAGATGCTGTATAAGATCATCAAGGCTCTTTCCATCCTCCACTGAACCCAAAATGGAGTGCTCCTTGACAGGTCTAATGAGCAGCAGCTGGGCTTTGAAGCCTTAGTGAAGAAACAGACATGACGGCACTCTGCTGGGTCACAATAAAACACTACGGTGACTAATAGGCAGGTTTCTGCAGTATATTGTTAACGTCGTCGTGAATCCACTGGTCACCACAACTATTCGCTTTCACTAATTAATAATAAATGAATGAAATGAGGGGCACGGTGGTTTAGTGGTTAGCACGTTCGCCTCACACCGCCAGGGTCCGGGTTCGATTCCCGTCTCGGCCATGTGTGTGTGTGGAGTTTGTGCATGTTCTCCCCGTGCCTCAGGGGCTTTTCTCCGGGTTCTCCGGTTTCCTCCCCCGGTCCAAAAATATGCACGGTAGGTTGATTGGCACCTTGGAAAATTGTCCCTAGTGTATGAATGTGTGTGTGAAGGTGAGTTTGTGTGTCCTGCGAAGGGTTGGCATTCCATCCAGGGTGTATCCTGCCTTAATGCCCATAGACGCCTGAGATAGACACAGACTCCCCGTGACCCGAGGGAAGATCGGATATAGCGGTAGAAGATGAATGAATGAATGAGTGAATGAATGAAAGACGAATGATTGAGGAAAGTGCATGCAAAGATGTTGCTCCGTGTAACTTTTCATTTACTTTATAAAAAAACCTGATTACATTTGATTACTGTCATTCGTCCACTAGGTGGCATTTTAAAGTTAACATTCTAAGAAAAAAAAATCAAACCCTGTGAAAAAAATCTATTTTTCAAAATAAAACCACATCAGAATCAGATTGTTGACAGGGGACGGAGTGGATGTCCAGGTCTACTTTATTCTAGCAAGAAAATGCAAATTCCCCGCGATCACACGTGCCCACAATCCGGCTCTCTTCCCCTTCCTGTCTCTCCCTCTCTCCCACACTCTCTCTCTCTCTCCTTCTCTCTTTCTCTCCCTGTTCCTCTTTCTCTCTCCCTCTCTATCTATCTCTTTGCCAGTGAGATGTTCCTGTGTTGGTCACGGATCACAGAAAGTGAAACTTGAATCTGTCTCAAATCTGCTGGAGATAAAAAATATGAAATAGGTATTTATATGAATAAATATGAAATATGAATTTTTTTTATTTTGCATAATCATAACGGACTGTGTATTTTCTTATTGAGAGAAAAATGGAAGTTGTGTAAAAATCACCCAATATAACCAAAATGGCATGATCCTTGTTTACTAACACCTCTGTAAGATCCGGAGCAGAATCAGACTCCTCCTATAGAATCTGTGACTATTCTTGGTAACCCTTATTTTGATGACATTTTTTTTCTGATTTGATCTCGTTCCACTTTGCCGTTCGTTTCCCCTTGCTCATTCCACTGAGCTGATGTTTGTTTTATTCAGAAGAATGTAGTTGAAGCCTCTTTTCACTGCTCTCTGTGCTTTTACTGCCTTTACACTTTGCATTATTCAGGTTCCAATGCTGTTAAGAACCAGATCCCCAAAGTGGCTTTCCTTCTGCTTTACAGAGCTTTTCCAGACCCCCTGCAACCATCAACATCAGTACCACATGACTGCTACTCTGTGCCTCAAATCTAAAGACATGCAAGCAAACAGGGATCCCTCAGGATCATTTTACACAATAATGATGCTCTTATTGTTCTGTGCTCTTCAGTTCACATCACTAATAAGGGAAACACTAATAAGGGAAACCAAGATGTTTGAACATGTGTATTTACTGACTGTATAATATACATTTATATAACAGCATATATATAAACATTTTAACATTTTAATGACCACGTTTAAGCAGTGTGTACATTTACATAATCTGCTTCGCCATGAGTCACCTGGGTAATTAATAGGCGCTTATGCAAAATCCACAACAAAAGAAACACCATGGTGGTGAGAGGAACAGGTGGGCAGCCCTTTCACCAATGGTCATGAGGGATATAATTCGACTTATTTTTATTCATTATATAACTGTATAACTTAACATATAATAACATAATAATCACGGGGAGTCTGTGTCTATCTCAGGCGTCTATGGGCATTAAGGCAGGATACACCCTGGATGGAATGCCAACCCATCGCAGGGCACACACACACACACACACACATTCATACACTAGGGACAATTTTCCAAGGTGCCAATCAACCTACCGTGCATGTTTTTGGACCGGGGGAGGAAACCAGAGAACCCGGAGAAAAACCCCCTGAGGCACGGGGAGAACATGCACAAACTCCACACACACATGGCCGAGACGGGAATCGAACCCGGACCCTGGCGGTGTGAGGCGAATGTGCTAACCACTAATCCACCGTGCCCCTAAGTATTATTATTATTATTATTATTATTATCCATTACTGATCAATATTACATAATACGCCTATTTTATACCTGCACCATTGAGAGCCTCCTGATGGGAAACATCACCTCCGGGTTCCAGAACAGCACCATGCAGGACAGGCGAGCCCTTCAGAAGATGGTGGGGTCAGATGAGCACACCGTTAGAACAGAGCTCCCTGTGCTGCTGGACATCGACAATAAGTGGTACTGGACCAGGTTGACTGGGAAAGAGCTCGGCCATCTCAACAATGGACTTTTTTCTCTCTTGCATTCAGAAAAGCAATTCTCTCTTGTATTCACTTTACACTGGACACTATACACAGGACATGTTACACTGGACACTTTATACTGGACACTTTACAGTGGTCACTTTACACTGAACATTTTACAAAGGACATGTTACACTGGTCACTTTACGCTGGACATTTTACACAGGACATTTTACACAGGATATGTTACACTTGACACAGGTCACCTAATGATGGTCACTTTACACTGGACATGCTACAGTGTAAACTTTAGACCAGACATGTTACACTGGTCACTTTACACTGGACATGTTACACTGGACACATTACACAGGACACTTTACATAGGTCACTTTACACTGGTCACTTTACACTGGACATTTTACACAGGACATGTTACACTGGACACTACACAGGACACTTTACATAGGTCACTTTACACTGGTCACTTTACACTGGACATGTTACACAGGATATGTTACACTTGACACTTGACACAGGTCACCTAATGATGGTCACTTTACACTGGACATGTTACACTGGACACATTACACAGGACACTTTACATAGGTCACTTTACACTGGACACTTTACACTGGACACTTTACAACACACTGGACACTTTACACTGGACACTTTACACTGGTCACTTTACACTGGTCACTTTCCACTGGTCTCTTTACACACTTTACACTGGTCACTTTACTTTTACACTGGTCACTTTACACTGGTCACTTTACACTGGACATTTTACACAGGACATGTTACACTGGACACTTTACACTGGTCATTTTACGCTGGACATTTTACACTGGACATGTTACACTTTACACAGGACACTGGGACATTTACACTTACACTGCACTTTACATGGGTCACTTTACACTTTATACACTATTTTGAATTTTTTTTTATAAACATGTCATTTCTAGTCTATTTTTATTTTTTATCCTACTTTATCTTTTTATTTACATTTATTTATAATATCTGCACTATTTTCTTTTTCTTTTCTTTCTGTAATGTTTACATGCCGGATGGTCGTAAAAAGCAATTCACTGCATGTCGTACTGCACGTATGTGTATGTGTATGTGACAAATAAAATATGAATTTGAATTTGAAATAATATTTTAAAGAATACTATTTATCATGAATAACTATTTAAAGGACATCTTTATTTAAGAAACAGCCTGGACTATTTGTCATTAATATTTGATTTTCTACTATTTCTGCTCTAGGTTTATGTTTCATTATTAATATTTTTAAAGAAATTAATTGCATTTCATTTCGTTCTAAAAAGAGATACAGTTACAATGGAGTCTTCTTTGTTAGGGACAGCTTTATATCTGCACATTCATGCAGTTAATCATTGGCTAACTATGAGGCAGCAGTACAGTGCATAAATTCACACATATACATTCATTCATTCATTCATCTTCTACCGCTGTATCCCTTTATCCGATCTTCCCATCGGGTCACGGGGAGCCTGTGCCTATCTCAGGCGTCTATGGGCATTAAGGCAGGATACATCCTGGATGGAATGCCAACCCATCACAGGGCACACACACACACACACACACACACACACACATTCACACACACATTCATTGGGACCATTTCCAAGGTGCCAATGCAAACACACTGGCCCGGGGGAAAACCGGAGAAGGGACAATTTTCCAAGGTGTCCTGGCGGGAACGTGCTAACCACTACGCCACCGTGCCCCCCTCACACAGATACAGGTCAAGCATTTTCAGTCATTTTTACACCAGATGTCAAAATGGAGAAAAATATAACCTCTGTGACTGTGAGTCAGATGCGGGGGTTTAAGTATTTTTGAAACTGTTGTTTCCTGGAATTTTCACACACAAAAGCCTCTCGGGTTTATAATAGGATGGTTCAGGAAAAAAAAAAAAAAACCCATAATGATTGACAGTTGGCTTGAAAATGACACATTTCCCAGAAGCTTCCCATGTGATCATCACTCTGATGCAGGTAGATCTTTGTGAGCTCCATGTAGATTTTTGTGGTTTTGATTATTGTTTACTTATTTATTATTGTTCGACGTTCAGTCTTTCCTGAATGCACTCGTATTACAGCATTGTTATTCTCCCTCCACTGTCTGCATGTGCACTGCTGTCACACCTGGACGGCATAAACTTTGCTCAGTTAACCAAACATCTGGCTGTCTTCAAAGTAGTAGCACTTTTGTAATCAAAAAGTATTTCCCCTTCACTATACTAACCTCCCTAACAAGGTGTATTTATTCATTTCAAAAACACTTAATCTGCTAATCTAAAAAAAACGCTTATAATGTACATTTAATTTACTTGGGAGTTCCAAAACGCCTAATGCTGAGTCCTGAGGTAGGAGCACAGCTGGAGCAGGACTTCTGTTTACCAGTGAACAAAATATTACACAAAGTATTTGGCAGTTTTTTTTCTAGTTAAAGACTCACATGGTCATAAGAATGCATTCTTTTGTATAAAAAAAAAACAAACAAAAAAAAACAAGAGAAAACGTGTATTCTGTGCGGGAGAGTTGAGAATGATCAGTCTACAAAGGTTACTTATTATGCAAAGATTACTTACAAAGATTCTTATTATGCTCAAGCAGCAAACCAAATATATATATATATATATATATATATATATATATATATATATATATATATATATCAGGTTATTAAGAGTACTAAGATCAATACTAAGAGTATTAATAGTAACTAAATTGTTTTAATTGACAAAACGTACTGTAATATAGAGTAGATGACAGCAAGTGGTCGTTATATCCTGACTCACCCTTGGGCTTATATTAACTTTTTTTCATTCATTCATTCATCTTCTAACTCTAAACCGCTTTTCTTTTTTAATCCGATCTCTCGGGTCACGGGGAGTCTGTGCCTATCTCAGGCGTCTATGGGCATTAAGGCAGGATACACCCTGGATGGAATGCCAACCCATCGCAGGGCACACACACACACACACATTCACACACACATTCATACACTAGGGACAACTTTCCAAGGTGCCAATCAACCTACCGTGCATGTTTTTGGGCCGGGAGGAAACCGGAGAACCAGGAGAAAACCTCCTTGAGTCACGGGGAGAACATGCAAACTCCACACACACATGACCGAGACGGGAATCGAACCCAGACCCTGGAGGTGTGAGGCGAACGTGCTAACCACTACGCCACCGTGCCTCTGGCTTATATAACTTGCCGCTTTATTCATGGCATGCAAGACTTTGATCAGGCTACACAACAAACAGAGTGAATCACACATTAATCCAGGCAAAACATACACAAACCAAAAAATAGGATGTCGGATAAATCAATATTGACTTTAAAGTGAGACTTCACATTGAACAGGCCAGTATTTAAACAGATCAAATTCAAGAAACTCCCTACGCTGCTGTAAAGCTTCATGAATCATGAGTCGAATCAGGTGAGTTTTCATTCATTCATTCATTCATCTTCTATCGCTTTATCCGATCTTCCCTCGGGTCACGGGGAGTCGTCTGTGTCTATCTCAGGCAGGATACACCCTGGATGGAATGCCAACCCATCACACACACACACACATTCATACACTAGGGACAATTTTCCAAGGTGCCAAACAACCTACCGTGCATGTTTTTGGACCGGCGGAGGAAACCGGAGAACCCGGAGAAAAACCCCCTGAGGCACGGGGAGAACATGCACAAACTCCACACACACATGGCCGAGACAGGAATCGAACCCGGACCCTGGCGGTGTGAGGAGAACGTGCTAACCACTAAGCCACCATGTACCCCAGGTGAGTTTTTTGTTTTTTTAATTTTTTTTCTGTTTGTTATTGATTAAAAGAGAAGTGTGGGAATTTGGAATTGGAATAGTGTGCATGCTCAAACATACATAACAAGGTGACAAAGACATCAGCTTTGCTCGAAATACCATCAGGTCACTGCACTTTTTTCCGTTTTGTCTATCTTTAGTCTTTATCACGGTTCTATTGGAGCAGTTTACAAACATCCTGAATCCTTTCAAACAATCAGACCTTAGATAATGTATTCTAATAGAGTGTATTCTTATAGGGGGGCACGGTGGCTTAGTGGTTAGCATGTTCGCCTCACACCGCCAGGATCCGGGTTCGATTCCCGTCTCGGGAATGTGTGTGTGGAGTTTGCATGTTCTCCCCGTGCCTCAGGGGGTTTTTCCCCGGGTTCTCCGGTTTGCCCCGGTCCAAAAACATGCACGGTAGGTTGATTGGAAAATTGTCCCTAGTGTGTGTGTGTGTGTGTGTGTGTGTGTGTGTGTGTGTGTGTGCCCTGCGATGGGTTGGCATTCCATCCAGGGTGTATCCTGCCTTAATGCCCATAGACGCCTGAGATAGACACAGACTCCCCGTGACCCGAGGAAGATCGGATAAAGCGGTAGAAGATGAATGAATGAATGAATGAATGAATGAATGTATTCTTATAGGTTGTTGATATCACACTACTTTCGCTTCGAAACTGCTAACAGCAGGCAAATGTCTAAAGGAAATTTTCCATGTTCTCTCCCATGTTAGCTCTCTCTGCATCTCCACTACTTTATGCCATTAACCACCAGTGTTAGTTGGTTTTCGACAATATACGCAGCTTTTGAATACAAGCAACACCGCTAAGAGGATAATGGCACTGATGCAGACACTCCACGGTTCTGTGGCAGAATTACTTCCTGATTCTGTTTTGCAGGATATCTTCTGTTAATGTCCATGGTTAATGATGACTGGTTTGTCCAAGGATCCTTCTCATTATCCTCTCCTCTAGTGCCGAAGGTGAGCAAAGAAAGGCTCCCATTGCTTCTGATTCTCTAGAAGTTTAAGGATAACGTGTTTCTGTTTGTCACTACCAGGGACAAATCCAGAGAAAGATCCATTCACTTCCATACAGTCAGTAAAATCAGACATAAAATGGTGTATTAATGTTATTCATTCATTCATTCATCTTCTAGCGCTTTATCCGATCTTCCCTCGGGTCACGGGGAGTCTGTGTCTATCTCAGGCGTCTATGGGTATTAAGGCAGGATACACCCTGGATGGAATGCCAACCCATCGCAGGACACACACACACACACACACACACACATTCATACACACTCACATTCACACACACATTCATACACTAGGGACAATTTTCCAAGGTGCCAATCAACCTACCGTGCATGTTTTTGGACCGGGGGGAAACCGGAGAACCCGGAGAAAAACCCCCTGAGGTACAGAGAGAACAGGCAAACTCCACACACACATGGCCGAGACGGGAATAGAACCCAGACCCTGGAGGTGTGAGGCGAACGTGCTAACCACTAAATCACCGTGCCCCTATTAATATTATTATAAACAGTATTTTCTCACTAACACCCACATACACCCAGATTCTCTCCCAAACCATGTGAGCTTTAAGGGGCTTCCCTTTGTGCCTTTTTATCATATAGTCCTCAGTATGATTACTGGACTGTGTGGTGATAATATCACATGTGATTTTTATTTATTTATTTATTTTTACAACTATGATCTTGGACAAGAGTTTGTAAAGAGGAAACTTAACATGTTGTCTTAAAGATGCAGCTGTGCCTTCAGTCAGTGACGAAAAGCCCAAACTTATCCTGGACTATAATAAAAACAATGTAGGACTGGACGACTTGCACAAGCTGCCTGCCACCTACACCTGCCAGCGTATGACCAAGAGATGTCTGTGGTTGTTTTTATAGCATCCTAGACGTGTCTGTATACTATACGTTTGTGTTGTAGATCCACATCCACCCAGGATGGAACCAAAAACATGATTTTTGGGGGGAGCCAGAAGTTCCACGGTAAAGGGGTACATGGGGTACATGGGGTCGCCCCCCCCCCTCTAAGCCAGTACTGCCTCAACATCAACCAGTACCGCCACAGACACAACCGCACTGAGGCAAGAAAGAAGTGACAGATACGTTTTTTGGATCACGTACTTGATTTCTATTGGTCTGATATACTTTATTACATGTATCTTCAAAATCTACATTATTACTTGTTCTGCTGTTCATTTTGTATTTGTGTTAAAGGCCTATTATTTGGAGGGAATTTTTTTTTTGACCTGTAACACTATAGATGTTATTATAATTAATAATAATTAAAAAAAAAACATTTATTCATGAAATGTGTTCTAGCCCTACTCACGCATAGTTATGTAACATAACATTCATTCATTCATTCATCGTCTACCGCTTTATCTGATCTTCCCTCGGGTCACGGGGAGTCTGTGTCTATCTCAGGCGTCTATGGGCATTAAGGCAGGATACACCCTGGATGGAATGCCAACCCATCGCAGGGCACACACACACACACACACACACACACACACACACACATTCATACACTAGGGACAATTTTCCAAGGTGCCAATCAACCTACCGTGCATGTTTTTGGACCGGGGGAGGAAACCGGAGAACCCGGAGAAAAACCCCCCTGAGGCACGGGGAGAATGTAACATGCTCACTCCACGATATAACATGATTTTCTTTGTAAGAGGGCCATACACTCACATAAGGTATAGATCTTTTTTGCCTATTAAAACACTGTCAAATCTTAATGGTGTGTGCAAGTGTGTGCAGGTGGACAGTAATGAAGTAAATGTAATTCATTACTGTAAGTTACAATACATTTAAGTAGCTTTTTTCAAGTATCTGCACTTCACTAAAGTATTTCCATTTGACTTCACGACATTCAAATATCTTTTGATCTAAATATCTAAAATATACATTTTGTGAAATCAGTCGTTCCTTTTTATTTACGAGCGGATAAAAACTGGTCACGCATACAGCAAGCCACCAATCAGGGCAGCGCTCGTTTTTAATCGCCATTTAGTAGTATCTTCTTATCACAAATTATACAGTTCAGCAGCATCAGCAGGACATTTCGAGAGGAATAAATAATGTAAGAAACTCTTAGTCACGCTCAATTTCCATGACACTTGAGTCATGATTGTGTCATGGTATTAGGCTTATGATCATATAAAAAGATCTGATCTCAAATCACTGATTTTTATTATCAGTCTGTGTGACTGTCTGTTGTCTGTTGGACTAATAAATACCATTCAAGTAAAATGAACGTCTTTTCATATAAACTGAGTTGATAATAGGAAAAGCTGATAATATGGATATTACAGTGATAATAAATCAGTACTTTTGATACTGAAGAACACATATGGGTAAATACTTTTGCACTTCTACTCATGCAAACGTTTAAAGGTTTCCAGTCACTGCTGAGTATAGTTCTCACTATAGCAACCTACGTAACGACTCATGAACCAAATTATACAATTAGACTGTTTGAATGTATAATGGGTACTGAGACACATCATAGTTGCCCATGGGATGATCCGGAACGCTAGAACGATAGAAGGACAGCGTTATACAGTAAGTGCCATCATCTAAGTATCGTCTTTCAGCAAATGTGTGGGAGTACCGTAGGTCTTGCTGATATGCTTTTCCTGCATGCAATGGGTCCAGAATGACCTTGGGTTTGAACACACTGTCCCACATTGGTGAGCAAAGTTAATTACAATGCAGCACTGAACCAAACTTTCACTAGACAAGTGTTTTATTTGTTATGATGGAAAAACAATGGGTCCTTCATGTCCGAGTAAAGACATTGTGTTACTGCATTGTGGGTCTTGTGTAAGATATATCCACAAAGCATGTAAGAAAGCATGTAAGATATTATGCATGCTTATATGCTCCTGCAAATAATAAAAGAAAATAGTCTAGAAATACAGAGATTAGAGTTTCCACAAAATGATCAATTACAATAATACAGCTATTTCTTTTTTTTTTTAGTTTTATTTATAGTTTAGCTAAAAACAATTAGACAGAAAAGTATCTGTTGCAGTTAACATTTTGGAGTGACTAGCTCAGCAGTTACATTTTGGACACATGGAGGTTATTAGATTAAATGGGACAATCAGACAGCCAATGGTTGCACTCCTGAACCAGGCCTGGATGTTAAAGTACCTAATGTTTCCGAAATGGAGCTTTACAGCACTTTGGATGAAGAAAAGGTTCTGAAAGGTAAATATTAAAATGCATTCTTGACTAACAGTGCATTCGCTCGCCACATCTGACCTGACAACTGAATAACTGCATCACGTGTTGCCAGTCATGCTGACAGATTAATGATTAGTCAGCTTGTAAAGGAGCTACCAGTATGTTTACGTGTCTCTGTAATCTTAGCTTAATAATAAAAAGCCAAATGCCATAAATGTAAAGCCCCATGAACTCGGCCTAATAACAGAGACATTTTTTTTCCATTAGTCTGCATTCTGTCCAGTGTGTGTGTGTGTGTGTGTGTGTGTGTGTGTGTGTGTGTGTGTGTGTGTGTGTGTGTGTGTGTGGGTGTGGGCAATCAGCCTGTGCTTGAATGTCATAAAAATCAAAGACAGGGCCAAGTTTATTTCTGTATGTATATAAACAAACTATATGTAGTAGTGTAATTACTGTAAGTATTCTGGGATTGGTGTTTAACTTTTCTTGCATACAGCTACACTCGGACCATCGCCTAGGAAATACAATCATGTACAAGAGTGCAAAAGCCTATTCATACAATCTGCGAATGTTGTAAAGAAGAGCAGATTCCTTCTTGCCAAAATGCTGCTATATATATAAACCGCTTTCTGCATCCATATTCTTCCTGTTGGTACCTTATTCAGCCCAGTGTTAAAAGCGGAAGTAGTCACAATGAGTTCATGGAAATGTTTTGGCTATCCTCCTTGGTTTTGTTTTTACTGTAAGCTAGCAAGTACCTAGGTCTAAAACTATGTTGAACAACTGGTCGCACATTCCTGTCTCCAAATCCACCCATATCAGAATCTGGAGCAGGAATCAGGTAAAGATGCATGCATACAGTAAGTGGTCGTGATAAGCGTGAGATCCATAGACGATCGTGCTGTTTTTCTTTCAGCCATACCATTGTGCACTCCACTCTCTCAGCCACCACACCCCGGCAGTAATTAAAGCCGGATCACTGCGAGCAAGACATTACATCTAATCGTGTGCATCACCAGTAAACTGAACAGACATTAGAGAGGGGAGTGAGAGAAAATCATTGCTGTGATTGTCAGCAGTAGAGGATGGAGAAATCTAGTGTTCCCTTTTTCTGATCAGCCTCTGCCATCTGTTACGCTGGTGTTTAATTGGCACACTAACAAGGGATTTTTAATTTTATTCCCAGTTTCCACTTCCTCTTTCATATGCTTGCTTGGTGGACCTTTTTGTGTTTATTTATACATTTGTAAGATCCTGCTACTTACTGTGCAAAAGTTTTAGGCGGGTGTGAAAGAATGCTGTAAACAAAGAATGCTTTCAAAAATGGAAGTGTTAATTATTTACTTTCATCAATGAATGAATTGCAGTGAAATCAAATCACTGATTTGCTGCAACTCTTCTAGGTACTTCGAGGAACTCGGCTGGTTGTTTGTTCCATCTTGGAGAAGTAAACACAGATCTTCTGTGGATGTCGACGTTCTCACATCCTTCTGTCTCTTCATGTAAATCACACATCACACACACTCCATGATGTAGAGATCAGGACTCTGTGGGGGGGGGGGGTCACTACTTCTAGTTCTGCAAAAGGTACAAACAACCAAATACTAATTTGATTTTCATTTTTTCTTTTGTTCGCTGACGTTGCATTTTGTAAATTGTCAAATTTAGAAAATCATTATTCCTATTTCTAAAAGCATTATTTGTTTAGAGCATTTTTTTTCACAAAAGCATTCGGCCTCCTCCGACTCAAAAGGGAGAGGCGGACGGGCCGGAGCGAGACTGGGAGAGCGAGGGGGCGAGAGAGCGGAGGCGGCGGACGAGGCCCATCGTCCTGCCGTCACCCCGCTCCCGACCCCTTCTCCGATCTCACCTTCCTCCTCCCCTGGGGAGCGTGGTGGTTTAGTGGTTAGCACGTTCGCCTCACACCGCCAGGGTCCGGGTTCGATTTCCGTCTCGGCCATGTGTGTGGAGTTTGTGCATGTTCTCCCCGTGCCTCAGGGGGTTTTTCTCCGGGTTCTCCGGTTTCCTCCCCGGTCCACAAAACATGCAATGTAGGTTGATTGGCACCTTGGAAAATTGTCCATAGTGTGTTCATGTGTGTGTGCGTGTGATTGTGAGTGTGTGTGTGTGTGTGTGTGTGTGCCCTGCGATGGGTTGGCATTCCATCCAGGGTGTATCCTGCTTTAATGCCCATAGACGCCTGAGATAGACACAGACTCCCCGTGACCCGAGGGAAGATCGGATATAGTGGTAGACAATATATATATATATATATATATATATATATATATATATATATAAAATAACCAGGAAAAAACTTTGATACTATTTCTACTAATAGAAACAGAAAAAGCCCTGAGGAATGAAATACTGACATTTATGCATTGACAGTGTGGTATGCAATATAATTTTCTTCCAAGAACCCAAACTGAAGTGGCCACTTTTCCCAAGTGTAATGCCGGTAACTGTGCAGTCTCGCTTCAAATCATATAAGCTTAAGTTAGCATACACTTATCACGTCAACAAGTTAGAAGCATTTTACTTTGTCTGCTATTTGTTTGGGAAATGCAGCATAGTAGTGAAAAAACACAGAGAATAGTTTAAATGTACTCAGGCGTAAAGGACTTTTATATTTGTCTCAGTCATAAATTTGACTTTACAACTAGTAGTACAGGTTACGACTGCTTTATAATAGTGATTTCATCAATTAGAAATGTGACATACCCTAAATTAAAAATGAGGTGCGTGCATTAACTCTAAAACAGTGCTAAAATACTCAAATATTAGTAGGGTCTTAAATATACATTCGATGGAATCAAAATCGGAATGAATAATTTTTTGAATCATTTTTTTTTCCACTCAGGGAAGTTTTTGAAATAAATCACTGTAAATGTAAATAGGGTACGATACCAAAATAACACTGCTAATGTAATTTTAACACTGGAGATATTTCCCCCGGTGTTTTGACACTTTCGAAACATTTCCACAGTAATACATTATTGAAGCCCCGGTCTTTCATCGGTTCGTTTCAGCTGCTGTTTTACTGTAAGTGAGATAGGATTTTTCTGCTTTTGACTTTCTCCAGGCTATTCGTGACAACCTGGAAAAAAAAATCCCCCAAGTTTGTCTCAACATGGTGAGACTCGCAGGCTAAAAATCAATACCTGCTGCAGGTTGTTGTTCTTTGTTTGGATGCAGTTCGGGTTGTAAGGATAAACTATTAAACTGATATTGTATACAATTACAAGCTGATTTGTGAGATGTGCATAGGATCGAGTAATTGTATGTGTAAGAATGGCACACAAAAATGGTTTATATCCGTAATGATGGCCATTATCTGTGAAAACACAAGCTCAGACTGCCTGGTATAATGGAGCGTGGGTGAATTCAATCAGCTTTTTCCAGTCTTGCTTTGCTCTCTGCCCTTTCCATAGCTAACACTCCCACCAGGATTATACCACAGGTCTTTTAGGCTGCTTATCTTTCAGATAGAATCACCTTTTTTTTTATGACATCTGATTTAGTATTCATCGGCAGACACTACAGCAAATACAAAGCAAGTCTTCTGGTTAAATTGTCTAGGATTCAGATGTTTTTGTATAAATGTGCACTGTTTTATTTACTTATCGTAATTTGTAACATGGAGGACACGGCTTAACGGTTAGCACGTTCGCCTCACACCTCCAGGGTTGGGGGTTCGATTCCCACCTCCGCCATGTACTTGTGGAGTTTGCCTGTTCCCAGTGCCACAGGGTCCAAAAACATGCACGATAGGTTGACTGGTGTGTGTGTGTGTGTGTGTGTGTGAGACTGAGATAGGCACAGGCTCCCCGTGACCTGAAGGATGATCAGATAAAGCGGTAAAAGATGAATGAATCAATTTGTAACAAGCTTATTTTATCACTGCATCATACTTACTGTTTAAGTCTACTATCTCAATGCAAGATAGCTTTACAATTAACCTCTAGTGCAACTAATTATATATTGCGCTACTGAAATAAAGTGATTGCTGCTGTGATTATGTGATTATGCACATCCATCAAGTGTATAACATGTCTTTGTGCAGAAACATTAAGCATGCACGTTGCATTGTGAAAAGGCCAAGATGATCGAATTTAAGGTGCTTTTTGGTCATTGCTGGTGTTTGTATGTGGATGCTGCGGCTTCCAATGCCAAGCGGCCACACCTCTCCTCTCTCTCTCTCTCTCTCTCTCTCTCTCTCTCTCCCCCTCTCTCTCTCTCTCTCTCCTTCTCTCTCTCTCTCTCGCTATGAACCAACGGTTTCTCAGTGACCACCTTTATCGTTTTCCGTTCCGGGTGTTGTCCGGTGAAACGCACAGCAGCGTTTTAGTCGGTTTGCGTTGGGAAAATAAAAGACTCGCGTGTCCACCGCGTCATCGAAGTCGACTCGCAGGCTGCTTTCCGCTTCCACCAGCCGACTCGCACGCGCCCTCCAGCGCGTGACGTCAGCGCGCGCACGCGATTGAGCGGAGAGCCCAACGACGCGCGCACGCTCTCTCTCCCCCCCCTCTCTCTGCCTCCCCCCCTCTCTCTCCCTCCCTCCCTTTCCCTCCCTCTCACTCTCTCTCTCTCTCTCCCTCTCTCTGTCTCTCTCCCTCCCTCCCTATCCTCTCTCTCTCTCCTCCCTCCTCTCTCCCTGGGCCTCCCTCTCTCTCCTCTCTCTCCTCCCTCTGGGCCTCTCCCCCCTCCCTCCCCCTGGCCCCCTTCTGGCTCCCTCTCCTCTCATCCCTCCCCCCCCTCCCTCCCCCTCCCTCCCCCCCTCTCCCTGGCCCCCCCCCCCCCCCCCTCTCTGCTTCCCCCCTCTCCCCTCCCTCTCCCCCCCCCCCCTCCTCCTCTCTCCTCTGCCCCGATCTCCCACCCTCTCTCCTGGGGGTCTCTCTCCCTCCCTCTCTTTCTCCTCCCTCCCTCCTCTCTCTCCTCTCTCTCTCTCTCTCCTCTCTCCTCCCCTCTCCTCTCTCCCTCTCTCTCTACCTTCCTCTCTCTCCCTTCTCTCCTCTCTCCTCTCCCTCTCTCTCCTCCCCTCTCTCTGTTCTATCTCGTCTCTCTCTCCTCTCTCCCTCCCTCTCTCTCTCTTCCTCTCTCTCTTCTCTCTCTCCCCCTCTCTCTCTCCCTCACCTCTCTCCCTCTCTCTCCCTCTCTCTCTCTCTCTCTCCTCTCTCTCTCCCCCTCCCTCTCTCTGTCTCTCTCTCTCTCCCTCTCTCTCTGTCTCTCTCTCTCCCCTCTCTCTGTCTCTCTCTCTCCCTCCCCCTCTCTCTCTCCCTCTCTCTCTCTCTGACGCCGAAGACTCCATTTGTGAGCAAAGCCGAACGATGCGAGCTCTCGCTCCTGTTGCCGCCGCCCAATAACGAGTCCGCTTCTAAAGAACGCTTACCGAATTCCCCGTGTAAGAGACGAACCCCCGGAACCGTGTCGATATTTCCGAGACGAACCTGAAAGACAAGGACGCAAAATTCCTTATCTCCACCCGTTATCGCTGGCAGGATTTAATGCTCTAGCTGAAGTCCGCCGAGTGAGTGAGTGAGTGAGAGTGAGAGAGAGAGAGAGAGAGAGTGAGAGGGAGAGAGAGAGAGAGAGAGAGAGAGAGAGAGAGAGAGAGAGAGAGAGAGAGAGAGAGAGAGAGACTAGGAAAGGGACAAGGAAGAAGAGGTAGCATTTCGAAAGGGGAAAAACGGATTGCTCGCTCTTTTCGCCGCACCTTTTCACTATTTTGGAGCACACGCAGAGCCGAGGTTGGTCTAGCCATGGGATGTACACTGAGCGCCGAGGAGAGAGCGGCTTTGGACAGGAGCAAAGCCATCGAGAAGAACCTGAAGGAGGACGGAATCACTGCGGCCAAGGATGTGAAACTGCTACTGCTAGGTAATGAAAGCGCCTCCCTTTTCCCAGGACATGATCCGATATGGCAACACGATTATATTATTTATATTGTAGTCTACACAATTTTACCGCAGGCTCTCTCTCTCTCTCTCTCTCTCTCTCTCTCTCTCTCCCTCTCTCTCTCTCTCTCTTTTTTTTAACCAAGAAAGAATAAGAATCGTGATGGATTTCCTTTTTAAAGCTACATTGTGTCTCTTGTATCTACAGGGGCTGGAGAGTCCGGGAAAAGCACCATCGTCAAACAGATGAAGTAAGTGCCACGGTTCCTGAACGCCATCTCTCCGGTTAATACTCTGTGTGTCAACACTTATTGCCCGATGGCGAATCCTTTAGGTCCGCCATTTTTTTTTTCAAGTAGCCGAGGGATGGGGGGGGGGGGGGGGGGTTCTGCTGCTGCTCAGGAGCTGTACCACGATCCATTTTGACTCGATAGCTCAAGCGTTGTAATGCATCGTAAACGTGCTGTTCAGGAATATGGTGCTGAAAGCCCAGTTCGGTGTCGTCCACTGGGAATAACTCCTTTATAAACGCTCCTGGAGCAGAATCGGATCAGTGATATGTTAATTAACCTCGATGCCAATTAATTGTCCTTACCTGCCTTTTCCTCCTCCTCCTCCTGATCTCAGGCTTTTTTTGTGGGGAGTGCCTACAAGGCGTCCTGTAGTGCTGCGATTTTCAGTGCGGAATTTTGGTCGTTGTTTTTTTTAGTGTAAACATGATGTGGTTTAAACATCTGTGCGTTATTGGGTCAGTAAATCCAGTGTGATTTTTATGTAGTTGTCTGATAGCAAGTGAATCCTCGACATAATGCTGCAGGATGAGGGAACTGTATAAGGCCTTGTGTGAGCAGGTTATTATGAGCATGTCTTGTGGGTGTGGGGGGCTGGTGGTGGTGGTGGTGGTGGTGATGATGGTGATGGTGACAACACCCGAATATGTTCACTCAAACGATCCTGCTTTTGAGGTGCAATTGAAAAAAAAAAAAAAAAAAAAAAAAAAAACGTCACGGTTGAATGCAAATAAATGTTGTAACGCTGTAGTGGCGTTCAGGTGAGGTTTTCCATTTCGGGAGCGTTTCATGGTTGCCTCCCTCCATCTTCATCTCCATCTCAGCGCAGTCTTCCAGTGAGCACGCTTTAATAGACTGCTACAGTAAACTATATAATGGGCACGCACGGTGAAAGATTTTCGATATTTATGGGTCCAATTAAAGGAGATGACGTTGCAATGCACGGAGTCGAAGAGAAAGAGCGCTTTTCATGTTTTCACGGATGATTCGCAGGCGGCTGCCATTTTCGCGTCATATCTCGCGTTGTGTCTGAGAGTCGTTTCTTTATAAACACGATATTTATATCACGGACACGATAGTTATTACCTGCCACAGCTAACGTGAGCATTTTAATGTGACGTGGAGATGGACAGTTGAGTGAATAAGGCGAGTTTCAGGCGCCTTGCCTGGTGGACAGCGCCCAATAGCGCCTCGTCGGGTTCGTGCTCCTTCGGCTCTCTTCGTGTATTTTCGGCCTGTCAGGATTTTGTTCGGGTTTGGAGTTGTTGCAAAGAGTTCATTTACAGCAGTGTCAGAAGGTTTCAGATTACCTAATATTGTAATAAAGAAAAAATGACAAGGAGCAGAAAATCCTTTATTCATTGTGAATTAGAAAAAAAAGACTCGGGGGGAGAGATAGATAGAGAGAGAGAGAGAGAGAGAGATCAAATGAATGAGATTATTGCAGTAAAGATTTCTCATGTGGGTGGGTGTGTGCATTCACAGAAACAAACATGAGGGAAAAAAACTAGTTTGGAAAGACCACTGGTTTTACAAGAAAGGCAGTGTGCATAATAATAATAATAATAATAATAATAATAATAATAATAATAATAATAATAATAATAGGATAATGTATCGGCAAGTGTCAGTTTGTAAGTCTATTGGTACTGGTAAATATTTGCATGGCGGTCTGTTTTATATGTTGTACAAATAAATGAGCATATACATTGCTAATAAATGCTTCAATAATGGCGTAAACCTCCTTTGTAATATCTCCCTGGATCTGTTATCTTGAGTATGTGATTGAGTCAAGTTCAAAATCTGCTTTGGCTCTAAGGAACCAACCAAGCAATGAGATGTGCTCAGGTGTGACTTGTTTGTTTTAGCATGAAGCAGCAGTGTTTATGTGACATGTGCTTATGTGCCACACTGCAGCAGTCATGTTGGTAAACCTCGTGATTATGGTGCATTTCTCCCGGGAGCATGGCATCCATTTGCTTTAATATCCCAGCATGAGCCGAAAGTGTTTAACTTGGAATTGACAGATACACAGATTTCTCACACACACACACACACACACACATTTCACTTTTTACACAATTATTGCATTTCCACATTCCATATAGTAATCCTTAGGGAGTTAAAACTCATTATTATACACACACACACACACACACACACACACACACTATGTTCCTTGTATTATTATTCAGTGCTACCATGGGAGAATCAAATGCCAAATCATCATATTCCAGACTCAAACTCTATCTAATATGCTGTTATGTTATATTTTTTTCTTTCTGCATTGTCATCTATGTGTCATTTGCCAGTAATCTTAACGCCTTGTAGATTTTCTATCCATTGAAAGTTGAGCTAGTCTCTATTTGGAACAGTGGGCTAGAATGTCCAAGTGTTGATTTCAGTAAAGCTGCTTGTACATCATGTGTTTGTTTTAAATACCAGGCTGGTTCTTTTGGTTAATTGAAGCAGCTCAGGCTGAGGAGGACCCAGATGTTTAAACTAGCATTCATTTGCATAGCATTGGATATAGGGTCTCCTTATGAAAGGGTGTGGAGACATCTGGTAAATGGATGTGTGGGGAGATTCACCATAATCCGCTGTACCACAATACGATTTGTGATGAATGTAATATATCACGTAATTGTTTGAGTATATAGAATTCCTCGTCACGGTCCCTGTCGGCATCTTTAGTGGAAAGCACACTTTAATCTTGAAGGAACCAAATGACATTTTCCAGTAATCTTTAACTCTCGCTCTCACTTGTGCAACGTCAAAAAGCATTGTAAACTTAAATGCAGATGCCTTACTTGTGTGACAGCTGGGGCAGACTGATGTAATTAAATTGGCTTTGGAGGTCAATTGAATGACGGTCCTGGTCATATGTCACGTGAAAGCACTTTTGCTTATGGCCTATTCTTGAGATGGAAGACATTGAGGAAAGGAAAGCTGCAGCAAATAGTTATGATGCTTTTCTGTTGTAAACACGGCTTCCTGTTGTTGTTTAGAAGCAGCCTTGCCTGAATGTATTCATACTCACTGGCAGTAAAGATTTGTCTTCAAGATACATGCTAGTTTTTGACTTTGTGTCTAAAGTGAAGTTTGAGCAAGAATTCCATTCAGCTCATGTGGCAGAAATGTCGCAATTTCATTACGACAGAATTAAATGTAATTCTTACAATTACTGTTATTAATTACAGTTATTTTTAGGCATTCATATTGTGAAAAACTGACCTATAGTGCAATACTAGCATGGCTCAACTTCATTTGCCTTCATCTCGGACCTGGTACTCAAGTATAACATCATGACATCAGACTTAGGAGACTCTATTGATTGACAGTAAAGAGGAATTGATTAGCTACAATTACACAGTTTTATTGCGAATTTTCTCGTAGAGTCTTTTTTTTGATGTTTTTGTTTCCTCATTTCTTGCTGACTGTCTTGTGTTGCAGTTAATGCCGATTAGATACTAGACACTGGAGTACATGTTCTGTCAGGAAGTAGAAGAGAATTGCGGATTGAGGTACGACTGGTTTGCGTGATGTGAGAAATGATGAGTGTCTGAAGGAGACGTTCCATTACAAATTTGCTCAAAACTTTTGCAATGTTTTCTAAATGTGGATAAAAAAAACTGTTGTGAAATGACGGTGTTTCCATTAAACCATATCATGCAACTAAAACTCGTCCTCTGGAGCGATATGTCAGTCAAAAAAAATGGAGACAGATATCGGCAGGCTTACTTATATCGCAGCCAACGCATTTGTAATCAGAGACGTAGGCGAGTTATATGCGTCAATGGCGAGGAAATCCCCCTATACTTGGGCGCGGCCACGAGTGCGCTTGTTCTGGGAGGTGACAGTGCGCGCTTTCACAGAGGACATGTGGATTCAGAATTTCCGGATGAACGCCGTGCAGTGCAATAGGGTCTCTTGTAGCACCTGCAGCATCACGCCCAAGGCAAGGCGAGGTAGATCATGTGACCTGCGGAAAAAAACCTTTCCATTACAGTTTTGCGAATTATTCCTTTTTCGCATCGTCTAAAAAAAAACCACCTCATGCGAGCGTACATGTGTGTTTTTCCAAATGTATCGCGTTTCCATTAGGCGTATTTTCAATTCGCTATTTAAATTTCAAGGGTAATGGAAGCACGCTTTGAGACACGGTCATTTCTCATTTCCCACAAGTATCTCTCTCTCTCTCTCTCTCTTAAGGGAAATCTGTCACTTACAGTATACAGAATCTGCCTGCACATTTGTGGAAGGCTTTCATTTTTGCAGCTGGCATTATAACTGCTTACCATTTCTCTTTCTCCTTTATGAGGAAGTGTCCCCCCCCCGTCCCCCCGTCCCCCCCTGAAGTCAGCATGTCAATAACCAAAGCAATGACAACATGCGGTAGCAGGGTAACATGTTGTGGAGTCTTACTGCAGTAAGTGCTCTCCATCGGCCATTCGTGTGATTTATTGGGTGTGGGTGTGCCTGCATGCATGTGCATACGTGTATTTGAGAAATAGAAATGGTAAGTCATTGCATAGAGAAGGAAGCGGTGATGAAATGCAGTTGCGCGAGCCCAAACCGTTGTCTACATATCGTTTGCAAACAAATGGTTTGTCTTTGGTTCTCACCCTTCCTCCACCCACCTTCCAATTTAGGGGTTTTCATTTGCACCCTAGTTGATGTAATTGGATTTGATTTTGCTGAAACTGACCTCAAATCCCGAACGGCACTCGTTCCCTCCTTTTCTCTCTTTACCCTCTGAAATGTGGATTAACACCACTGACTGCACCGTCTTGGACGCAAACTTCTGACGCTTTGCATTTATTTGTCTGTTATGTGTTGCATGCTGGAGTTTCTCATCCACAAATATAACAACAAAGACGTGTGTGTGTGTGTGTGTGTGTGTGAATGTGAATGTGCATGCATGTGTGCATTTTATCAGATCCACTAGCCATTTTGCATTTATTTTGCATAAGGAACAGTTTTACCCAGGGATGCAAAACATGTACTGTCATGGTGCTTCCTGAACAGTGCAGTGAGATAAACGCAGATAAGACCTGGCTATTCGAGTGCATACGCCACATACAAATGCAGTATAGACTATCCACATATTATAACTGGATAATGTATAAAACACATAAGGTTACAAGTCTATAAGTAGGCAATTTTCTGCTACTGTTTTACTGTACATTTGGCTTTATGTAATAACCACCATGTTCTCTGTATATAGTATATATTGTTGTCCCTCATTTCTATTCAGACTATGCATCAGTCATGACCCTTGTTAATAAATGTATTGGGAAATGTCCCTTGTCTTTCTCACTGGACGGTCGATACACCATGTGCTTTCTCTCTCATTCTTTTGCAAATACAAGGCGGCTTTGTTTGATTCAAGTGTTTGTGTTTGGTGATATAAGCAGATCTCAACTCAAACCCACACACAAGCGCTTTCTTTATTGAGGAGGGCGTTTGTGTTTGTTCACTCCGCGCTCTGATTTATGTCCGCGATGCGTGACGCGTGCAGCGTCTAATCAAACCCGAGACGTAAGAATCGGATAAGGTTTTTGGGGCGGAAATGTGGAAATTGTCTTTTTTTTTTTAAATTCTTTTACATGAAAGTTGACGTTATTTAAAAAAAAAAAAAGGCAGGCCGCTTTTAGTGTCGAAACAGCATAAGCTAATGTAAGTGCACACTGTGTAGCGCTCGTCTGCCACACAGTGAAGTGTAAATAACAGGTTTGCGTGTGGGTGTTGACGGCACCTGTTAGCTGGTATTATACGTGTGCTGTTGTAGATGTGCAGCATGGGGGTGTTTGAAGGGCGTTAATTGCAGCCAGTTGTGATTGTGTTTTGCTACGTGTGTGTCGGTTACATTTACCTGGAAAGAGTGTGCGGGGCGGTAAATTGGGCCTCGTGTCGGCTCCCAGTGGCTCTTAACCCTGTGGGGAAGCCTTACCTGTTTGTACACATAGTGTGCAACAACCCTCCTCCCCCTCCCCACCAAAACCACACACACACACACACACACACAGATTATGACTGAGTACATAAAATAAAACTTGTTTTAAAGATGGACATACATGCATCCTTGTGTATTAGACAAGCACAAGTGAAAAGTAATTGAAGCAAGATTACTTTAAGCCATTGTTCCGTTGGAGAACCACAAAGATGGCGAAGATAGAGAGTTTCTGCTTTCTGCAGCTTCACTTCTCTAATTTTTTTTTGTGCACATGTTTAAAAAGCCCAGCCTGCCTCGCTAAGGGTAATCACAAATGCTGAAAAAGAGAATGTGTGCACTTTATTCCAAACGGTGCGTAAATTGTGGATAGTAGAAGCGGAGACTCGGCCAGCTTGCAGAGGCTTTTGGGTAGTGCTGAGGATGCGCCATCTCCACCCATTTATCATCACTGTATATCCACACTCCACTTCTATCTTTACTGCCCCCTTCTTCCTGCTCTGTTGTCATGGAGATAAGAATGACTGCTGTAAGTGGAGGATAACGTGCATGTAATATGTGTATGGGGGAGAGAATATTGTTTTTTTTTTAAAGAAGTAGCTTAGAACTTATTTTAAAGCTGTGTTTAAGTCATTTGTATTCAGAGAATCGCTGCCAGTTATTTGGAGGAACTTTCCTGTTTGAAGTCACTGCAGTGAAGCAGTTCCTTTTTCTATGACAGCTGATGAAATGTTTTCTCCGTGAGAATTCTGCTTATGATGCAAAAATGCGAAAACAAATCAATGTGGATTACAAGTTGCGCTGCTTTTGGCGTCTAGTTTTGACTTTATCGAGTGACATTCGTAACGGTCTGAAATCTCCAACACTGACGCCTTTTAATTTGCACGTTTGTGTTCGAATAAATTCCACCGACGTTCTTTTCTCCACCGCGTTCCAATGTGTGAACAGGAAACAACCCCTTGTATGATAGGCAGCCTACAAATAGCTTATATCCCCCTACTGTTTGGGGGAGAAATTTTTTTTAAAAAAATGAACATTTCAGAAGCTTCCAGAAGAAATTCGCACCCAAAGCAGGTATGGCAGTTGCTATTAAAGCGAAAGAAATGTATAAAAACTATGGGGTTCATAATTTAAGACTCAAAGACTCAGCTGGCCATCCAGCACAGCTAAGAATCCATCCTAGAAACTAGCAAGAGGATATATTTTAGCATGACATTCATTCATTCATTCATCTTCTACCGCTTTATCCGATCTTCCCTCGGGTCACGGGGAGTCTGTGCCTATCTCAGGCGTCTATGGGCATTAATGCAGGATACACTCTGGATGGAATGCCAACCCATCGCAGGGCACACACACACACATTCACACACACATTCATACACTAGGGAC
>JACRUU010000019.1:8367167-8397167 GCA_030449085.1 Kryptopterus vitreolus | reverse complement strand
CACCGGGCAGGGAGAGGGAGAGAGACACCGGGCAGGGAGCGGGAGAGAGACACCGGGCAGGGATGGAGGGAGGGAGACACGGGAGCAGGGAGAGGGAGAGAGACACCGGGCAGGGCAGGGAGGGGGAGAGAGACACCGGGCAGGGAGAGGGAGAGAGACACCGGGCAGGGAGAGGGAGAGAGACACCGGGCAGGGAGAGGGAGAGAGACACCGGGCAGGGAGAGGGAGAGAGACACCGGGCAGGGAGAGGGAGAGAGACACCGGGCAGGGTGAGGGAGAGAGACACCGGGCAGGGACAGGGAGAGAGACACCGGGCAGGGAGAGGGAGAGAGACACCGGGCACGGGGACAGGGAGAGAGGGACACGGGAGGGACAGGGAGAGAGAGACACGGGCAGGGACAGGGGAGAGGGAGAGAGAGACACGGGCAGGGAGAGGGAGAGAGACACGGGCAGGGAGGGACAGGGAGAGAGACACCGGGCAGGGACAGGGAGAGAGACACCGGGCAGGGAGAGGGAGAGAGACACCGGAGCAGGGAGAGGGAGAGAGACACGAGCAGGGAGAGGGAGGAGCACCGGGAGGGACAGGGAGAGAGACACCGGGCAGGGACAGGGAGAGAGACACCGGGCAGGGAGAGGAGTTATCAGGTCGGAGCAGGCTGATAAGTATGGCAGGAGCCTGAATGCGGACGTGCCGGTCGGCGGGTGCACTCGGACGGACGCAGGGGAAACGGTGTGCCTGCCTGAAAAGACATTTGCCGTCCACGAGTGGCCGTTGGACGGACTTCTGAGGAAGGCTGGCATTCCGTGAGACTGTGGGTGTGTCCCGGCATTAGTATAAGGGATGGAAAACGCCAGGACACACATTGAAGGAAATAAATATGACTCTCTGCTTGGTGATTTGTTGTCGTTTACATTCGTTTACATCCGTTTATGGTCTATGTCGATGTTGAAAATAAAAAAAATGGATTTTACTATTTCACCCTGGTTTGGCACAGCGAGCTTCCGTAGTTCTCCGCCTCCTGGCCCTTATTTAAGAAATACCCAATACAACATGGCGTCGCTCTGACGAATCCGTGTGGCGCTGGGCTTTCATCATATGTCGTACAGATTTGTAACTTCAGACATTCAACAAACCACATTTATAATAATAATATCCTTTATTGGTCACATAAACTTTACAGCACAGTGAAATTCTTTTCTTCACATATCCCAGCTTGATGTTGGTAGTTTGGGGTCAGAGCGCAGGGTCAGCCATGATACGGCGCCCCCTGGAGCATAGAGGGTTAAGGGTCTTGCTCAAGGACCCAAGGGCGGCAGCTTGGCCATACCGGGGCTCGAACCCGGATCTTCCGATCAGCAGCCCAGCGCCTTAGACCACTGAGATACCCCCCCTCCCCAATACAATTATAGCATGACTCATTTATTCCAGCACCTCAAACACAACCATGTTGTTGAATGGGGAGGTGTGTGTGTGTGGCGCTGCGGGATAAACATGACAAACTCCAATACACCCACTACAAACATGTACAAATAACACACACATTTTCCCCTTTGTATCCAGAAAAAGTCCGAGATTCAGTTTATCTGAGGCATCACCCAGCTGTAATTGTCGAATTGCGGTACTTTGTGTATTCACCCAATATTGTAACCGTCCCCTAATGGCCCCAGAAAACAAATGACACATGCACAAACTTAATCAAATGCCCCAAGATTCATTTATGGAAAATGTGAGCTGGAAGCACCACAGACAAGTTTCTAAATGTCCTACATTGGACATTTATTTGTCACTAATCTTTCCTACACATTTTAACATGGCTGTTTAGCAGGAAGATGTGAACAGTACATTTCTAGTGTGACCATGGCTGTAGGCTTTTTCATGCTCAGCATTGTATATATAAAAAAAAAGTGTGTTTTTTCTATTGCGATTGGGGTTTCTAGCAATAAACACCACTGAACAAACGACACTGGAACAAGAACACATCTGTCACAAAACAAAGCCAGAGAAACAGGAACATTTGGAGGATAGTGATATATTAGCAGATACATGAACATTCATTCATTCATTCATCTTCTAGCGCTTTATCCGATCTTCCCTCGGGTCACGGGGAGTCTGTGTCTATCTCAGGCGTCTATGGGCATTAAGGCAGGATACACCCTGGATGGAATGCCAACCCATCGCAGGACACACACACACACACACACACACATTCATACACTAGGGACAATTTTCCAAGGTGCCAATCAACCTACCGTGCATGTTTTTGGACCGGGGGAGGAAACCGGAGAACCCGGAGAAAAAACGAAAAAAGAAAAACCCCCTGAGGCACGGGGAGAACATGCACAAACTCCACACACACATGGCCGAGACGGGAATCGAACCCGGACCCTGGCGGTGTGAGGCGAACATGCTAACCACTAAACCACCGTGCCTCGATACATAAACAACATTCTGTTAATATCTGAAGCGCTAATTCCATTTAAATATGAAGCAACTTAAAGATGTCACCGAGTACTGCTGATTGGATTGGCATCTTTAGTCTTTTGGACAGATTTTTCCTTTTACATCGACATGTAACCCTCTAAAATCACACTGCAGTATATCTCTGTATGAGGTGTAAAACACTTCACTTATCTACATGCAGGCGTATGTTGTGAGAATCAGGGCCCGAACGCCAACCGTAAACAAACGATCGTCTTCTCAGAAAGTAGAACTGTAAATATAGAGGAGCGTTTTGTGGCCCTCGTAGGGAGTTCCTACACACAAAGTTGCGTAGTCAGAATAAAATTGTGCTTAGCGGCTGGACGTGCGAGACGGCAGGACCGGAAATGAACGTGTCCGGGAAGCTTTCCTTTCATTCTCGTATTTAAAACAGATCAATTATACTCCTCTCCTGGGAGAGGGAAACGAGGTAGCTATGGACCTTTGACTTTCATAAAGCCTTAAACATGCATTATTTTTAGCTCCTTCATAATGGAGGAGCTACACGAGAAAGCTAGCACTGCTGCACTCGCTCAGCTAAGAGAAGAGGAATGGAGACACTGGCAGCTGAATCTCTGGCCGCCATCTTGGCTCGTCGCTTTTCCCTGCTGCTTTGACGGATTGGACAGAATATATCCCGTTTGAGAGATTGTGCTAAACTGCAATAAATGGTAATGAAGATTTAACACTCGAATTTTAAAATAGCCTTCCAGTTTATTTAAGTTATGCTTGAATAATAAATGGTATGTTAATATTTGCTAACGAAGGGATTCATTCATTCATTCATTCATCTTCTAGCGCTTTATCCGATCTTCCCTCGGGTCACGGGGAGTCTGTGTCTATCTCAGGCGTCTATGGGTATTAAGGCAGGATACACCCTGGATGGAATGCCAACCCATCACACACACACACACACACACACACACATTCACATCACATTCATACACTAGGGACAATTTTTCCAAGGTGCCAATCAACCTACCGTGCATGTTTATGGACCGGGCGGAGGAAACCGGAGAACCCGGAGAAAAACCCCCTGAGGCACGGGGAGAACATGCACAAACTCCACACACACATGGCCGAGACGGGAATCGAACCCGGACCCTGGCGGTGTGAGGCGAACGTGCTAACCACTAAACCACCGTGCCCCCTAACGAAGGGATATTTCGTATTATTTTGATGACTTGTTAGTGATGCTTGCAAATGTTTCGCTGAGTAACTAGTCCCGCATATAAGGAATCGCCCCATGGAATTCCGATCCTGGGGCCAAAAAGCAGGAATTTTTTCCCCTAGAAAATGAATGGGGCCGAAATTTCATGCTCGGCCCGAGAGCGTCCGACATGCAAATGGGGCATGTCCACTCATAGGAGGTCTGGAGTGGATCACGCTCATATGCCTCTCGAACCCCACACCCGTTCGGAATTCCGGGAAGTCGGCAACATTCCGGCCACATAGAGAATGATTGGGTAAATTTGACACTCCGTTGTTCGGCCCGTGTTTGACATGCACATTTGACATATCCACTCGTAGGTGAGATGGAGTGGATCGCGACCATATGCCTCTCGAACCCCAGACTCTGCATCGTTCTGGCCCATAGAGATGAATGGGGAAAATGCTGACACTCCGCTGTTGCACCGGCAAGCATCACTCACGTTTTCGTCAGGAAATGTCCCATGTCTCGTTGATATGATCATTTTTATGTTTACATTTTTGCTAGCTTATAAAGAGGCATGCATAATATCTACGAGACTCTGAATATGTGGAATATCTTAACATCTAGGCTCAGGAAATGGTGCAATATCAAGATCTTAATGCCAACCCCATACAAAAGCTTGTCAGTGCCCAGCGCACTATTGCGTTAAAGAAAGGATGGGGGATGACTTTCTAATTATAGATTGTGCTGCTAATTATTTTGATACGGTTTTGAAACGGTTTAAGCCCCCTTTCCCCATGAAGGATTATGCGATGCTTGGAGGGCAATAGTTTATAATCTTTCTAACAAACGTTGCATATTGAAAAGTAGCACAGGAACTAGAGTGTTAGAAAACGCTGCCTTTTTGTATGACCAACGCAGAACTATGTGGTGCTGTGACTCATAATCAAAACTCATGTCTTTGCTAAGAACCTTGTTTTTATCTCTCGTCCTCACTTCCCTTTTTGTCAGAAATCTTCCTGCAACTGAAGAATTGCTGATGGGACAGAAACCATAATAACCAGTCTGTCAATGTCCAGCAACCAGCGTCATGCTTTAGCTCCCTCTTTATGTCGAGTTGCTCAAGCTGGTCATGAGGGAGAGCGCAAACGTCTGCACATTAGTCACCGTCTCCGTTACTGACTTCTCCTACAGGATTACATAAACATCGCCTTGTTATTTTCCTCGAGCTGCATCTCCTGCTTTTAGTAGGATTTTGGCCATCTCTGCGTCCTCGAATGTCGACGGGGCCATTTCTTATGCTCGTTTTTAAGCATTCCAATCACTTTCTAATGTGTGTAAATGTAAAAAGTGCCACCAACTCAACTATGCTTCAGTGTAAAATGTCACAATCTGAAACAAATAAATAAATTCAGTGGTTAGCGTAGTGGTTAGCACGTTCACCTCACACCGCCAGGATCCGGGTTCGATTCCCGTCTCGTCCATGTGTGTGTGGAGTTTGTGCATGTTCTCCCCGTGTCTCAGGGTTTTTTTCTCCGGGTTCTCCGGTTTCCTCCCCCGGTCCAAAAACATGCACGGTAGGTTGATTGGCACCTTGGAAAAATTGTCCCTAGTGTATGAGTGTGTGTGTGTGTGTGTGTGTGTGCGTGTGTGTGTGTGTGCCCTGCGATGGGTTGGCATTCCATCCAGGGTGTATCCTGCCTTAATGCCCATAGACGCCTGAGATAGACACAGACTCCCCGTGACCCGAGGGAAGATCGGATAAAGTGCTAGAAGATGAATGAATGAATGAATGAATGTTGGAATACCCTTTCCTCAATGGCCTAAAAACAGAAATGTGACGTTCCTCACAATAAATAGGATTCCCCTGGACATCTCTAATAACATATTGGCCGGTACCAGGCCTGATTAATTACTGTATTATTTTTTTTCTTAAACTGAGATTGATCTGGTGCTGTTATGGTTGTTTATTACAGTATGGAATTGTTTAGGAGGTAAATATACCGTACACCCACTTCGGTGTACCTGTTTGCTCAATGTGCTCTTTAAAATCCTGCCTCGTCTTTTCTATGTAAAGCAGCCACAGTTCAATGGGAAGTGTGGCAACAACGTCTGTGTTTATACAATATCTGCTTTAACAGATACCCCAGTTGGTTTAGACAAGAGGGAGGTAATCCTCCTCATCATAAACTGATAAAACCATTATTGGATAATGTTACAATTAAATCAGCTGTGAGACTATTTTCAGAGGTCACAAGAGAATGACATTAACCCCAGCGTATAATATAATGTCTGTCTCGCTTGCTTTCATTTTACTGTCCGTTTTGTTTAATATTACTAAACATTGGATATTAGGATTGTTTCCGAACACACCGTCACACATTTGTACAGTCTGGCTGGTGAAGAATTTAGGATCATTCTTGGGGTAATACATTAAAACCCTTTTCTCAGTAAACACTGACCATTTTCATTAGTAATAACCAACATTCTGCATTGTCACAATAGAGTAAACAACATGATCTCCAGGAAAATATATTCCTGTGTTGTCATTTAAAAGAAACATAGCATATATAGTTACAATTAGCCATTTAGCGACAGCATAGAAAACAGCTAAACTAGTTCAAGGCAATATAAGAATGTAAAGTTACACTACAGGGAGGTGGAGGGTCAAACACACACAAGTCCCTTTTTGAGCATGTAAAATGGTATCTTGATTTTGCTTTCATTTAAGTTGAAGATAAAACTGAAACCAAGAATTGTACAATCTGTGAAAGTTAGATTAGATTAGATTAGATTAGATTAAACTTTATTGTCACTGCACATGTTGGTACAAGGCAACGAAATACCGTTAGCATCCAACCAGAAGTGCATTTCACTGTGCACTAAATAGTAGTATATATATATATATATATATATATATATATATATATATATATATATATATATATATATATATATATAATTAGTATATAACAATAAACTGATTCTATATACTGATTATCTAACTAGTATTAGAGATCATAGATTTTGTTATAGTGGAATTCTACGATGATGCTTTCTCCGACTAAACAAGTGGATTTCAGTTTTCTGCCTCTTTTGTTACCATATTAAAGAAAGATTTAATGATATAAGAGATCCACCAAGACGTTGTGTCCATGTGCCAGATCCATGCTGTCAGTCAACAACGCACTCATTCATGCTATGAAATATGTCCATGAATCAGATTGGAGGATATGACTAATTTCCATCCGATCCCGGATTTGAGGCTCCTTTTTTGCGCGCCAGTGCTGATAATGATCCTGTACGTCTCCATAAAGATGATATTCACATTTAACACCGTGTTTGAAAGTATTTAAGAAGAAGAAGAATAGCCTTTATTTGTCACATATACATTACAGCACAGTGAAATTCTTTCTCTTCGCATATCCCAGCTTGATGTTGGTAGCTGGAGGTCAGAGCGCAGGGTCGGCCATGATACGGCACCCCTGGAGCACAGAGGGTTAAGGGTCTTGCTCAAGGACCCCTTGGCCATACCAGGGTTCGAACGCGGATCGATCAGCCTTACACCAGTGAGCTACCCCCCCCCCCCCAAACAATATTTATTTTGTGTATGAATGCCATGAGCTTGGAGGATGGATTGGCCTCTCTGTGCGCCACTGACCTGAAACTACACTCTACACTGCTTTTGATCACTTCCGCATGGTTACTCTGTAATAAATGGACATTCAGGGGTAAACCAGATGAGGATGGGTTCCTTTTCCATCTCGGGGAGTTTTTCGCTGCCACAATGGCCAGCAGCTGGCTCATATATTTAGAAGAGTATATATAATGAATTTATGTGTGTGTGTGTGCGTGTGTTGTGTGTGTGCGTGTGTGTGTGTGTATATATATATATATATATATATATATATATATATATATATATATATATATTCTATTTATAAAGAAACATGTTTACTGCATTAACTATGTAAAGCTGCTTTGAGACAATGTTCATTGTTAAAACGCCAAATGAAATGAATAATTAGTGACGTTACTATTTTTAATATATGAATATAAAACATAATGAGATATATTTTGTCTGCATTATCACAGCATAGTCTTATTTTATTTTATTGCTGGCGAAAATACTGGCGAAAGAAATTAGGCACTGAGAAACATTACTCAGTGAAACAACATCTCCTGTCATTTCTGCTTTCAGTAATTTGTGCTTTTGTGTGTGTGTGTGTGTGTGTGTGTGTGTGTGTGTGTGTGTGGTGTGTGTGTGTGTGTGTGTATGCAGGATTATCCACGAGGATGGCTTCTCTGGAGATGACGTGAAGCAGTATAAGCCCGTGGTTTATAGCAACACCATCCAGTCCTTGGCTGCCATTGTTCGTGCTATGGACACCCTCGGCCTGGAGTATGGGGACAAGGAGCGCAAAGTGAGTGTTCCAAAATCACACACATACAGTACCTACACACACACACACACACACACACCAACGGTGAACGTGCGTGCATGATATAATCCATTTATATATAAGTAAGAAGGATCCGTTTGTGGACACCTGGAGTCATGCCTTGCTCACTCATCACACACTCTCTTAACCTTAAATGTCTTCAGTCCAATCCAGTTTTTGATTGATAACTCGTTTTTAAACACACCATGCTGTGAATAATATGAGAATTCTTCTTAAGGAAGTTCAGTGTCATCATTTTAGAGATAGAAAATATAGGGTTAGAACCGACACTGTTCTGATATATCCCTTTTCTTTTCCCAAAAGGATTAAATAGCAGAAAAGCTCCCTCAGTAAACATCCAGTGCACTGCGTTAAGAATATGACATTATTTGATGCATGGTATCGTGCTTATATAAGCAGTATAAAGCCAATTGGGATTCAAGCTAAATATAGATTTAACGAGGACAATGCTAGCCTACATTACTCTACAATTTGCTACAGTACTGTGCTGGAAAGGTGCCTACTATAGGTAGCCTTGTAGTGAGCTGGGAATTCCTGTTACACAACATGACAATTGCTTTTTTCTTACTATATTCAAGTGAAAAACAACCATTTGTTTTTTGTCAATTCTCCCAATATGTAACTAATACATATAATAATCAGCTTTTCCTTTTTGAGGTTATTTTCCAGTCATTATTTTACAGTGATTTGCCTGAAACAAATGTTTTTTGTTTTTTATTTCCTTCTACTGTATAGCATTATATGGTCATTTTAAGTGTGGACAGTAACATTAATCATTATGGAACCTCAAAGTTCCTATAAACAACAAGACAAACAACTGCGACTAACAGAAAACTTCACGCTCCTTCGATTACACCTTTTTCTACTGATACATAAGAGCACATTTATCATAAAGGTTGTTACTATCGAATGAGCAACTGAATAAAGAGTTGTTACAGCCATTAACCTTAAGGTTACATTTACATTTGCGGCATTTGGCAGACGCCCTTTTCCAGAGCGACGTACAACTGAGGAATTGAGGGTTAAGGGTCTTGCTCAAGGGCCCACTAGTGGCAGCTTGGTGGTGGTGGGGTTTGAACCTGTGATCTTCCGGTCCAGAGGCCAACACCTTAACCACTGGGCTACCACCTCCCTACTATTAACTGTTACTATTAACACCTGAACATGCATGCACGTATCAAAAGTCTACACCTGGACTGTATTTGTCGTCCTTCATCCAAATGCAGCGCATCAAATACCTTTTCTACTTTATTCAACTTCTGAATCAAATGGTTTCCAATATGTTGGAAAGTCATATTAGCCTATCATGCGCTGATGGGATTTTAATTTCCCACTGGATAATGATCAGTAAACTTTAACGACTAGATCTCCAAACGTTATGACTTGTGGTGTGCGACACGCTGACATGCAGGATGACACTGTACAATTATATCGATGACTGCTGAGATGAAGTGGTCACGCCCCATTGTGTCTGCTACTCTATGCCTGGTGCCCAATAGGAAGTCAAAAAGGCAAAGTTCAGAGGACCAGTTTGTTGCGCGCTGCCTCCAACACTGATACGACCAGCCCCCGGCAGGACACTTAATCCCATAATTCCTTTCTTGGAGAGCTGTGCTGTTATTTGAGCGTAGTGACAAAGCCCTTGTCTGACCTGCGCAGGAAGCAGCAATTTATTTTAAACGAAAGAGGTATCCAAAATATCTTTGCGGTTATTGACCAAGAGATCTTTTCTCTCAGGAAAGACTAAAAGTAGAGGTTCTTTAATTCCAGATTGGTTTACTCCGTTGTAGCAGAGCCGTGATGGACTCCAGAGGTCTCAACCCAAGTCTATGTGACTGATAGCAGTGGTGTGTGTGTGTGTGTGCAGAATGCACCAGGAAGTGTTGGTGTGAATTTATTCAGCCATGAGCAGCTGAAAAACACTTCACACCATTGTTATCGGTGAAGTCAGAGTGTCACAGAATATTGGCTACGTAGTTCCTCTGGTCCGATACGACAGATTCCTGGCTCATTGAGCCAAAAGTGGACAATACACTTCTATTAACAGCAATATGGTGTGTGTGTGTGTGTGTGTGTGTGTGTGTGTGTGTGTGTGTGTGTGTGTAATTCAGGCAGGATTTTTTCCATACTCAAAAGGTGAACACAAGTCATTTGTCCATAGTAAGCACTTTATCATGATTATGGTTATGAATGATGGGGCACGGTGGCTTAGTGGTTAGCACGTTCGCCTCACACCGCCAGGGTCCGGGTTCGATTCCCGTCTCGGGAATGTGTGTGTGGAGTTTGTGCATGTTCTCCCCGTGCCTCAGGGGTTTTTTCTCCGGGTTCTCCGGTTTCCTCCCCCGGTCCAAAAACATGCACGGTAGGTTGATTGGCACCTTGGAAAATTGTCCCTAGTGTATGAATGTGTGTGTGTGTGTGTGCCCTGCGAAGGGTTGGCATTCCATTCCATCCAGGGGTGTATCCTGCCTTAATGCCCATAGACGCCTGAGATGAGATAGGCACAGACTCCCCGTGATCCGAGGGAAGATCGGATAAAGCGCTAGAAGATGAATGAATGAATGAATGGTTATGAATGCTGAGTAACCCTACTGGCTGCAGTGTTCAATTGAAGCCCTGGATGTAACTCTGTATTTACATTTAAATTATTTGGCAGACGCCCTTATCCAGAGCGACTTACAACTGAGCATGTGAGGGTTAAGGGCCTTGCTCAAGGGCCCACTAGTGGCAGCTTGGTGGTGGTGGTGGGGTTTGAACCCGTGATCTTCTGGTCCAGAGTCCAACACCTTAACCACTGGTGCTACACACCACCTCCGTAACAATTTCACCAACATCTTTGTACATTTTATTACATTGAGGTTTTGTTGGTTTTTCGCTCTTTAAACACGCACTAAGAAAACAAAAAGAAACGAATATGCTCAGGCTTTACACCACACTTTGTAATATAATATTCAGGTAAAAATATTTACACGGTTTACAGATTTCTCCTCAAACTCACTTCAGAAACCTGGGCTGTAACCAAAATGCATCAATAGCACATGCATACATACATATAGGTTTGTGTGTGTGTGTGGGTGGGGGGGGGGGCAGCGAGGTGCTGAGATACACTTACATATCACCAGACAGTGTGAGTGTTTCACAACGATGTTCACTCCATTAGGGAGGGGGGGGGGTATCTCAGTGGTCTAAGGTCGCTGGGCTGCTGATTGGAAGATCCGGGTTCGAGCCCCGGTATGGCCAAGCTGCCACCCTTGGGTCCTTGAGCAAGACCCTTAACCCTCTGTGCTCCAGGGGGCGCCGTATCATGGCCGACCCTGCGCTATGACCCCAAACTACTAACATCACGCTGGGATATGCGAAGAAAAGAATTTCACTGTGCTGTAATGTACATGTGACCAATAAAGGATCTGTATTAGTAATTAATCAAGATCGCACAATAAGTGTGAAGCAGTCACAATATTGGTCAGAAATTTTGCCCCCCTGCACTCCTGAGTCGGGTTACCTGCTGAGATTATAGAGTCATTGTGCTAAAGGACGCTGCGCGGGGAAACGAGTGAAGCAGCTTTTTGAAAGCGTCAAGTGACTCTTAACTCGTGTTCCAAGTTTTTTTACTCGGCCCTGTGATCCCTGACAAAGCTGCAGTCTTTGCTGCGAGGCTGAAATGTCTGTTGACATAAAACACACACACACACACACACACACACATAGACATTCCATGGCCAATGGCCTCTGGCAGTGGTGGCCAACTGGCTTACACCTCTCTAATCAGGTGTGAAACTTTCACTGGATCTTATCATTCCGTTATTTATACGTCTCTCTACATTTTCCTCTGACTCTACTTCTCACCCCCCCCCCCCATTTCCTCTTCTGCTCTGCACTTATTTCTGTCTAGTTTCGTATTGAGTAATACCTACGGTGCATACTGTATGGAGCTCGAATTGTATAGCAGAATTCCCCCTCATTCATAAATCCCTCTTTGTGAAGTATTGTGAATATTTACTAGAAATTATTCCACATGGAAACAGTTAAATCTGTATAAGAAAGAAGAGGGCAGGGAGTTTAGAGGCTTGGTCAAGCTGGTTTGTCTCATAAATTGAAATTTTGTATACAGTGGTGTTTTGTGGTTTGGTGCCGTCATGTTTATGTTTAGGGGAGGGGTGGACCCTTGGGTCCTTGAGCAAGGCCCATAACTCTCTGTGCTCCAGGTGGTATTGTATCATGCTGTACTCTGACCCCAGCTTCTAAAACAAGCTGGGATAGGAAAAGAATGTCACTGTGCTGTAATGTATATGTGACAGATAAAGGCTATTCTATGCTGTTTATCCCACACATTCAACATCGGGTTTGTACCTTCACTTAGTAACTTTAGGTGATACACACTTTAGATAAATGTTACGGTGGGGTTTTGGTTTGTTGAACGTCTGAAGTTTCCATACGACTGATGAAACTCCGCCCCCTCTTGGAAACGAGCTCTTCGGATTCGTCAGAGCGCTGCCATGTTGTATTTCCCAAGTGTAATGCGGGGCGGGTGGTGGAGAACTATGGAAGCTTGCTGTGCCAAACCGAGGTGACACTCATAAAATAAATCTTCTTTTTTAACAATGACATAAATCATAAACTCGAATGAATCCATACTGAGGATTATAATCTCCTGGCTCTAGCGCATTTATTCTCTGTATTATCTATAGTATGTATAATCTCCCATGGAAATGTCGCATTAAGTGTCTATACTATCACACAACGGCTCGAGTGTGTGGTGGTGGAGGTAGCAGGCTGCCGTGGGTGGAGGGCTCTGTGCCCAGCGCCTGGCATGCAGGCCACTCCAGATGGATTTTACCATGCTAGCCCTCGAGTCCTAGTGAAGCGCTGTTCCAGCGGACGACTCCAAATCCTCCCCATTGTCCCATCTGGGAATAACTGTGGCGCTTATTAGCCCAAAGCGCTTGTGATAGAAAAGTTGCCTAAAATAGAAGAGTGAAATGCTATGGGAGAAATGACAATATTGTGTGAAGATTTTTAATTAGATTGTGTGTGGGTGGGTAAAAATAAATAAATAAATAAATAAAAAAACCCGGTGCGAGCGAGGCAGGTGTGTGTATGTGTGTGTGACAGTCTCATACGCTTCATTCTGATGGTGTTAATTTGCATCCGAACAAGCAAGGTGGGAAATAATGAAGTATAGTTTAAGTATCTTCCATTTAATACCGCCGACTTTCTGTTCTTTTTCTTTGAGGCTTTTGGAGAAACTTTTAGCACGAAATGAATACGTTTTAATAAAGACTATAGAAAATACGCAAGACTGGTATTGACAGGATGCATGACTGTGTAGGCATTCTTATCATCTGTGCCTGTTCATGTAAATAACGATGCCGCACCTCTGAGCAAGCGCTAATGCTTCGACTGTTTTCTCTCATCATATATACACGATGATCTCATTTTGTTTTTATTTTTGCATTTACAGAAGCCAAACCACATCCTTAGTCAACAGATACAGTATGTAGTGCTCCAGACAGCACTGCAGCAAAGTGTGAAATAGAGTAACCAATTGTATTCAATTATATTCAAGTTTATAAAGCAAATTTGATCGACAGTAGGAAGATTTAATTCACTTTTTCCAGGGCGGTTTGATGAATGACGTTAAAAAGGTGAGCACTTAGCTTAGCCTGGCACTGGGTTACTGTTAATGACCAAATAAGGCACTAAATACATAATCTGCTTATTTACGGTGCCTGGATTAATCATTTCTCCAAACCATGGATTATTTTTTGACCCATAAATCAGAGCACAGTCGTATAATTGGTTATATTCAGGCATGTGTGTTTGAAGATGTCTGAATGTCTTGATTAATCAAATAGATAAAGGCCTAAAATTGAAATGTTACCATGTCCCCCCCCCCCCCGAGTGTGTGGCAGGAGGAACTGCCTCCGTGATTGAGACTGAGCCTTTTAGTTTGGTTATGGCAGTGATGGACTGAAATAGCAGTCATAGATAGTGTTTTTTTTTTTAGTTTGGTTATGGCAGTGATGGACATGGAAATAGTGCAGTCATAGATAGTGTTTTTTTTTTCATGAGCTTTTTGAGAACCAGTGAAAGCCAAAAATGCATTATGCATCACTGCCTTGTGGGTCAGTGTGTATGTGCAAGAGTGTTTCTGTGTGTGTATATGTGTCAGTCAAGCAGCAAAACACAGTATGGTATTGCCATGGTGATCCTTTGTGTTTGTTGTGTGACGTGTGTGTTGTGTGTGTGTGTGTGTGTGTGTGTGTGTGTGTGTGTGTGTGTGTGTAAAAAAGCAGTGGCTGGAGATCAGTTTATATATTGAGTAAAGGGTTTCTGTGCCGGAATATTTCCCCGCAGTCCCGGGAACGCCCCGACCGCACACCCTCCTACTCATTAGTATGAGAATCGTCCACTTTATCATCCATAGCAAAACAAACAAACAAACAAACAAAAACATAAATAAAATCATGCTGCTTATGGAGAAATTCAGTTCCTCCTACGTAAAGGAAGTTTGTAGGTCGTTGCCGGAAACCAGTAATGTGGGCAGACATGTGCAGCAGGGGGGTTATCCTGTGTGCGGTATGTTTCCCACATTAAAGCGGTGTGTAAGCTCGTGTCTTATGTCTGAAACCATGTCGCACTTTTTTGACAGTGTGCTTTTTTTTTTTTTTTTTTTTTTTTTTTTTTTTTTTAAGGTTAACACAATGTCAGTCTGTTTACTTATTAAACTGTCACAAAAATAAAAATGTATACAAAAATAATAATAAATAATAAATGCCAAAAACTGTTGACGTAAAATAATTAAAAATTCCAAATGAAACAGGTAAAATGTCAATGCAGTCATATTAGAGATTTATTTATTTATTCCAGATTTACACGGTGGGGCACGGTGGTTTAGTGGTTAGCACATTCGCCTCACACCGCCAGGGTCCGGGTTCGATTCCCGTCTCGGCCATGTGTGTGTGGAGTTTGTGCATGTTCTCCCCGTGCCTCAGGGGGTTCCGGTTGGGGTTTTTCCCGGGTTCTCCGGGTTCTCCGGTTTCCTCCCCCGGTCCAAAAACATGCACGGTAGGTTGATTGGCACCTTGGAAAATTGTCCCTAGTGTATGAATGTGTGTGTGAATGTGTGTGTGTGTGTGTGTGTGTGCCCTGCGATGGGTTGGCATTCCATCCAGGGTGTATCCTGCCTTAATGCCCATAGACGCCTGAGATAGGCACAGACTCCCCGTCCCCGTGACCCGAGGGAAGATCGGAAAGATCGGATTTTTGAAAATAAAGCGGTAGAAAATGAATGAATGAATGAATGATTTACTGTCGTCTCTTGTACATCAACGTTTTAGGTAAGAATTCCAGACACCCGCATTTTAAGGGATTGTACCGTCCAATATCAAATGGACGCTCTACAAAGAATAAATTCAAATTCAGTTTTTATTTGTCACTTATATATTCATACTGTTACGACATGCAAAATGAGTGGTGCTGCTTCCCTTTTTCGCCACAAACTTTGGATAAATGTTACAGCGGGGTTTTGGTTTGTTGAACGTCTGAAGTTACAAACCTGAACCATTTCCATATGACTGATGAAACCCCGCCCCCTCGTGAAAACGAGCTCTTCGGATTGGTCAGAATGCCACCAGGTTGTGTTTGGTATTTCACAAGTGTAATGCGGGGAGGTTGGCACAGAACTACAGAAACTCGCTGTGTCGAACCAAAGTGACATCATAAAATCAATATTTCATTTTTTCAACATCGACATAAACTCGAATTAATTCATAATAATAATAATAATAATAATAATAATAATAATTATATATTATTATTATTATGGGGGCACGGTGGTGGTTTAGTGGTTAGCACGTTCGCCTCACACCACCAGGGTCCGGGTTCGATTCCCGTCCGTCTCGGCCATGTTGTGTGTGTGGAGTTTGCATGTTCTCCCCGTGCCTCAGGGGTATTTTTTTTTCTCCGGGTTCTCCGGTTTCCTCCTCCCCCGGTCCAAAAACATGCACGGTAGGTTGATTGGCACCTTGGAAAATTATCCCTAGTGTGTGAATGAATGTGTGTGTGTGTGTGTGTGTGTGTGTGTGTCCTGTGATGGGTTGGCATTCCATCCATCCATTCCATCCTGCCTTAATACCCATAGACGCCTGAGATAGACACACAGGACTCCCCGTGACCCGAGGGAAGATCGATTTGATAAAGCGGTAGAAGGGAGTAGAATAGATCGGTAGAAGATGATGAATGAATTATTATTATTATTATTATTATTATTATTATTATATATTAACAATTAACACTCTATTTTACTAGCTATGGCTGTAGATGGGTTGTATTTTTAGGTTTCATTGGACGAAACATTTGGTACAGATATAAAATATGCCATGTTTCATGTATCTTGTATAAAGGTTTGCTATAGGCGTATGATGAGTAAACAAGAACATTTCAGGGAAGCATTTTTTTCTCCAAATGTATCCCTTAAACACTCAGGCTTTCCCTCCCATTACATTTATGTCGATGAAAACAAAATACTATTTTCATTACTCATTCTCTGTGATATCGGAAATTCTGACAGCTGAAACTATTCGATCATTTTTCTTAATTACTATCAACATGGAAAGAAATTTCCAAAAGACTTGAATAAACGATAGCTCTTGCAGTCTGGCTGAATAGAATACGATATGACGGCTACATTTTACGATCATATCCATTTTCACACAGACAATTATTTCTGATATAATCACTCGTAATATTAATCCAACCTAGATGCACTTTAATTTCCATTGCATTTGGCTTTTCTGGTTTTACTGAATTGAATTCCATAATCCTATTTTCCCTACACATTTATCGAGGGAACAGCCGCACCTCACCTTTGATTGTTTGCCGGGAGAGCATTGGTTAGTGAGGTCATTCGAATGATCAGTGATGCATTGTGTAATGAGTCACTTTGTGCCAAAACGGCACCACTCCTGCTTTCACTCTCCCCGAGATCCAAGTGTCATGTGCTATTAATTATATGGCCAAAAATAAAGTGATCAGACTAACAAACAGCACCTCAGCCAGATGGCACCCTGTTAGGTGACTGTTCCCCTCCCTGCCACCCAGGATTTGTTACACCAGGAATGTCATTGTCAATAGTAGTTGTGTGAAGTTGACATGGAAGGGCAGTGTGAAGCTGACAGGTGTTTGATTCTGTGCAAGATTTAAATCGCTTACAGGACTGGGAATGACGGACTTCTGCTGCATGAGGTAATGAATTAGAGAGGCGCACAGTGTCGGAGGCAAACTCTAATTCATTTGTATTGGTACATTTGTAAATGTCAAAGGTTGGACATATTAAAGGCTTTGTTTTGGTAAAAGACTGAATCTATGCAGAATTATTGGGATTGTCCAGGAAAATTATAATAATAAAATAAACAACCATCACCAAATAAGATTTGAAGTATGTGGGCAATTAAATGTGCTGACCATCATTGATTTGAATTATGATGGGATGGGATTATGGTCATTGTGTCCCTCCATTTTATCAAAGTACAGCCGGGAGATTATAACCGGCATTATCGATTCATTCCAGTTTATGCCGACGTTGAAAGTGGATTTTTACAATTTCACCTCAGTTTGGCACAGCAAGCTTCCGTAATTCCCCCCCCATCACCCAAACTCATCACCTAGACTCATCACCCAGACTCATCACCCACACTCATCACCCAGACTCATCACCCACACTCATCACCCACCCACAGACTCATCACCCACACTCATCACCCACATCACCCAGATCACTCATCACCCACACTCACACCATCACCCAGACTCATCACCTAGACCATCACCCACTCATCACCCACTCATCACCCAGACTCATCACCCACACTCATCACCCAGACTCATCACCCACACTCATCACCCAGACTCATCACCTAGACTCATCACCCAGACTCATCACCTAGACTCATCACCCAGACTCATCACCCAGACTCATCACCCACACTCATCACCCAGACTCATCACCCACACTCATCACCCACATTCACCCACACACATCACCCACACTCATCACCCACACTCATCACCCAGACTCATCACCCACACTCATCACCCAGACTCATCACCCACACTCATCACCCACACTCATCACCCACACTCATCACCCAGACTCATCACCCACACTCATCACCCACACTCATCACCCACACTCATCACCCACAATCATCACCCACACTCACCCACACCCATCACCCACACTCATCACCCACACTCATCATCACACCAGACTCATCACCCACACTCATCACCCAGACTCATCACCCAGACCATCACCCACACTCATCACCCACACTCAACACCCGGACTCATCACCCACACTCATCACCCACACTCATCACCCACACTCATCACATCACCACATCACCCACACTCATCACCCAGCATCACCCACACTCATCACCCACACTCATCACCCACACTCATCACCCACACTCACCCACCCAGACTCATCACCCATCAGCCACACTCATCACCCACACTGCCAACACCCGGACTCATCACCCACACTCATCACCCACACTCATCACCCAGACTCATCACCCTAGACTCATCACCCAGACTCATCACCCACATTCATCACCCACATTCATCACCCACACTCATCACCCACATTCATCACCCAGACTCATCACCCAGACTCATCGCCCACACTCATCACCCACACTCATCACCCAGACTCATCAGCCACACTCATCACCCAGACTCATCACCCGGACTCATCACCCACAATCATCACCCACACTCATCACCCACACCATCACACTCATCACCCACACTCATCACCCAGACTCATCAACTCATCACTCCACACTCATCACCCACACTCATCACCCACAATCATCACCCACACTCATCACCCACACACATCACCCACACTCATCACCCACACTCAACACCCAGACTCATCACCCACACTCATCACTCACCACCACTCATCACCCACACTCATCACCCACACCAACTCACCCAGACTCATCACCCACACTCATCCCCCACACTCATCACCCACACCCACACTCATCACCCACACACTCATCACATCACCCCCACACCCACCCACACTCATCACCCACACTCACTCACACCCAGACTCATCACCCACACTCATCACCACACTCACACCAGGATCATCACCCACACTCATCACCCACACTCTCACCCACATCATCACACACAATCATCACCCACACTCATCACCCAGACTCATCACCACACTCATCCACCCACACATCACCCACACTCATCACCCACACTCAACACCCAGACTCATCACCTCATCACCCACACTCATCACCCACACTCATCACCCACACATCATCACCCACACTCATCACCCCCACACTCATCACCCACCCAGACTCATCACCCACACTCATCAACCACACTCATCACCCACACTCATCACCCACAATCATCACCCACACTCATCACCCACACACATCACCCACACTCATCACCCACACTCAACACCCAGACTCATCACCCACACTCACCCACATCAACCCACACTCATCACCCACACTCATCACCCACATTCATCACCCACACTCATCACCATCACAGACTCATCACCCTAGACTCATCACCCAGACTCATCACCTAGACTCATCACCCAGACTCATCACCCACATTCATCACCCACATTCATCACCCACACCCACACTCACCCACTCATCACCCAGACTCACCACACTCATCACCCACACTCATCACCCACACTCATCACCCACATTCATCACCCACACTCATCACCCACACTCATCATCACCCAGACTCATCACCCACACTCATCACCCACAGACTCATCACCCACATTCATCACCCACATTCATCACCCACACTCATCACCCACATTCATCACCCACACTCATCACCCAGACTCACCCACATCATCACCACACTCATCACCCACACTCATCACCCACAATCATCACCCACACTCATCACACCACCCACACTCATCACCCACACTCATCACCCACACTCAACACCCAGACTCATCACCCACACTCATCACCCACACTCATCACCCCCACTCATCACCCACACTCATCACCCACAACTCATCACCCACACTCATCACCCACACACATCACCCACACTCATCACCCACACTCACTCAACACCCAGACTCATCACCCACACTCATCAACCACACTCATCACCCACACTCATCACCCAGACTCATCACCACTCATCACCCAGACTCATCACCCACACTCATCACCCACAATCATCACCCACACTCATCACCCACACACATCACCCACACTCATCACCCACACTCACACCCAGACTCATCACCCAGACTCATCACCCAGACTCATCACCACACCCACACTCACACCCACACTCCTCACCCACAGACATACACCACAGGGTACATCACCACATCAGCACCCACACTCATCACCACATCAGACTCATCACCAGACTCATCACCAGACTCACTCAACCACCCGGACTCATCACCCACACTCATCACCCACACATTCATCACCCACATTCATCACCCACACTCATCACCCACACATCACCCACTCATCACCCAGACTCATCACCCACACTCATCACCCACACTCATCACCCACACTCATCACCCACACCCACCGCACTCATCACCCACACTCATCACCCACACCCACCCAATCATCACCCACACTCATCACCCACACACTCATCACCCACACTCATCACCCACACTCACTCATCACCCAGACTCATCACCCATCACCCACACTCATCACCCACACTCATCACCCACACTCATCACCCACATTCATCACCCACACTCATCACCCACACACATCACCCACACTCATCACCCACACTCAACACCCAGACTCATCACCCACACTCATCAACCACACTCATCACCCACACTCATCACCCACAATCATCACCCACACTCATCACCCACACACATCACCCACACTCATCACCCACACTCATCACCCAGACTCATCACCCACACTCATCACCCACACTCATCACCCACACTCATCACCCACACTCATCACCCACACTCATCACCCACACTCATCACCCACACTCATCACCCACACTCATCACCCACACTCATCACCCACACTCATCACCCACATTCATCACCCACCATCACACTCATCACCCACACTCAGACTCACCCAGACTCATCACCCACACTCATCACCCACACTCATCACTCATCACCCACACTCATCACCCACACTCATCACACTCATCACCCACACTCATCATCAACCACACTCATCACCCACACTCATCACCCACACTCATCACCCACACTCATCACCCACACTCATCACCCACACTCATCACCCACACTCATCACCCACACTCATCACCCACACTCATCACCCACACTCATCATCACCCACACCACACTCATCACCCACACTCATCACCCACAATCATCACCCACACTCATCACACCACACACATCACCCACACTCATCACCCACACTCAACACCCAGACTCATCACCCACACTCATCACCCACACTCATCCCACACTCATCACCCACACTCATCACCCACCCACAATCATCACCCACACTCATCACCCACACATTCATCACCCACACTCATCACCCACACTCATCACCCAGACTCATCACCCACACTCATCACCCACACTCATCACCCACACTCATCACCCAGACTCATCACCCACACTCATCACCCACACTCATCACCCAGACTCATCACCCACATAATCATGAATTAAACACCGTGTTGAAGGGATGAGTTGAGATCAGATATTCTTTAAGCGTTTTGTTTACTGTTAATTCTGGTTCATTATGTGGAGATTTTTTTATATTCTTAATTGTTGTAAGCACATTCCCACATTCTTTATTCACCAGATGTCTCACAATTTACATTCTCCATAATGCAGATATCCGTTTTCGTCAGTTTGGAGCCACGGGTATGCACACCGCTATAATCATCATTTCTCTGCCACATGTTCCCAAATCAATAACCAATGCTTTGCACATTGCTGAGTTGTGTAGGCTTTTGTTGGTTTTATATTTAGAGAATAACATCTTTGAGAATGAGTGGAGAAATCTTTTGGTTGGACCTTTGAGTAAGATCAGTTGGAAGGGAATAGAACAACGAGCATCTGGGTTCAAGCAATACTCATAAATACAAGGGTATTTATTTTATTTAACACATTTATGTTATATTTTCACATTTTCCAAAATAATACCGTTATTTATAAATGTTTGTAAACATGGAATCTTGCCTACTTAAAAAAATGTTTATCAATTTTTTTTTTTTTAATGTTTAATGATGTATTTATTGGTGAAATAACTTCTTCTAGTGCATTATTAGTAGTATTATTAAATTTGGTCTATTGCAAATGATTTGTGGTTATTTTGGCACTGTTTTTCTTATACCTGTTATATTCTCAAAACAGCAGCATTCTTCAATCAATCTTTACAATAAAGTACACACACAATGCACAGTACAGGTTTAACACAATCTTAAAATAAACTTCATTTTAGAGATTTTAGAATAGGCTTTTAGATCTGAACATTTTTGATTGGAATCAAAATATGACCAATTTATACTGTATATTTATAATACACTTCATCTTAGCTACACAGCCATTTTATCAGGTTGGGTTTGCCATGAATATGCACTTTGCAAGATTAAAATGACTGACTCTGGCCCATCTGTCGACTCCACATGTCGTCAATGAAAACAGACCAACAGACGATAGATACAAGTTAGACGTTACTCGTGTAAGGGTCACCGTGATATCCCTGTAGCAAAGACCAGTGATCCAGGGCTGTAGGATATTGTGGACGTGTGTATCTCAATAACCTGATTCACATATACCAATTCAGTTCTGTGTTATTGAGATTTCCCAAAGCAGCTTTACACAAATACAGTTGTAGTATGAACACAGTGGGTATACAAGAACCATGTTTGCTGCTATGCTTCCAATGATCCAACACTTTCTAGATTTAAGCAGTGTGTACAGATTGTACATGCGGGTTACAGTCTATACCTCTGACCTGCCTTCTAAACACAATAATACGTGCTTAGTTAAAATGTCTGCTAAGAGATGCATGGGAGCTGTATATTATAATAAAGTCATTATTGAGAGTGAATTCAGTAAACACATATAATCTCTGTTTGTGGGGTTTTTTTGGGTTTTTTTTTTTTTTTTTTTTTTTTTTTTTTTTTTTTTTGCGGGGTGCTTTGAGTGCTAGATTTTCTTGGCTCTGTTCTCACTAGCAGACCCTTAAATACCAAAAGCCTTGGGGGCAGTGCTTTTTGATTTGAATGAGCTTTGACTTGTTTTTGAAAGATCCTTCTTCACTGCTCCCTCTAAGCTGTCTTTGTCTTGGTTGCCAGTTCTGACCCCTTGGCGTCATATGATCTGTTCTATGAAAGTCAGAGCTACTGTCCAAAATGGAAATTCTGGCTAAAATCGGGTTGATCACACCCAGTTCAGCTCTCATATCATTTTGTCAGTTTGTCTCGGTCGCCTCCACTGGCAGAGCATAAGAGGGTGGACCGACAGTGTCGCTGTGTGTGTGTGTGTGTGTGTGTGTTTGGAATCATTTTACATAAATGATCACATTAACAGTGTAAATATGTCGAGGTCATGAGAAAAGAATGACCATTTGCTCCCACAGTCCTCCTGGTTTAATTGTAGACACAAAAAGCGAGGCCATTACACTGACTAGACTAGAATAGTCACCTTTATTTGCACCTCATATACATTACAGCACTGTGAAATTCTTTCTATGCATATCCTGGCTTATTCGGGTCAGAGCGCAGGGTCAGCCATTATACAGCAGAAAAGAGAAATATAAATCAGAAAATCAATATTTGATGTGAACAAACTCTTCTAGGTACAGTTTGTTCCATCTTGGAGAAGTAAACACAGATCTATTGTGGATGTCGATGTTCTCTTCATGTAAATCACACACACACACTCCATCATGTAGAGATCAGGACTCTGTGTGTGTGTGTGTGTGTGTGTGTGTGAACTTTCTACTTCTTCAAAAGTTAATAACACCAAATATTGATTTGACCTGCCTAAAACTTTTGCACAGTACTACATATATATTCATTCATTCATCTTCTACCGCTTTATCCGATCTTCCATCAGGTCACGGGGAGCCTGTGCCTATCTCAGGCGTCTATGGGCATTAAGGCAGGATACACCCTGGATGGAATGCCAACCCATCGCAGGGCACACACACACACACACACACACACACACACATTCATACACTAGGGACAATTTTCCAAGGTGCCAATCAACCTACCGTGCATGTTTTTGGACCGGGGGGAAACCGGAGAACCCGGAGAAAAAACCCCTGAGGCACTACATATATATATATATATATATATATATATATATATATATATATATATATAGATATATATATATATATATATATATAGATATATATATATATATATATATATATATATAGCTCTATATATATATATATATATTATATATATATATATATATAAAATCATGGATACCACTGTCCTTGTATGTGTATGTAAGTTTTTAAACATATATACAAGGACAGGGTATCTGTAAACGGTGTGCTACTGTGATTGTGCCAGATGGCAGATGCTGAGCTGCTCTTGGAAAACCTCCTCTGTGTTTCTGCCATCTTGCTGTGTTTCTGTCTCGCTGGCTTCTCTGACGTCAGAGGTTGAGTGGCTGGAGCTGTAGAGGTGAACGAAGGAAACTTGATGACGTTTTTTCGGCTAACCATCGGATTTCCTGTTTGAATCGCAGTGTTTGTTGTGGGAGTGTTGATGAAGGTGCTGACTAGATGCTGTGAACTCTCTGTACTCCAATAACTGTCCAGTTAACGAAACATCTTCCATTATTGTGGACTTTTATTAGATCAGTATTCTCGCTGATGGTCATGTCGAAATAAGCGGCGTGATTGTTTATTTTTTTTCTTCACGTCATTTACATTTTATTTACACTGACAGCTGTTCATGTCTGTCAATTCTTTCCTTCCACGATCCGAGTCACCTTCATTAGCCTTCACAGCTAATACTCCATCATCCACCAACAAAGATGAACAGGGCGTTAAAGGATTTATTCTCCACTTTGAGCAGGAAATCAATGGGATATTATTGTGTGTGCAGTGCAGATTGGTGGATGTCTTAGTATGTTTGTCCAAGGCTTCTTTTGATGTGACCGTGTTCTTTCACTTTATTTTCCTCCTCTTTTTTATTTTATTGTTAGTGCCTAGTTTCTGGAATGTCAGGATTTTTTCTGTTCAAATACACGCTGAGGAATCAAGCAGCCATCGTTACGACCCAGTCTAGGTAAAACCGGGCAGAGTACAGCGGGGATTCACGACATGTGGATACTGTTACTGACACACGCCCGATTCCAGCAACCAACAAAGATTTATTTACAAATAGATACACACACACACACACACACACACACACACACACATTGTACAGTTGGCTTACAGTCAGGGTGAGCCAAGGCCTAAATAATAAACAAAATAGCTCACTTTCCTAAAAGAAAAGAAAAGAAATTTTTTTCCCCCTACATAATAAACAGTAACCCCATACAATAAGCAATATACAGTGTACAATGATATCTATTTATATCTATATATCTATATATATATATATACATACATCATTGGATGCATATATATATATATATATATATATATATATATATATATGCACATTGATGTATGTATGTATATGTATATGTGTGTGTGTGTGTGTGTGTATATATATATATATATATATATATATATATATATATATATATATATATATATATATATATATATATATATATGCATGCAACCAAATCCAAAAGGACAGTGCAATCTCAGGGTCAAAAAAAAAACCAGAACAGAAGGTCAAAACCAGAACAAACTACACAAAGCTAGACAAAGTTCTAAACGCACACCGGGAACCAAAAATCTCTCCAAAACAACCCTCCTTCATTGGTTCCTTTCCACTCCCTTAAGTAGGAGACATGTCATGATGTCATCTCCAGGGAGGCGGGATTGCATGGTGGCAAAGGCAGGCCTCAAACTCCGGAGTGGAATGTGCACACATAAACCGCATACAAAACACACATACAATACAACCTGCGGAACTGCGGATTGTAACACCATTTATAGAGAGCTGGGAAAAAACAGCACAAATGGATGCTGCTCTTACATGTACTTTTTATTTTTTATACTTTTTATTGTGTGGATGTAATTTCAATAATACAAAACCTGTTACTGAAAATCTGGCTTTGTGGGTAACCAAAGGACATTGCATGTATAAGTACTCGTGCGTTTACTTCCTTGGGTACTGCTGAGCTATTAGTCTTAACACACACACACACACACACACACACACAGCCATAGTGATCTCCTGCTGTGTGCCTGTTTTACCACTGAATCTAACCGGGTCCATCTTTTTCCTCTCTTTCTCTGAGTGTTTCTTTCCGTCTCTCACTACAGCCAAAACTGGCAGGTCAGTGAGAAGCAGTGTGTGTGTGTGTGTGTGTGTGTGTGTGTGTGTGTGTGTGTGTGTGTGTGTGTGTGTAGTGAACTTGACTAATCCCCCCAGAAAACAGCTGAGGCTCATCTGAACTTCTTCACCACATTCGACAGGATAAAGGGGCCACAGTGCTCTCTTAATGGACATGCCACGCACACACTCTGAGGCCGAAGCACTTTCTCTCCCTCCGCGTATAGGAATGAAATGAAGGGATAGAGAGAGTTACGGGTCATGAGAGGGCGTAAGAGCTGTAAAAGAGGAAGGAAAGTGAATAAAATGTGAAAGGAATATGGGTTATGTGGCTGTGAAAATACTGTACATGTGGTGAGGAAGAAGCAGCACTGACTGGACATGTTTATTTGATGTGATTGTGTGTGTGTGTGTGTGTGTGTGTGTGTGTGTGTGTGTGTGTGTGTGTGCTGTTGTACATGGCACAAAAAATTCCAATATCATTAAGTGTATTAGAATTTGTGCGTTTTTGTCAGATCATTGAATGAGTGAAAATGTGTGTGTGTGTGTGTGTGTGTGTGTGTGTGTGTGTGTGTGTGTGTTGACTTGAATGTTTCCGCCCCTAGCTAACTTTCAAGTTCTAAATATAAAAGCGGCATGTCATTATGAGCCCCAGTTGCAGCCTTTATTTACGAGCCCTAATGATAACTCTCAGCAGCTCTCTCAGTCTGTGTGTGTGTGTGTGTGTGTGTGGTGTGTGTGTGTGTGTGTGTGTGTGTCGGCCTGTTCGTGTGTGTGCATGCATTTGGAAAGTAAAGATAACATGGCGTGCCAGATACATAAGTATAAAAGAGGTTTAGAAAGAGCTGCACTTATCTTGCTCTAGGCCCTTCACCGCGCAAAAAAATGAGGAAGTGGTGTCCCGCTCTCTCCCTCCATCTCTCCCTCCGTCTCTCTCTCTCTCTCTCTCTCTCTCTCCATCTCTCCCTCAGTGAGCGTTTTGTTACAGCCAGAATGGACCAGAAGGAAGCGGCGGGAAACTTTCCCATGCCGCCTCTGTGGGCTGCCCTACTTTCAGTATCAGTAATGCGTTTCTGCTTTCTCTGCCATGTTTGCTTCCTTAATAAACTGCCAGAGGAAGAACATTCTGAGTGTAGTTCTGAATAATACAAAAAGATTGCATTAATAATTGATGTAACACTGCAAGACTTGGCTGAAACTTTGGGTTTTGGTGGTGGTGGTGGTGGTGGTGGAGGGGGGGGGGGGTGTTGCAGGTTGGTGGGTTTACAACAGGGATGATGAAAGAGCAGCTTGAGGAGTTTAATGAATCAAATCACCCAGGAAAAAAGGAGGTTAGTGGTTTTCCTGGCTTTAAATAGGAGTAAATGTGTACATGTTTATCATAAGTGTAACTGTAAGATTTCAGCACTAAAATGTACCAATTCTAGTAAAACATGGACTTTTTGATATGAAGACTTTATGAACATGAACATGCACGGTAGGTTGATTGGCACCTTGGAAAATTGTCCCTAGTGTATGAATGTGTGTGTGTGTGTGTGTGATGGGTTGGCATTCCATCCAGGGTGTATCCTGCCTTAATGCCCATAGACGCCTGAGATAGACACAGACTCCCCGTGACCCGAGGGAAGATCGGATAAAGCGCTAGAAGATGAATGAATGAATGACTTTATGTAAATTAATATGCACATACGCTTTTATTAGGAAAAGAAATCTCTCCATATGCTCTTGTTTGTCAGATTTTAGTTAGGGGAGGTATAAGTACATTAATGCACAAGTAGAAGGAAATGGCGTACAAAAATAGCAAAAGAAACATGGGAGTGGATGCATAAGGCTAGCTCAGGAAAGCTTCTCGCGCGAAACAAGGTTGGACGGCGTCGGTGACTTTGAATAGGATGCTGCTGATTAGGATGTCATATGACTTTCTGTATTTCCTTTCTGATCTTTAGTCCTTTGCATGGACAGACTAATCATGATTTTGAAATGTCAGCATCATCTGAATCATTATAGCATCAGGTTCTTTAACCTTCGCCTGCTCTTTTGAAAGGACACCTTTATTTTCGTCCGTTTTTTTCCCCGCTTATACGCCTGTTGGAGCGCAGATGAATTTTTCCTTTGTCTCTTGTTTGGATGGTGCGTATGGGATTGCACTCACTAGTAAATATTTTTTTAACATATTTTTTTAAAAATATTTGTTTAGATGAAAATCCCATAGAAAACGCAAATAGTAATAGCCATTTCATTTTTTAGCGCTGAGATAGAAATGCAAGGTCATTCACAGAGACGATCGGTTAGACATCAAAAATGCCCATTTTGGCTGTTTTTCCGGGAGGGGGCGGTGCCAGTGATGTCACGTGGTGTCATCAAATTACTCAGCATCTGACTCGCCATGATGTGCTGAGCGTTTAGACATGGAACATAACCCCGTAGCCCAAGTTCCGCAGCTTTCCATATTCGGGATATTTGGAAAAATCCGGATGCCCACACCGGTCGAGAGGATATGTCATACAGGCGTGTTGAGTGATTGGTGTCCAAGTGGCATGGGTTTGAAGCCCCCCATTCTTTTTCTATGGTAAAAATGTATGTCCGATGTCCTTACCTCCCAGGACGAGTGGATACAACGAACCGACATGTCGGTCGAACGGGAGCCGAACAGCGGAGCGTCGAAATTTTGAGTCAAATTTTCCCCGTTCATTCTCTATCGGCCAGAACGACACAGAATTCCGAGCGGGTCTGGGGTTCGGGAGGCATATGGTCGCGACCCACTCCATCTCACCTACGAGTGGATATGTCAAATGTGCATGTCGGGCGAACAAACAGCGGAGCGTCAAATTTCCCCATTCATTCCTTATGGGGCCGGAATGCTGCCGCGTTCCCTGGAATTCCAAACGGGTGTGGGGTTCTAGAAGCATATGAGACCCCCTACGAGTGGAAATGCCTCATTTGCTTGGCCAACTCACGCATGACATTTCGGCCCCATCCATTTTCTATGGGGAAAAAATTCCCACTTTTTGGCCCCGGGCCGGAATTCCACGGGGCGATTCATTATAAAAGTAATAGCATGTGTCACATCATGAGGTCTCATCCGTGACGATCGGACAAAAACTGCAGGAGTAGTTACGCGACGGGAAATTTGACGGAAGCAAAAGAGAGATTACAATAGTGATCTCTGCAAGATTGACTAATTATATACGGAGAAAGGAGTGTTCCAATGTATGTCAGCGGTATTTCTATTCTCACCAGCACAAAACCTTTTACTGGCGTTAACTCTAAAATAATCATCTTTCCTGGCTCTGTGGATTTGAATGTGTCTTTTGATCATCCTAAACAATTTTCCAAACCATTACAGCAGCAAAACTATCTGATGA
>JACRUU010000019.1:8357167-8362167 GCA_030449085.1 Kryptopterus vitreolus | reverse complement strand
AAAAACGGTGTTGTGACTTAATACACAAACACAAAACGCTAAACACGATCACTGTCTACAGCAGCAAATCTACTATACACATCATTAAAAGGTAGTAACCAATTTACCATGGACACGTGTTCTGATGATCCCATATATGATATCATAAGCTGAGACGTCACCTAACTTACACAGAATTCTAAAAAAAATGCGGGTATTATACAGTAATTTATTAATAATTCAGCTAATTACTGTATATCATTTAGGAAAACAGCGCAATGTACAATACTGTAATGTATACATTTGACAGTGTGTATGTATATAGAGGGTGGAGCCGGATGAAACAAGTGGTACGAAGCAAACGTGTAGCTCAGGATACAAATCTGTCTTAAGTGTCCAAAAACGAAAAAAGAAAGGGAAAGAAAAATGCACTCAAGGTGACGAAGCTCTGTGGACCGCAGGCAAGAGCAAGACATCTCACAAGGCAGGAGATGTGTGCAAACCCTTTATATACCAGCGTTGTGCACTACATACATTGGCGCCATGATCACTGACTACGTCCAAGTCATTGCGTGTGAGAACTTGAAAGGTGTGCACTTTTCCACTTTTGGATTCGAAGCTGGTGAGATCAGCGTGTGAATGCTCCTGCTCGTACTCTTATACCAGATTGTAGAGTGCTCCCATAGCGTGGCCCATTACAGACCTTAATGAGCGGGCCTCTGCTCACCCCATAAGTGCTTCTCTATTGATTAGAAAGACTGAGAGTGAGAAGGGAGGGGTAGCATGAGATGACATAAGTAGACGGCCCCAATGTGTCTGGACTCTTAATGGACTGCTCCTCCATAATCTCCCTCTCATTCTCTCTCTCTCTCTCTCTCTCTCTCTCTCTCTCTCTCTCTCTCTCTCTCTTGCTTTCTTGCTCTTTAAATGTCTCAACATTTCTAAACTCTCTCTTTCATTTTCTCTTTTTCTATTGCAGTTGGGGATTTCTGTTTTCTTTGATGTTCCTCTGTTTTCCCCGTTTATGCAATTCTTTTTTTCCCTTCTCTAAAACCTATTTTCTCCCGTGTATCACTAATGCATGACCGCAGAATTAGGAGTGAAGTACTGCATTTCAGACGAGTGTAACGATACCGTCGTGTTAGTGCTGGGTAAAAATAGAAATATTGGAATTGCATTTAAAAAATGAGAAAAGTATATAATTTAAAAAGCACAGATATCTTGTGCTTTATATATGTGTATTAAACCACACAGTGGTCTATAATAAAGTCTAGGTAATGCCATAGCACACACTTTGTATATGTGTGTGTGTGTGTGTGTGTGTGTGTGTGTGTGTGTTTGGGGGGTCTCTGAACTCGGTGAAGTATATATAGGACCCATTCTAGTGACTGTGTGTTGGTGCACTTGTTTCTTCTTTGTCCGCCGTGCACGTCGAAGAGCTCAAAAGAGAACGCTGGCTTGAATAGAGTGGGCCTGAATGCGGGTAATGGTTTGGGGGTGGGGGTGAAGTAGGTGAAGATGTGGTTGGGAAGTGCCTTCATCAGGAAACCAGTACAGTGCTGCTTTCAAACTGTTCACAGTGTAGTCCACAGCTGTTCTTCAAAGAATAGCCACTCTTCATTGCTTTTTTTTTTTTTTCCCCCCTGAATACAAACACTTAAAATCCATCGCGTCTCACATTGGCACATCTATAAACAGAATAGTATTAAGGGAGCTGTATCATCTGTTGATGTCATTATTCCAAACAATCAAACCCTCATCATTCCCAGAAGGACAATTAGATGTAGACATCAGGGAAAACAAGTGAGGCGGTCCTGATGGGTATCGCAGCAACCGAATATCCTCCCAGCGTTCGGCAGGTGAAAGGCAGTCTGTAAAGCGGGAAAACGCTCTAGTCCGACATTCCATAATCCTATTGATTGAAGGGATGAGTGCTGCGATGGTACTTAATCTGGACCCGCAGTCATTTTGTATAATGGCCTATAATTCATTGAGCTGGATTTCCCAGTTTAAACAGCAGTGCAAGCTCAGCATGTGTACCGAGTGCAGAGTGTTGTGGCTCCACTGGCGAGCACGTCCAGTTTAATGGAAACATGGAGTGGGCCTGTGTGTACAGTAGACATTTACTAAGTGCTTGAGTACATGTTACTTTATGCTGGTGCACAAGTGCACATATGGAGGGTGGGTGGTGCACTACACACAAATAAGCTTGTGGAAATTTCATGCACTTGTGCCCTAAATGCTTAATATATGCTGGTTCAATGTTATTTTGTATATTTTGGAAAGTTATTATTATTTATTATGAATATCATTTATACTTGCAGTGCTCAGTCCGGAGAGTTAAAATGATATAACTTCATTTTATTTTAACAGCTGTTATCAGACTAATGCAGGCCGTTATTATATTTAGAGTGTCTGTGAAACAATGCTATTTTTCTAATGCGTCTACTATATTTTAATTTTTTTTTACACCTCCATGCACACGTGTATACTGTATATGTGTGTGTGTGTGTGTGTGTGTGTGTGTGTGTATTTATACTTTCTTTTCAACTTTCTTCCTTTCTTAATGTTTCCAGCTTTCAGAATTTGAGATGTTCTTTTCTTTCATTTTAAAACTATTTTTTTTTATTCTTGTTATATGGTAAGTCCTGGTGAAGCTGGAAAAACAACCCCATAATGTCTCTTCTTTTTTTCCCCCCCTTCTTTCTCTTTGGGAAGTGTTTCATTCATTGTTCCATAGGCTGTGTTGTGCTGCTTGGAAACCGTCTGTTTCCACAGAGACGCAGCTCATGTGCTAGCTTGGTAGAAACAGTGACTTGCCTTGTACATGCAGGTCATTTCACCACGTGTAGTGTTAACACATCAGAATCTCTCCTTAGGTCCAGAAGCCTTTTACAATTAGAAGAGTTTGAGTAAACGATCCGTGGTGTGGAAAGCAGATCTTGTAGCCACAGTAGTAAACATTCATTGATTTCGCTCACGATGAGACAGGATAAGTGATAGAAAGGATAAAAACTTGATTTTTCTTGGTTCCAATTCTCCTTTTTCATTGGAATTCTCCTTTATGTTTGTTGAAATACATGTAACACTGTGGTGGTGTCATACCGGCTATTACACTATCACTGCAAAAAAAATAACCATCCAGATACAAGAAAAAATGTGTGATTGAAGAAGATACAAACAAGAAACAAGTCCAGTTCGCCTCACACCGCCAGGGTCCGGGTTCGATTCCCGTCTCGGACATGTGTGTGTGGAGTTTGTGCATGTTCTCCCCGTGCCTCAGGGGGTTTTTCTCCGGGTTCCCCGGTTTCCTCCCCCGGTCCAAAAACATGCACGGTAGGTTGATTGGCACCTGGAAAATTGTCCCTAGTGTATGAATGTGTGTGTGTGTGTGTGTGTGTGTGTGTGTGATGGGTTGGCATTCCATCCAGGGTGTATCCTGCCTTAATGCCCATAGACGCCTGAGATAGACACAGACTCCCCGTGACCCGAGGGAAGATCGGATAAAGCGCTAGAAGATGAATGAATGAATGAATGAATGAATGAATGTTTCTTGAAATAAGAAAACGTATCTTGGCTTTAGAAAAGAAAAATGTCTTAGAATAAGAATTAAAACACTTATTCAAAGTTTTAGTTTATGTAACTAAAAACTAGCTTTATTTTTGAAACAGTTTGCTTTTCTGAATTTGTTTTAAAATATTTACCAAACAGAAGAATTCCTATAATTTAATGGCCTTGGAATAGAAAAGCCTTCATTTGTCAAACATGTCCATTACAGCACAGTGAAAATGTTTCTTCACATATCACAAATTGTTTTAGAAGTATGGGTCAGAGTTCAGGGTCAGCCATGATACAGCGCCCCCTGGAGCACACATGGGTAAGCCTTGAGCTTTGCTTATGGGGAGTGTCAGCTTGGCGATACCGGGGCTCAAACCCCCGACCTTCTGATCAGTAACCCAGCACCCTAAACCACTGAGATAGAGACCTGCACCCCTGCGAGACGCTGGACAAGATCTGATGGTGAACACGGGTTTTTTTTTGGGGGGGGGTGTGGTGTGTGTACAGGGTTACAGGAGAATACAATAACTCAAAAATCACATGCGTGTGTGTGTGTGTGTGTGTGTGTGTGTGTATATAATGCAAAAAGCAACAATGGCAGGTAAAATGAAATAAAGCGAAATACAGTCAGAAGGTGTGAAGCGAACTCTTGCGTGGTTCATGTGCGGTAGACTTCTACAGCACACGGAGGAAAAATGTCTGAAGCACATAAAAGAGGTAAAGCACTGTGTGCTACTAATATTTCAAAATGGAATAAATTCAAAATATATTAAAAAATAGAAGCAAGTGAAAAGCAAAGTACAGCAGGAAGAAGAATCAATGAATCACAGAGCGGGTGCAGGTCTCTACATTTAACTACCAACCCCTTCCCCCATTATATATTCTGTCTTCAAATAAGCCAATGCGTTTCAAATTTCATCGAGTTATTACAGCTTAAATAAAGTCTTAAAAAATACAAGTCCGGTCTCTAAAGTGGTCTCTTATTGTAATTATGCTCAATTTGCAGGTAAAATAACTTGGAAAGAAGATAACAAAATGTAAGATCTCAAAACAGTCACAATACTCTTCTCCAGTCTTATCATCGTATTTCAATCTTAAAACAAGACATCTATGATCTTTGACTAGAGGAGGAGTTTTGCAGTGATAAGATTTAATGCAAGACGACATTTTGCATTTAAACCATTTATCACTCCTCCATTATACTTCTACAATAATACACACCATATGAAACCTGAAAGAGAAAAAAGGAAGGATGTCCCTTCATTCCCTCCGTAAGCATGCATTCATTCTTCTTAAGCATACACATGCAGTAAACGTACTGTATCTTTATAGTTATTTCCTTTTTCTGTCTCAGTTCATTTTAAAAATGTTTTTTTTTTTTTGCATTATTTAACTATTTTGTGTTTCCATTGTGCTTTTCTAAATCCTAATAAATGCAACACAGGGGTTTTTTTTTGTACTTA
>JACRUU010000019.1:8347167-8352167 GCA_030449085.1 Kryptopterus vitreolus | reverse complement strand
ACGTCATGTGTATTAAGATTGTAAAATTGTCCTCGAGCATCTAAAGCAAAGTCCCCAAGCAAAGTGTCAGTTAATTGTTCAGCCACTTCCAATATGTTCATTCATTCATTCATTCATTCATCTTCTACCGCTTTATCCGATCTTCTCGGGTCACGGGGAGTCTGTGCCTATCTCAGGCATCTATGGGCATTAAGGCAGGATACACCCTGGATGGAATGCCAACCCATCGCAGGGCACACACACACACACACTCACATTCATACACTAGGGACAATTTTCCAAGGTGCCAATCAACCTACCGTGCATGTTTTTGGACCGGGAGGAAACCGGAGAACCCGGAGAAAAACCCCCTGAGACACGGGAAGAACATGCAAACTCCACACACACATAACCGAGACGGGAATCGAACCCTGACCCTGTCGGTGTGTGGCGAACGTGCTAACCACTACGCCCCGTTTTAAATATGTTATCACTGGATAATTAGAATTGTGTGTTCTGGTCCCATGAAGTCTTCTTATATTCCCACATCTTCTTTGTTTTTAAGTTTATTTTACCTCATGAGTTTAGGATTTGCAACAACCTTTATATTATACACTATAATCACTGTCTAATAGAAGGCCTATCTAAGGAAATGCCACTATTTAATACTGTTCTATTAAGAAGTAATAATGATAATATATATCCTTTTTATTGGTCACATAAACATTACAGCACAGTGAAATTCTTTTCTTCGCATATCCCAGCTTGATGTTGGTAGTTTGGGGTCAGAGCGCAGGGGCAGCCATGATACGGCGCCCCCTGGAGCACAGAGAGTTAAGGGTCTTGCTCAAGGACCCAAGGGCGGAAGCTTGGCCATACCGGAGCTCGAACCCGGATCTTCCGATCAGCAGCCCAGCGCCTTACACCACTGAGCCACATCCCCTCCCTTCAGTATATAATCGTGCACTGTATATAATAGAATCTGTTATGGTATATTACTTTAAACTCGTTCTGCTGAAAAAAATTGATGACCTTTATCCTGGAGATGTTTCTGTGATGCTCACAGGAAAAAGTAAAACAAGTACACATCATCTATGATGACTTTTTAGATATAGGGTGTCTTCCATACATGTCTCTATGTATCACGGAAACAATAATGAATTAGAAAATGCGCAGTAATACAAGATATATAATATATTTCAGCGAATTTACTGTCTTGAGTGGTACGGAAAGGTATTGCTCCAGAGGCCAGCTGCTCTGAGTGATCAACAATGTTCTCTATTTAGGAGAATACAGCTGTGTATTTATAACCACATGTATAAGTTTACATTTGATATTGCTCAGTATTTGGGGGGGGATTTGAAGTGACCTTGAGCAGCGATTAGCAGATCTGCCGCTGAGATGTCATCTTTGGGGATGCTGTGGATACATGAATATATGTATCAACTGTCCACCAGTGTTTACCCAAGTCAGATGTCAATACCAGACTTGAACAAGGTCGTGGTCGACAGTACAAGCCGCAACACACCGTAACACAAAATACACTTTCACATATGCACATGGTCTGGCTGAAATAGAAGTCAGGTCGGGGTCCATCAGGCTCAATAACTATAATCTCTGTATAAACATTAAAACTAATGTGGACGTGAAGTCATTTCCAGTGCTTTTACCAATGCTGACATCAGGACTTGTTTCTGTAGGGAATGGTATATAGCCTTAGACGTTTTCCAAGTGCTTGACCTGTATCAGCACCCTTAATTAGCCCATCCCTCATGTGGGAGTAGATCTGAGGATCCTCTGCAAAGTTATTGAGAGAGAGAGAGAGAGAGAGAACATCAGCTGTGACAGAATTGTCTCGGTGATGAGGATTAGTGCTGTAACATCCAATAGATCCTGTAATCCTTGTTACTGCTCTTTTACGTGCTTGTGCATTACATGTGTCCGTTTTATAAGTTCTAAAGGCCTAATGTTCACAACTTCCCGTGCTAGCGCAGAAGCGACGCATGAGAATACCGAACGATAATGACGGCCACGGAGAGGGAGCTGAGATCTCTGCTGGCCTGTAAGTGCGTCAGATTACTTTCCAGGAAAATGAGAGGAATCTCGGCCCCATAACGCAGCACTAAAAGTAGTAACCGATTTCGTGTGGGTACATATGAAGTGCACAGGAAGTGCATCAGAGATCATGGGGTTGGCTGGTTGGAAAATGAATGAATGTGTTTTTCAAGTACATCAGTTATTGCCCTTACTGTGACAAATTGCAGCGTGCCTAAGGCCGAGGTAAACAGAGTGAAATTAGGAAATGCTGCTTCTCTCAGGGGTCCGACTCTGTAAAAAGCCTGAAACCTCTCGTGTCTTGAATAAATGAATGCTGATGAAGGACAGGCCCCGTTCTCTCCGGCTTGCTCCTGTTCCCTTTTTTATTTATTTATTTATTTATTTATTAGAAGCCGATCACGTATTCAATCGGCAATCAATGCCTGATTCTTCTGTTCCTTCAATGGCATGCTGAAGAAAAAAGCATGACAGAAACTGGGCCAGACTCTCCCCCTCTCTCTCTCTCTCTCTCTATCTCTCTCTCTCTCTCTCTCTCTCTAATTCATTCATTCATTTATCTTCTACCGCTATATCCGATCTTCCCTCGGGTCACGGGGAGCCTATGCCTATCTCAGGCGTCTATGGGCATTAAGGCAGGATACACCCTGGATGGAATGCCAACCCATCGCAGGGCACACACACACACTCACACACTCATATTCACACACACATTCATACACCAGGGACAATTTTCCAAGGTGCCAATCAACCTGTTTTTGGACCTGGGACCGGGGAGGAAACCGGAGAACCCGGAGAAAAACCCCCTGAGGCACGGGGAGAACATGTACAAACTCCACACACACATGGCCGAGACGGGAATCGCACCCGGATCCTGGCGGTGTGAGGCGAACGTGCTAACCACTACGCCACCGTGCCCCTCTCTCTCTATATATATATATATATATATATATATATATATATATATATATATTTTTTTTTTTTTTTTGGTTTTGTTTCAGCTTTGTCTAAGTAGATTTGGTTTGTATTTCCAGCCTGAGAAAGTGGCACTGAGATAAGCATTTAGTGGCACTGAGATAATACTGGCAGCAGTCAATAGGATAAATAAGCATGAATTATTCTCTGTTGTCGGTCATTATTTCACAGTACAAACACTGTTAACTTTTAATCACTCAGCCACAGCCTCCACAATTACAATTTATAGATGTTAAAAGCACCTTTATAACACCTTCATGTTTTTGTTCAATTATGTTTGCTGACCCTGTGACTGTATTACAGTAATTACAGCTTTACTGTGGCAGCTGTTACCATCCATAGTACATGCAGGTACTGTAGGGAGTTCATGCGTGTGTGTGTGTGGTGTGTAGTGTGTAGTGTGTGAGAGAGAGACACACACATGCACACACAGATACATACTAGAAGGTTCAATCATGCTGAGTTCAGAGGACCTCCTCCCAAAGGTCACTCTCACCAGGGGAGGAGGAAAGGGAGCCTCGCCCAGCCAATCACGCGGGCTCCTGCTGACCATGCGACCGCCCGTGGCACTGCTGTTTAGATGGATGCTCTATGATAAGTTTCTGACGAGTCATACGATGGACTCCATTTTGGCCACTGACAGATTAGAGCTCTGTAATTTGTGGTAAGGATTTATCACTTACTTTTAATGGTAATTAGTTTAGTGAGAACTGTACAGTCAAACCCCCCCCCCGTCCCCCCCCCCGTCCCCGTCCCCGTCCCCCCTCCCCCTGTCCTTCAGTCCTCTCTTATACGGTCCAGTTTTTCTCACAGGACACAATGCGGTAAGTAAAGAGACTCCCCATCCTCTCTCTCTCTCTCTCTCTCTCTCTCTCTCTCTCTCTCTCTTTATCTTGCTTTTCAGTGTGAAGCACTTACCCCAATCCCTCATCCTCTCTCTTGCTTTTCTTCTGTGTGTTTCTCACACTCTTTGCATTGGTCTCTGAATTGATAGTTGAATTCGAGGAGGAAGGCTCAACCCCCTTGATGGCAACCCCTTGAGGGCTGTTCTCATCTTTGTATCACCAGAGAGAAGCTAAAAGCTACACACTTCTTTCATGGGGTTAGGGTGGTGCTAAAGAAGGACAGCAGAAAGTAAAGGAAGCGTTTGCTGTAAAGTGCTATTGAGCGCGACCCAGGAAATGGGAGTGGTAATTATTGGACGCAGGAAGTGAGGAGAGTATGGATAGTGTACAGATTTTACTCATCTTGAGCGGCTCACGAATACACACAGGGTTATCAGTGACTCTTTTTCGGTCCTCAGAGAAAGGTGTGTGGAGAACGTGTGTTGATATTTACTCCTCCCCTTGTCTATACTCCTGACCCTGTCTGCTGCTGGTAACTAGGCACCTGGGATTCCCGGGTGGATAAATGATTTTTTGGCGGCGGCCGAAATGATTTTTTTTGTCCCGCCAAAGCTTTATTCGATGAGTATTCGTTTTTGTGTTGGGTGAAGCAGGCTATGATGGAGAGAACCAGCAGAGAGCCCCTCCCCTCCCACCACATTCTCCACTTCTGTCTTTGTCTCTCCCTCGCATCAAAATCAACTGATACGATGGTCAGAGTTCGGAAGACGGAATCCATGTCAAACCATCTTTATTTTTTTTTGCCGAATTACCTCTGGGTGCAAACTGCGCAACAAATAAAGTTCTGTTCTCTTAAGACTTATGACAAGCGTCATAAGCGTCATGTCCGATCCGTGACCTTATGACTCCTTTTGAGCAGATTCATTTGTCACCGCCGAAGTTTTGACCCTGGATGCAGTAGAAGGATTTTGCCAAGTCCTGCATGAAATCTAGCCAAGTGTTTGCATGTTGTTGCAGATCAGATTAGGGATTTAGTAAAAAAAATATATATGTAATCTGTTGGTCCATGTTTTGCTGTTTTTTTAATATATATATATATATCATTCATATTCATATTCTAGCGCTTTATCCGATCTTCCCTCGGGT
>JACRUU010000019.1:8317167-8342167 GCA_030449085.1 Kryptopterus vitreolus | reverse complement strand
TGTAAAAGACTTGTTGCAAGTTATCGCAAACGTTTGATTGCAGTTATTGCTGCTAAGGGTGGCCCAACCAGTTATTAGGTGCAGGGGCAATTACTTTTTCACACAGGGCTATGTGGGTTTGGATTTTTTTTCTCACTAAATAATAAAAACATTCATTTAAAAACTGCATTTTATGTTTACTTGTGTTATCTTTGACTAATATTAAAATGTGTTCGATGATCAGAAACATTTTGTGTGACAAACATGCAAAAGAATAAAAAGTCAGGAAGGGGGCAAATAGTTTTTCACACCACTGTATATGTGTGTGTGTGTGTGTGTGTGTGTGTGTGTGTGTGTATATATATATACATATATATATATATATATATATATATGTGTGTGTGTGTGTGTGTAGTATATATCTATATATATATATATATATATATATATATATATCTATATATATATATATATATATATATGTGTGTGTGTGTGTGGTATATATATATATATATATATAGATATATATATCTATATATATATATATATATCTATATATATATATATATGTGTGTGTGTGTGTGTATGTGTGTATGTATGTGTGTGTGTTACAATTGTATATTTAAAAAATCCTTATTTGATACTTTGAAATGGTTTATCAGATAAACTCCAAATATAAAATACATTTAAGCTTATAACGTGAGGAGTATGAATGATTTCGTGAAGGGGTATGAATGATTTTGCAATGCACTGTATAGACATATATACATAGACAGTGACATAGATACATGCGGAACGAATTCTACACCCACTTTAAGGCTCAGAACAATGTAGTGGCATGGAAGACCCCCCCCCCGTTTTCCCCCCCCCCCATGACCAGGTGCTCTTTAACCATGTCTGTGAGGAAGTCTTGATGCAGAGTTAACCCATGGAAGTCTGCTAGACCAGACAACATTCCTGGCTGGGTGTTCAGGGAATGTGAGACTGACATTTCAACATCTCCCTGAGCAGTACTGTTGTTCCTACATGTGACCGTCGTCCCTGTTTCGAAGATGTCTACAGTCTCCTGCCTCAGTGTCTATCGTCCCATCGCAATCACACCCATCATAATGAAGTGACGGTGAAGTTAAATGGACTGTTCCATCACCACTACTCTCAATCTGGCCCTCACACACTTGGATAACAAGCACACACATGTTTGAATGCTGTTTAAAGACTTTAGTTTAGCATTCCACAGCATTATCCCTCAGCACATGATCGAGATGTTGAGCCTACTGGGTCTGAACACTTCCCTCTGTAACTGGGTCCTGAACTTCATGACTGGGAGACCGGATTGGGAACAGCGTCTCCAGCACCACCACACTGAGCACTTGGGAACCTCAGGGCTGTGTGCTCAGCCCGCTGCTGTTCACTCTGATAACTCACGACAGTATAACAATGCACAGCTCCAGATTCTTCATCTGGCGAAAAACCTCACCTGGTCACTCAACATCAGCTCCATCAGCAAGAAAGCCCATCAGAATCACTACTGAGGAAAGCCTGTCTGCCTCCCCCCCCCCATCCTGACCATGTTCTACATGGAGAAGATCCTGAGCAGCTGCGTCACTGCCTGGTTTGGGAACTGCACCGCCTCCAGACCCTATAGCCAATAGTGAGGAGAGTTGAGATCATTGTCATCCGCAAAGCTAACTGCATTGTGGACGACAACACACACACACACACACACATACACACACACACACACACTCTTCACACTAGTACCATCAGAAAAGAGGTTCCAAAGCATTCGGGCCCTCAGACAAGAATGTGATGTTTTTTTTTCCCTCAAGCCATCAGGCTTCTCAACCAACACACACACACACACACACACACACACACACACACACACACATATTCAAATGTGTGCTGCTGTTACAACATAGTTGAATGCACACTTAATACACCTCATTGCTGCTCCTTCTGTCCTGTGCACATCGTGTTTGTCACTATTGTTTACATTTCTCTATTTTACAAGTTGCACTGCATAACATATACAGTAGGTTTACCGATCTGCGCTAGTTTAATATAGCTGGTTCTGGAGAAACATTGTCCTATTTCACTGTGTACTCCGTCAGCTATGTATGGTAGAAATGACAATTAAAGCTTCTTGACTTGACTCCTGACTTGCACATTGTTCAAAATACTGCTGTCTTCATTTGTGCAGTACAAATACACAGCTGCCTCCCATTTACTCTCACGGGAATCAATCTACAATGCAAAACTGCTGGATATGGCAACTTTTACTGAAAAGAATTGAATTTAGCTTCCAGAGGCGTTAATATTATTGAGCATTGTGTTGCGCAGTACTATCTGTAAGTGCATGGAAAAAGTTAAAACCGCTCTCTGTGCTAATGAGAGTACACGCATGTGGTTAATGTGTACACACGGTCAGGACGGTGCTGAAATGGACATAAAGAGAAGTGAGTGCACACAGTTTTCCTCTTCAGGGTCTTTCTGCCTTAAGTGCATGGAACATGGAACATGGATTGGTCAGGTTACACTTTACACTTTACATGCAGAGAACAGGCAAAATGGGACAAATTGTTTAAACACAAACTTGTGTTTAACGATGACCTTCATATGACCTGATTCTGTACGTTACACCGCCGCACTCTCCCCCTACTCTTTGGCCATTTGTCGGACCTCTGGACCTTTTAACTAGAATCCTTGAAGAGAATGAGTAGATGACCTGGGCATGAGGCTGGTTTCCTGCTTCCCACAGGATGTGCTAGAGAATTATAACAAGATGTCTCTGGCTCGATGCCCTATTATCGTTTATTCTCCTCTGTAACTTTCCATTGTTATCGGCGCGAGCTCGTCTCCAGCGCCGTACTTCACTTTCCATTTGCACCTTTGTAGCTCTGCTTTCTCTTTTTGTCTCGTGTCTTTTCTGGTTACTCTTTTGCTTTCGTTGTCTTTCAACTTTTATCAGACCATCTTTGGTATATGTGATGGTACAGGAAGTGTGGTTTGATGACCACGTCTGATATTTCTCATGTGCATTCGAGTAAAGTCATATACCTACTTTTTTGTCTACATTTGGACTTATTGAGCACTCCCTAATCCCGAACATTACATTTAAAGTGACGAGATTGCTTTGTTTTAAGAATACGTCTGTTTTATATTGGTCAAAATATCAAGTTAACCACAAGTAATCACAAAATCAGTGTTGTAATTATTTCTTGAAATGTATATATCAGTTTTATATTCAATATTAGAATGTAATGGACGGTATAATTCTGTTTCTGCGTTGTTCTTTCTCAGTTCAGTCTCTATTCAAATCTCATCTGTTCCTAATCTCTTACTCCTTGATTCAATAATCTGTTATTTCTGCGATCACAGGGAGTGCGCTCTCTCTTGCTCTCTCTCTCTCTCTCTCTCTCTCTCTCTCTCTCTCCCCCCATCTCACTCTCTCACTCTCTTTGTGCTGATGAGAAGCAGCAGACAGCAGGCTGGCTGCTGAGAGGTGTTGCCAGGCAGAGCACTCAAGAGGCAATAGAGGGAGGGAGTGAGGGAGGGAGGAGGTAGAACAGTGAGACTGAGAGAAGAGAAGTGTGTATGTGCGGGTGTGTGAGGGGGAGGGGTAGAACTGGCAGGCAGCCTGACTGAAAAGCCATGCAAGCTTCCCATATTAAAATGCGAGGGGTCACAGAACGAAGCACCGCATCCAGCCTCTTCGTTACTCCACATCCCTGTTATACCTAAAACCATCCACATGAATTGCTGCACGTCCCCGTACGACAAATTAAATATTGTGCTTTCTACACCGTAAATTGAGATTAACTCAGCATATCTCATCGGCAGAAAATACTAACAGTGATTTTCTTTGAATCTATTATAATAAGGATTTAGTAAAATGATACCTCGTTCCACAAGGGCATGGAATTATAAATAATTTGTTAAGTAAATATTCATCGAAAGAAGTGGGGCACGGTGGTTTAGTGGTTAGCACGTTCGCTTCACACCGCCAGGGCCCGGGTTCGATTCCCGTCTCGGTCATGTGTGTGTGTGGAGTTTGCATGTTCTCCCCGTGCCTCAGGGGGTTTTTCTCCGGGTTCTCCGGTTTCCTCCCCCGGTCCAAAAACATGCACGGTAGGTTGATTGGCACCTTGGAAAATTGTCCCTAGTGTATGAATGTGTGTGTGAGTGTGTGTCCTGCGTTGGGTTGGCATTCCATCCAGGGTGTATCCTGCCTTAATGCCCATAGACGCCTGAGATAGACACAGACTCCCCGTGACCCGAGGGAAGATCGGATAAAGCGCTAGAAGATGAATGAATGAATATTCATTGAGAGATTAAGAAATATGGCTGTTGCTACCCCCCCCCCCCCACACACACACACACACACACATGAGGAGGCACAAAATAGTATAGGATGTCCTATTCCAGCACGACAATGCCACTGAGCACAAAGCTATGGTTTTCCCTAATGGAGATGAATATCTTGAGTACTCTGCTCTAGGGCTCTGACCTCAATCATATTGAACACCTTTGAAATGAATAAGAGCAATGACTGCACCCCAGGCTTACCCTACTTGAAGGGAAACTAGATGTTAGTCTTGGTCGGGTGTCCACAAATATTTCTCCATATATTGTTCATTCCTTTTCTCGAACCACCCAAAAAGTCGTCTCTCACCAATCTCAGTAAGATCCTGGGTGTGTGGGTTATATATATATTTCATCAGCTCTGGCCCACTACCAGCCATGCTTTCTTGTTGCATCATTAGTTAATTTTCTGTGTTTATTTCTAAACAAGGCATTTGATTTCCTTTTTTTTAAGTTAAAGTTTATAAGCAGGTCATCTGAAGAATAAATTAGTAATATACCCAAAACAATTATCATTCTGGAAGAACACAGTGGTGTAAATAATACATGTATCTGTGACATACAGCATGTGGGTGTCCTCATAACTGGTCCATTAGTTTTAACTTATAATCCCCATACAAACTGCAGCGACAGCAGAGCATTTACAGTAGCGTATAAATTGCTACGGTCTTGGTTGTTTCGCCTTTGTCAAGTCAGTGACCTGAAACATGCTGTTAAAGTTGTTGAGAGTGAAAAAAAAAAAGGAATGCTGTTGAAAGGTTAAATAACCTGACCTAAACAACATGGCCTGTGTTCTTTACCTGGGATAGAGCTGGATATTTTGATTTTCATTCTGTGAACGTTAAAATGGGATCAGCTGTGAGTTGTTACACCCCTAATATTTATATAGTGTGTTCAAAAAGTCCCTCCGTAGTGGCGTGTAGAGCACATAGTTGATCACGTTTTTAAGAGGGTGATAAATAAAAGGATTTAGTTCATGGAAAATATCAAGCAGCTTTTCGAGTGAATCTCCTCCCTAATCTCAAGTCTTTTACATCCTCTAATAGGTTTTCTTCTGGGATTTCCCTGTATTTTTTGTCAATGTATTTATCTACATCCATTCCCATCAACTCAGACCCGCTTCCTTATCCCTGCGGAAGAAAAGCATCCCCACAGCATGATGCTGCCACCACCATGTTTTTACAGTGGGGATGGTGTGTTCAATCGTTTATCATTTTCTTTCACCTCCACATTTGTGTTTTGCATAAAATATGTTTAAAATTGTGCTTATAACATGACAAATGGTGGAAATATTTAAGGGTTATGAATACTTTTGCAATGCTGCCATATATTCTTGTTTAGTTAGACATTTGTAGTCTAAAATGTAGCTTTGCTTCAGAGTTAATATGAATGACCAAAATATGTCACACAGATTCCAAAAATAGCAGCAGTCAGGACAAAAGGCTTTCTGTTTTAACAGTCGAACACAGTAGACATTTGCCTTTAGAGAATATTTATAATAAACAGCATATGCTAAATAATGTCAACTTATGGAAGCTGTACAATAGGTCGAGTAATCAGAATATAAAACGAAAAGGATCAGTGATCAAAGGGAAACAAAGTGGAACAACGCTCTAGGGCTGTAACGATTCCTAAAGTAACTCAATAGCAAAAATTAATCGAGGCAAATTAATGTGCCTTAATGGTTTGTTTTATCCATTTAACTAAACACAGAGTCTCGTGCATAGCATTACTACTGATGCATCAGCTGATAAACATGGCGTGCTGTGGACAGGTAACGGAAGAGGCAGTAAAATGAAGGAAAGTGGAGGAACTGGGAAAACTAGTGAGGATCAAATTCAGGCTAAAGAAAACACGGCAGAAAGATTCCAGGGTTTGGGATCATTTCAGACTCAAACAGAAAACACTGTACATTTACCATTTGTAATTTGAAATAGATTATGTTTTTTTTTTTTTTTTTAATCAATGGTGCAAACTCACAGTTTGGATCGGATCATTTTCCGGATCCAGAAAAAAAATAGAGAAATCAAATCTAATTTGTTTTCCATTTATATAAATGTTCCAGCAAGGAAAATCTCATTTACATGAGATATGGATAATCCGAGCTGCTGTAGACTGATCAACATGTCCGGTTCATGTGAACACATGACTGCTCTGTCTAGTTATGAAATTACTTAAAAAGCAATATCAGCAGGAAAAAAAACAACTTTCCTTTTTTTTTAAATTAAGTCACGTGATCAAGTGTACAGCCATTACACCCCCTTATATAGTGCGTTCAAATAGTCCCTCCTCAGTGGCGTGTAAAGCAGGTAGTTGAGTATAAAAAGGGTGATAAATACCCTTTAAATAAATGCATTTAGTTTGGTGTATATATATATATATATATATATATATATATATATATACATATATATTCTGAATGTCATGATTCGAGCAGCTACACACTATACTTTCTCTACACGACCACTATGGAGGGACTTTTTGAACATATTATATTTGTATTTCGATGTAATTAAATTACATGTATTGATTACTCATTTAATTGCGGGAATAATTGTTTAATACTAATTAATAAATAATTAACAGCAAAAGCCCTACAGTCCTCTTCCTATTATTAATTTCAAAAAAAGAGAGAAATAAAAACCTTTCCACAAAAAACAATACCTTTTCAACCAAACTATTTGCATGTAATAAACTAATTTAACATTATGTAATTTCACTATACTAATTTAAAATGATATTTTATTATATTGAATGTTTTTTAAGAAAATAAAAATGTACCTGCATATTTCTAAACGTATCAAGAAAGGACTGTGGGTAATCTGTAAATTACTCGTTAAAACCTAGTTAATAGCTCGTATCTGTTTTTTTGACACTAAACTGAATTTTTAAAGGAAGAGCTTTGTCGTGCAAAACTGTTTAATCTCTTTAAGCTCTTTATAGTAAATTTTATTGAAAAAAAACGTTTATGTCTAAGATTTGGGAACAGTACTGTCTGGGATAGCAGCAGCTCATCACAGTGTGAAATGCCATGTGATTGTAGGCGTGCAGCTTCTGTCATATGAACAAACTTCATGCTGCAGTTGGCAGGTAGACATGAAAGAGCCTGTGCCCTTATGCAGCTCCATAGGACACAAGCACACAGATTAAACATTAATTGCTTTCGTTTAGCCCATTCTCATGTACAGCGCCCTCTGTGGTTGATGCAGTGCATTGCAGCGCTGATTGCTGTTGCTCAGCACAAGGCCCCCTTTTGAGAGATTCCATTTACAATAAGATTTTTCTCTGCATAAGCTCAAGGCGTTGGGCATGAAAAAAAAAAACAGCTATTTCACTTGCTGTTCCTTCATTTCTTGCATTTCCATCAATTTGCTTTCTGTCTTTCTTTTTTTTTTCTCCTGCCCCAGGTCTTCAGGGGCAGACGCTAATGAGCTGCAGTGGGGATACAGTGTCACAGTGCAGATGCAACTGTAACAGCTTGGGAGCTTGGGTACAGCTCCATGCCATATTACCTTAACTATGTTATTAAACAGTGATCACTTATTTATTAATGACTGATGCACACACACACACACACACACACACACACACTCGTTCCCCTTGGCAGCATTAGGCGGTGTTCTTCAGCTCTGCTTCACATTTACATGGTAATTTAGGGCGAGGTGCAGGTGGATGATGTGTCCTTTTGAGACAAGCGTGCTGGTGGAATGTTAGCACATCTCTGCTAAATTCTGCATCGGCCCCAAGAGTGCATGACTTTTAAATCAAGATGGAGAGAGAGAGAGAGAGAGAGAGAGGGAGAGTGGATGTCCATATAATCCAATTCTTTGTTTATGTTTAATGCTGTCCATGTTTAATTATGTTTGTTAATTATGTTCTCCCGGTACAGTTTTCTTAATGAGTACGACACCAGACACACATTTATTGATCAATTTTATTTCCTTACTTGTTACTCTGTAAAACTACTTTAGGACATTGTCACTTGTTATAAGTGTTATATAAATACAACTGAATAACAGCAGAACATTGTGCGTAAACATGTAAATAAAAGCAATATGAGCTAACTTGTATTACATTTTCAGCATACAGGCAGAGGGACTTAAAGCTGAGCAATTGAGGGTTAAGGGCCTTGCTCAAGACCCACTAGTGGCAGCTCGGTGGTGGTGGGGTTTTAACCCATGATCTTCTGGTCCAGAGCCCAAAACCTTAACCACTGGACTACACCACCTCCCACTTCAGATTATTACATGCATACATGTCTATTTATAGTACAAGTCTCACATAAACTGATCAGTTTTATTGCATTAATGACGTCAAATCAATCTCAGATTAATATTGTAGAAAGTGAGAATTTATGAGCTCGATCGAAGATGCTTCTAGAAGCACCGGCACAAATCATTTAAGATTTATATGTGGCTCGTCTATTGTTTTATTGGGGAGGTAAAGATTTTTTTTGAATAATATGTTGCCAGGGCTGGTAATATAATTGGTAAAAATGTCACTTCATATCATGGCAGTGTAATAAAGGGATAATAATATCGTTATAATACACACCTACGTACGACACTAAACAGATACGTTTCTTTATTTTACACCGTGTACGCGCAGCCTTTTTAAAGTATAAAATGAGTCAATTACATTTCCTGAATATTGCATTTAATAGTTTTCTTTTGCAGCTTTTATTTTTGCTTCAGTTTTGATCTTTTTGCATTGTGCAAAAAATCTGTACATTTTATATTTGTAATTTTGTGGAAGATGGTGTGTTTTTTTTTTTCTTTCCCAGAACCAGTACTCTTACCATCACGCTAGAGACCATTATTGTGTCTTAGTGTGCCTCTAAAGTACTACTGTTCTCAGTCACAAGTACTTGAAAGTGATTTTGTTTTATTAGCGCAGGCGTTACGGCTATACCGGCCATCAACAAGCCACTATTCTAAGTGACAGTGTGAAGGTTATACACTATAGTTCTCTCAGTTGACATGAATGTGTTTTTCTGAGGTTTTGAGATATAATTAGTGCAATATGAGAATCCAATCATGCTTTATTATTGTTTTTGGTCAATTCTTCAGCCCTTCCTCTCTGTTTCTCTGTTTGTTTGTCCATAGTTATCTAGATAGTTTAGATAGGATTGGTGCTGCAGACTACCAGCCTACAGAGCAGGACATTCTGAGAACCCGAGTGAAGACCACTGGAATTGTCGAGACCCACTTCACCTTCAAGAACCTGCACTTCCGGTGAGTTCCGGTGCTCAATACCTTGTATACCCCTGTGTTCTCTTTCTCCAGTACAGAATACCATAAAGGTATTCTTAAAAGGCTGGCACAGTCTTATTTGTGTATTCGAAGCTCCTTCAACCTAAGGTTTATTCTTTTTCCGGAGGGGAAGTCAATAACACAAGCATGTGTTTAGTAGATTTAGTAAACTTAAACTGATTCGCACCTGAATTTCATTATATACTTTATTAAAAACCTCTCAACAGACCCAAATCAGAGGTATGCCACAGCAAGGTAAATCCAACAGTCTCTAAAAGAATAACATTGGAGAATCAAAGCATGAAGAGGAGTTTATTCATTCATTCATTCATCTTCTACCGCTTTATCCGATCTTCCCTCGGGTCACGGGGAGTCTGTTCCTATCTCAGACGTCTATGGGTATTAAGGCAGGATACACCCTGGATGGAATGTATCCTAGGTTTTTCTCCGGGTTCTCCGGTTTCCTCCCGGTCCAAAAACATGCACGGTAGGTTGATTGGCACCTTGGAAAATTGTCCCTAGTGTATGAATGTGTGTGTGTGTGTGTGTGTGTGTGTGTGTGTCCTGCGATGGGTTGGCATTCCGTCCAGGGTGTATCCTGCCTTAATGCCCATAGACGCCTGAGATAGGCACAGACTCCCCGTGACCCGAGAAGATCGGATATAGCGGTAGAAGATGAATGAATGAATATATATATATATATATATATATATATATATATATATATATATATATATATATATATATATATATATATATATATATATATATATATATATATAGTGGCTTTTAGAATGTGCTGTAAGGAAATTATATGTTATGTATAAATGTATGTTTACATATATGACAATTGGGCAAATTCATGGTATTCGCAATGGGCTACATAAACTGCATCAGGGCCAGTCCGAAACGCAGGATACAGCTAAATGCATCCTTTTAAGGGAGAACATATTATTTCTCTTCCAGTTGTGTATTCCCAGTTGTTGGATTGAAAGTTTGAAAGCAGCCTTATAGCAGTGTTGTTAACTGTTACATTAAACTTTATTAACTCTTGTTAACCTTTATATAAATCAGCCCACTAACATCCCTGTTACTGTTTAAATGTCTTGTAAGCATCTTATACATTATTATATACTTATATATGCACTCACTGAGCACATTTATTAGGACCACCTTGTACACCTATTCATTCATGATATACGCTGAACCTGTGGCAGCAGAGCAATGCATAATTCCCTTGCCTTTATGGGCCGGCAGCTTCAGTTAATGTTCCCATCTACCATCGGAATGGACCAAATGTGTTCATGGTGATTTCGATTTCTTGTTGAGATGTTTTGAATGCTTCTCATATTAGCGGTACATCCAAGGAGCAGCAATTCTGTGAACTCCTGAAACGCCTTGTTACTGGCAAGTTTGAGTTGACAGAAAGGTGATGATTATTGGTATTATGTCTAGGAGAACAGCACGGAAAAATTCACACGTCAAACTTTGAGGTAGATGAGCTACAAGAGCAGAAGACTGTGTCTCATTCCACCTCTGTCAGCCAATAAAAGAAAGCAGATGCTGCCATGAGAACAGACTCATCAAAGATTAAAATAAAGAAGCCCGGTCTGATGATTTTCAATGAAAAAGATCAGAATGTGGCACCACCAGCATGAATCCATGGACCAAACCCTTACATAAACACTGCAGGCTGGTGGAGGTGTTGGAATGATGTGGGGGAATATTTTCTTTGCACATTTTGAGAATGTTAATAATAATTAATAATGTTAATAATTCTGTTTGAACAAATTTATTTATGGCTATAATTTTACAAATCACCTGATAGCTGCCTCCAACAGGATAATGCACCACGCAACGAAATACCAGTCATCTCCAACTGGATCATGAGCATGGTGTTCCCAGTCACTATATCTAAATACAAAAGAACAGTCTTGGAGTGTAAGTAGAACAGGACATTTCTGGTATTAAAGTCTATCTAAAAAAATATGCTGGAAAACTTGAGAAGAATCTCAAAATGTTTCAGCGCCGTGTGGAATTCATGGCACCAGTATTGAAGCTGTGTAAAGAACAAAGCAGCCTACTCACTATTGGGATAGAGTTACTAATACATTTTTGGAGTGCATTTATTCATTCATTCATTTCCTACCGCTTTATCCGATCTTCCCTCGGGTCACGGGGAGCCTGTGCCTATCTCAGGCGTCTATGGGCATTAAGGCAGGATACACCCTGGATGGAATGCCAACCCATCGCAGGGCCCCACACACTCACATTCACACACACATTCTTACACTAGGGACAATTTCCCAAGGTGCCAATCAACCTACCCTGCATGTTTTTGGACCGGGGGAGGAAACCGGAGAACCCGGAGAAAAACCACCTGAGGCACGGGGAGAACATGCACAAACTCCACACACACACATGGCCGAGACGGGAATCGAACCCGGACCCTGGCGGTGTGAGGAGAACGTGCTAACCACTAAACCACCGTGCCCCACGGAGTGTATTTATAATTTTTGTAAATTATTCAATTGTTAGGTACTAATCCTGCATAATCAAAACATCTGCGTGTGTATCTATCTATCTATCTATCTATCTATCTATCTATCTATCTATCTATCTATCTATCTATCTATATATATATATATATATATATATATATATATATATATATATATACACACACACACAGTTATTTGTCCATTGTTTTAGCACACAAAGATAAAAGCATAAAGTGTGTGTATTATTACAGTTCTGTATTAATAACAGTTTATAATTAAAGCATAACATTGATGCATTTTGTGTCAAGTTCCAGAGCCATAGTTCAAACCAAATACATTTGAACCAGATTTTTTCTGCTGCTTATATCAGTTTGATTTCTAATGCTGAGTTTAAAGCGCTATCAGTAATCACTATATCCTGGTCCATGTCAAGGCGGATGTTGGGTGTGAGGCAGCAGTACACCTTGAATACGACAGCAGTTTGTTACAGTGCACAATGCACACACTGATTTATTTCTATAGACATTTTGCCCTGGCTAGTCTTTCACCTATGGAAAGTGTAGACAAAAGCCACATGCGCATGGGGAGAACTTGCAAGTCCCTGAAGCTGTGAACGAGCATTGCAGTTCACTGCACCAGTACACCGCCCACCATAAAAATCAATAAGCAATGATCGATAACGTTTAATACTTCATATGTGCACAGCTTTTGTTCTGAGAGAGTTTCATTCGACTTCCATATTTGAATAATCACCCGTACATTACTTGGAGTTTTTAATCGTCTCATTACGTAATCCTAATCAGTTTGTAATCTGTTAATTGCTGCTAAAATGCGTGTGTATCTTCTGGCTGTTACAGCACAAAAATATTAAAAGGACATTTATTTTAGGCTTGTGTGTAAATGTGTGAGAGTGGCTTTTACCTCATGTGATGAACTCATGACGATTTAACTTTGCGAGAGAATGCTATCTCTCTTCAGGAAGATTTGAGAGAATTATTAGAAACGTTTTCCCCGTCTGCAATGCATATATGAAGAGACGCATGGTTTATTATTAATATTCTATTATTGATCCTTCAATTAAAATGCAACACTGGGAAGTCAGTAATGTTACGATCCTCCAGTACTTGAAATGCAAAAGTGGAAATGCCACTGTAACTCCGTGATTTAATAATAAGTGTGACAGCTTGCGGAGCGCGTATAATAAATTCACTCCTTCATTTTATTACATTTTATGTTGCGACCTTATTGGAAAATGTATGAAATCTTTTTTTCATCCCGACACTCTACATTCCATAATGACCAGGCAAAAAAGAAAAGACTGAAATATAACAGAAGTAATACAGACTGTTTGCTGTGACACTTGAAATGTAGCCCGGGTGCATCCAATTTCTCTGGATCACTTTAGAGATGCTTATACGCATTATTTGGTGTCCGTCTGTCGCAATTTGGAAAGTCAAACACCTGTCTAACAAGTGAAATGCAAAATACAGGCCACATGGTCAAATGATCTTCCTGCAGAGAGTGTGTGTGTGTGTGTGTGTGTGAAACAATGGGAATATTGCATCAGTGTAGCACTGCACCGCTCTGCGCTGTATTGCAGTGTGAACAAGTGGAAGTGTCTCCTAAGTGTGATATAGTAAAGTGTTGCAATGCTGATTGAAGAGTTTTTCCCTCCTTCATTCTCATCACATGGTTTAGAGATCGACCACATTGAGGTTCCTTTGTACCAGAATTGGTACAGCCTGTATGATGAGTCCTGGTCGCTGGAGACTTTTATTTTATGAATTCTGAATGCTGTTGCGGTCGTAGGAACACATGTTTTTAACACAAGGCTCGGAGCTCTTCAGGCTTTGATCTAATGCCTTGGTTTTTCCTGTGGCGCACTTTTTCAGCTGTAAAACCTTATATATTCAAGCCTCTCCAAATCATGTCTAATCTCCTCTATCAGTCAAAGGTGGATTCCAATTAACCATCTCTAAAGTGATAGTGATTCTGATCTCTGGGAGACGCCCGATCCAAATCAAAACCTCGAAATTCATATTCATGTGGGATATTTTACTTTTTAATATCACAAATCTGTTTTTGTTTGTCATTGTTATGTGGATTATAGCTCGATGTGATTTTTATTTATTTATTTATTTATACCGTTTTGCACGAGGCACAAAATCCAACACAGTATAATTTGACTATACAATTCATATAAAATGTATACAATATACTGTATGACAAACATGCGCACTTTTAAATAGAATGAAGTGTCCCAGCTTTTTTTCAGTGCAACGCTTATGTGGGATTAGCGCTTAATCCTTTTCAATTTTAGTTCTATTTACTCTCCAATGCTGTCAACTAGGTGATGCCTTGAACGTATAAAGAACATTCATTCATTCATTTTCTACCGCTTTATCCGATCTTCCCTCGGGTCACGGAGAGCCCATCTCAGGCGTCTATGGGCATTAAGGCAGGATACACCCTGGATGGAATGCCAACCCATTGCAGGACACACACACACACACACACACACACACATTCACACACACATTCATACACTAGGGACAATTTTCCAAGGTGCCAACCAACCTACCTTGCATGTTTTTGGACCCTGGGAGGAAACCGGAAAACCCGGAGAAAAACCCCCTGAGGCACGGAGAGAACATGCACAAACTCCACACACACATGACCGAGACGGGAATCGAACCCGGATCCTGGCGGTGTGAGGCAAATGTGCTAACCACTAAACCACCGTGCCCCTAACCGTATAAAGAGCATCTGCAACTAAATATGAAATGATTAACCGCTGCTAAAGTATATGACTTTGGACATGATTGTAGCTATAGTGATCGTATCCCTTTGTTTCCTTCCATGTTCTATTTCTTCAGACAGTCTTTTTAGCTCTTTCCCTGTCTTACCCTCTCTCCCTCTCTCTCTCCCTCTCTCTCTCCCTCTCTCTCTCTCTCTCGTTTACTTAATTCAGCTTTAAAAATGGATGAGACTGAAATAAATCTGTTAATTTATGCAAAGACTTCATGCTTGCCACAAACCACACACCGTGACTCTGAAATGCTCATTTTTGTTCTGCATTGTGTGGAATTGGGGCGACTGTACAATCTGCTCTGCACCCTGACAAATCAGGTCCATTAGTCCATAAGTTCTTCATCACTATGATACTGATAATGTTATGATAAAGCTGTTATTGGAACACAAAGTAGGTTAGGACCCAGTTACACATAATCTAAACTCAATTTGATGTCTCAAATAAACATCGTCGTATTACAAGTATAAAACTAATTTTAGAATTGCTTTCTTAATATGCTGGTTGAAACTTGAGTTGAGAGAGGAGCCTAGTTATATAGAGATTGAGACGAATGACTGATGTCATTAAGTGCATCATGTAATTACTCTATGAAACCCTTTGAGAAATGAGTCACGTATGTTTGACACACACGAACACACACACACACACACACACACACAAATATCTCTTAGGTTCGGAATGATGCGCAATAAATCTCATACAGACCGAACACTGAATAATAATAATAATAATAATAATAATAAGATATTTATGTTGGGGTTAACATGTACAGTTGTGGTGGAACGTGAGCCCATGCTTTATCATGTCTTCCCAGGCTGTTTGATGTGGGAGGTCAAAGGTCAGAAAGGAAGAAGTGGATCCACTGCTTTGAGGATGTGACTGCCATCATCTTCTGCGTGGCTTTAAGTGGTTATGACCAGGTGCTGCATGAAGACGAGACCACGGTGAGAGAAATCCTCCCTGCGCACCCCGACGTGCCACTAGATAAACAACAACAACAACAACAACACATACAAATCATGCTTTACATTTTCAAAGAAAGACTATATTTACACCTTTTATTAGAGATACAGAGATTAACCAAACAGATTATATATATATATATATATATATATATATATATATATATATATATATATATATATATATATATATATATATATTTATTTATTTATTTATTTTTTTTTTTTAAGTGATAGACTCATGTTATACAGTTAAATCAAAGAACATATACAAGAATATATGCATAATTAAATGCCACATATATATTTAGATTGATAAATTGATAGTTTTATATAGTTACATTCAAAAGTGTTCACAAAATAACAAACTGCAATCTGGTGTGGCAGAAAAACAGATGAAAATAAGACCCCTAAAGATAGTGCGGTAAAGATTGGCGAGTACACTCGGATTATTTTAGTGTATTTTCACTGTTTCTGGCTTTTCCCGGAACATTTCACTGCATATCCCTTTTCACAGATATGTCAAGACGTTTGGAGAGTAACGTAGCGTATCGGAAAGCTGTTGTGGCTCTTATACATTCACTTACAATTATAAACATACAACGCATTAACACGTAGTACATTTCCTATTGCAGGACATTGTAATGACGTTGAAGCACGTTTAGTAAATTCTACAAAATACCACAATCCCTTTGTGCCTTTGATCACTTCATTTACACTTACCTGATTAACATGATGCACATTATGTTTATTTATTTATTGTTGTATTGTTGTATATCAACTCAAAATGCCCAGTAGCAATGTTTAGTGCACCCAAAATATATAAGACATACTGCTTAAAGATTTTGCACATGACATCATTCTCACAAACACTGTTTTTAAATCCCACACCAAATGAATTAGTTAATTCGTAAAGACTTAATTGGATTTTGTTTACTAGGTCCATTTTCTCATTCTAAAATAGAACAACACATTTCTGGTTTTGCATCACACAGATTTATACAGACCAAAAAGCAAAGCTGTAGCACACAAGTTTCCATAAAGTGCAAAATGAATGATTAAATATTATTATTATTAATATTATTAGGTTATTTTATAAGATGTGATATAACTTCGATTTGGTCTTTAGTCCAGATATACAAAATATTGAAAAACACTTCACTAACGATCTGATTATAATCAAAAATGAAAATCAAATCGTTTACTTTTCAGTGAAGGCTTTAACTATACATCCAACACAATCCACATCCAGCGTTCCTGCAGAATGAACATTTATATTTATTACCTTCACCTTCAGGGAGAGAAAAAAAGATTGATTGTGTCCAAACTACACAAGTCTTGATCTCAGCTAGGGACACATCTCAATGATGGATCATCGTGATATTTTAAAGACTTCAGCTGCTTAAAAACAATAAAAACACCTTAATTTATGGCCTGATGGCTGGTAACAGGATTGTGTAGATCTGACCATTAGTCTTAATGCTGCTGTATTACAGTGGTGGATAGAAGCTGAGACCTTGCTGGAGATGGATGCATTATAAATTGTGGTTATTTATACAGAGATGAAAATGTGGGGCGTAGATGCTTACACTTTTACGGTTTACATCCATCTTCTCTACATGCCTGATCTCTGGCTTCTCTGGCCACATTCTTTTGCTCCTATTTCAGAATGTTTTCTTCCTCTAGACCACATACATACAAAGTCAAATACTCGACTGCTTATAATTTATCTTCTTCTCTATACAATGAGTACAAAACCTGTACTGTGTGATTTGTATTTATTATGCTGTTTCTCCCTGGAACTCCTCTGTTCCGTACACTTTGGTGACTGGATCTGCTTACGCTGTATTTCCACGCCAGTGAGTGTGAATGGCTGTGATCGTGTATGTGTTGCGCGCGTATGAGGGGAGTTACGATGGGTTGATACGCTCAGGGCTATTGTGATATGACGTCTGTCTGGTCGCGCTGATCTTCAGTGGCCTCGCGCCACCTCCTCTGCGTGTGCGTGTCTCCCTCCAACCATCTCAGCTCCTCTTCTGCCGTCTCTCACCGCGGCTCTGCTATCTAACCAATCGTCAAAATGCTAAAAAGCAAAAGTGCTTCTTCAGATGGCCTGTCCACCAGACCATAACCACAGGTACGAACCCTTACCCCTTACTACCACTGGCAAAGAGCATTATGATGATTGAAAGCAGCACTGCTTTTTGCCTTGTGTTGCTTCTGCTTTTGTGTTTTCTGTTGATTGTAGTTAAAAAGAAAAGGGACAAATCATTAATATTTGATTTGTAGATGATTGATTAACAGTCCTGGTGTAAATCATATGCACCTCACACATTCCTCATTTATAATGCACTTTTCATTTCGCATTTATCTGACAAATTCAGGACCATGTATTTAACACAATAATTAGTGTAAATGCTCCCACGCTGTCCTCATTATTCTCTTATAGTTAAGTTTTAATGCAACACTTTGCCTGGGGATGTGGCTTTCTTATTCATTCATTTGCTTTCAAATTAGAACATTTTCAATTTTTTTCTGATTTCCTTCCTTTCCTTTCACTGCTCTTACTGCGATTATACTAATAATACCGTGTTCCGATCATGTGTTCTAATAACAATGTGTGATTTTGCTTCGGTGTGTGTGTGTGTGTGTGTGTGTATGACTCCGAGCAGACTGTCTGACACCGTTGTTTTTAAACCCACAGAACCGCATGCACGAGTCCTTGAAGCTGTTTGATAGCATCTGCAACAACAAATGGTTCACCAACACCTCCATCATCCTTTTCCTTAACAAGAAAGACATATTTGAGGAGAAAATAAAGAAATCGCCCTTAACTATATGCTTCCCCGAGTACACAGGTAAAACCCTGACCACATGATGATCTTTCAGTTCAGTTCAAATGAGAATTTTTTGGGGGATAATTAACAATATTCAGAAAGTAATAGAGCCTAGTCTTGTCCACTGTTCATGTTCATTATATACGAGCATGCTGTTGTTTTTATCAGGCAGTCAGTGTCAGGTCTTCACACTGTGATCACTGTATAGACATGTTTATGTTTATTTTTATACAGTTTGAGATTTCATGACGTATTTTTGCCCCCCCTTCCCCCTTCCGCGCACTACTTTAATGCTACCATTTCATATTTCTATAAATCTGAACTTCTCCTACTTCGCATTGCTCATACCCTGCTTTCTCTCATTCTCTTCTATCATTTTATTTCTATTTCTTTGCCTGTTCTCTTTTGTGTTGCGCTTCAGGGCCGAACATGTTCCTGGAGGCAGTGGCTTACATCCAGTCACAGTACGAAAGCAAGAACAAGTCCCTCAATAAAGAGGTGTACGCGCACATCACCTGCGCCACCGACACCAACAATATCCAGTTCGTCTTCGACGCCGTCACTGATGTCATCATCGCCAACAATCTGCGCTTCTGCGGTCTATACTGAGCCCCGGGCGTGCACTCGGATCTGTTAAATGGTCCTGTTTTTGTTTTTGTTTGTTTTTTTTTTGTTTTTGCAGAATGAAAGAGCCATCTCCTAAGTCACAAGCAAGTTCAGTGTAAAAACCCGGCTATTGATTTAGGCGCAGTGTGGAAGTGAATTTTTGAGTTCATGTTTATTAACAGTTTAAGCGAGCTGACCCCGGGATTAGATAGCAGTAAAAATACACATCAGTACCCTGTCATGTCACCTAAAAATGATCTCCGTCATTATTCAAAGGCCAAGTTATGAAGCAAAGTGTGGTCAAATCATCACAAAAAGCTTGCAAAGAATGTAGCATTGTTTGCCCCTGATTTCTGTAGCACACACACACACACACCCACACACACACACACACACACACACACACATATATTCATTCATTCATTCATCTTCTACCGCTTTTATCCGATCTTCTCTCGGGTCACGGGGAGTCTGTGTCTATCTCAGGCGTCTATGGGCATTAAGGCAGGATACACCCTGGATGGAATGCCAACCCATCGCAGGGACACACACACACACACACACACACACACATTCATACACTAGGGACAATTTTCCAAGGTGCCAATCAACCTACCGTGCATGTTTTTGGGCCGGGAGGAAACCGGAGAACCCAGAGAAAAACCCCCTGAGGCACGGGGAGAACATGCACAAACTCCACACACACACATGGGCCGAGACGGGGAATCGAACCCGGTCCCCTGTTGGATCAGTGAGTTGGCCATGTGAGGCTGCAATGCCCCCCCCGCACACACACACACACTACACACACACACACACCACACACACACACACCAAAGACACACTTAACACACTGAACCTACACCCACATGCACAACACAACATATATACTATATATATTATGCATGACGTATATATGATTCGGCTTTTGTACCCCTTATGATGGATATGATTACAGATTCACAGTTACACCGCAGCATAACACCCCATCCATGCCCAATAGTTGATATTCTTTCCCCAGGCACACCACACACACACACACACACACACACCAGATACTATACACAATACTTCTCCACTTGTATCCACACAAATCAACCTATATTACAGTTTTCTGCTTTTCATCCACATAGTCAGTCTTCCCTCCTCTTTCCCTCGTATAAATTACTATCCCTATATCTGCTAACAAAACTCCATTACTGATACCCACTACATCATATGCCTGATTGTATTGCGGCCATACCCACATGAACTTGTACTCTGCAAAATGTTGCCGTACAGCCACCATTACTTGCCACACTACACCTTCATGAACACACACAGTGCACACACAATATTGTGTCACATCAACACACACACACCCACATACACACACTTATACACACACTAGAACACACTTGTCATATATTATATCATCAAGATATATATTATATATATTATATATATATCATTACAGTCGTATTACCGTTTTCTAGACCTCCATTTTGAAAAGTACAGCCGCATAATTGATCACTTTGTCCTTTTATGTCAAAATTCATCATATTCAAAACTAAATTGATTCTCAACAGGAATCAAAATTCACTTGATAATGTTCCTTTCTGTCAGGGACTCTGTAGTGAAAGTTCCTCCTCGTCAACTAAAAACTCAAATTACACACTATACCACCTGTTTGTATTACTCCTGTTAAACTCTCAAAACGCTAAAAGTATAAGGTTTTATATTTACAGTGGGACTGAGAGGTTTTAAAATGGGGATTCGTTTTGAAAAATATAAATATATTATATATTTTTTTTTTTTACCTCATGTTCATGGTGTATATAGTCAAAGCTGTGATTCCACTTAGATTTTTTTTCTGCAGATCAGATATAATAACAGAAACTGAAGATTAATTAGGAGTGATCAAACCACATATGTCGTCTTTTTTTTTATTATATATATATATATATATATATATATATCTATATATATATATATATATAACTGTCTGGTGTTGTGTTTTAAGCTTATGCGTTCAGTAAATGTGTCTTAGCTATCGGTCATTCAGTACAGTGTAATGATAGTGTCAGAATGGCTGAACTAATACACTCAAGTTGCCTGGTGTGTTTCGGCTCTAGTCTATAACTTATTCAAAGCCTACAACCAATCTCTCCTTTATCTCCTCGTCCTCCAAACCTGTGTCACTGCTTATTTCAGAACTTCAATGGGAGGCAGGTAGTAATTTTATACTAGGTTTGGCTGAGAAAAGCAGGAAGAGCAGACTGTAATCTATAATGTTGCGAAGGCATCACAAAGAATCATGGTACTGGATTTAATTAGAAAAGGAGGGTGCTGTTTTAGCTTCATTGCAATATTCTTTTATCGTTCGTATATCATTTAATACGAAGCACTTTGCAAAAGTCGAATACTGGAGTCAGAAAACCCTCAGCACATACAGTACTTAATGTAACCGTTATCTACATGGATGTATGTCAAGTTAGGTAGCTGTTTCGCTAATGGATGGCCTCAGAGCTATATTTGCCATATATTTTAGGTGTCCTCATTTCCCTATTGCGCCTTGATTGTACAGCGCCACTGAGAGTATCGCTGCCGGGTCACTTTATGACTCTTAAATGAAGCATCGATAAGATTTGCGTAGTCATTTGTTCCTAATGCTGGAAACTCCAAAACCAAAGCAGCAGCATATCAGGGTTTAGTTACACTGCAGTATTTCCAATGAATTATATTTGGTGCATAAAATGCTATAAAGCATTGAGATTGTGCTTATTCACTGGCAAGGCTATGACTTAGTCGCTTCTTTTCCCCCCCTGATTAAGTGAGCAGTCTTCAGATGAAATGCAGTTTCATAATAGGATGTTCTGCTGCTGATGATGCCAGCTCCTCCTGCTGTTCAAGTAGTTTTCAGTACGAGTGTTGATGTGCGTACAAACACCGGCTTAGTGATAGAGGAGCATTGCATTCTGAATCAGTGTGCTCTTGGCATCTCAGCTGGAAGGTCATTATGTGTCTTGTTGCAAACACAAAACAAACACTTCACCCTCTTATCCATCAGAAATGTGAGAGGCTTTCCATGTTAACAACGACCTTCTCCCAGCCCTCTATTTCATTAAATGAATATGTTTAATGAAGATGTGCTTAAAACCTACCTTTCCACCAGACTAAAAGCTTTACGCTTCTGGTTAGGTAAATGATAAGCATCAACTGAACAGGGAATGCTGATATGTTGGTCCAGAGATGTACAAGAGATTAGTTTATTTATTTATTTATTTTTTGCAGATTTGTGTGTAATTGAATCAGGGGCACATTCCCGTGGTTTCGTATGGGCTACAACAGCTGCTGCTGTAGCAAGACGGTTGCCAGCATGGACTCTGATTTGTCATTAAATAGAAAGAATCCAGTTGACATATTAGCTGCTGGAATGAGTTTTATAGCCAATGAAAAGCAAAATTCAGTTGAGGAATTTTGAAAGGGCACTGTACAAGAACTTTACAGTAAAAAGAGCCCCCTTTCAGTGTTGCAAGGGATATTTAGATCTCTTTCGCAGCAATCATGTTTCATTCATTCATTCATTCTGCGTCGAGTAGCATTAACACTACCATTGTTGGACTTTTCACTCATTAGTCATAACACAGGACACTTGCCTCACATCTGGAAATAATGCCATCCATGATTAAATAACACCTGGACTGGAAAATCGGTTTCCTTATTGGTTTTATTGAGTTTATAGTGCCATCTGTTCACACTTTCATTTCAAAGCACCTAGATGTAGACTTTGTGTAATACCCCGCTATCTGATGACAGAGTTAATAGTCTTTGTCGTTTTGGTGTCTGTGCTGTAGTTGTGTCAGTCACTGCTCTTGGTTATTTATTCAACAATGGATGTGTATTTGTGTGTATGTATTTATATGAAATGAATAAAGTTGCACTTGAAGTGCATTGTGTGGGCTGTTTTTTTCTCGCTGCCTTCCTGCATACAAACACATGCATCCAGATCGCACAATTCTACTCTCACACGGAAAGTTTTACCAGCATCATTTAAACTAACTTAAATAACATCTGCTTCCCTCAGTCTGGTGGGTTGCCTACGTTGGCCTGAATGACCTTTTCCTTTCTGATTTTTCGCTGGCTAACCTGTTCTGCCTTCTTTTTTTCCCTCCCCTCCGTATTCTGTTCTTTTCCTGCAGAATCGCATGCACGAGTCTCTTATGCTGTTTGACTCCATCTGCAACAACAAATTCTTCATTGACACTTCCATCATTCTCTTCCTCAACAAGAAAGACCTGTTTGCTGAAAAGATCAAGAAATCACCCTTGAGTATCTGTTTCCCAGAGTATACGGGTAAGATCTCGCATGACTACAGACCGAATCCGGAGTGAACTTAACTAAACATTAAATATGTTTTTATGATTTTTTTTTTAGAATAATTGAACAGATGAGTGTTACTCTTTTCATATGTTTTTTTAGACGCTTGGGATAACTTGGCTTGCTTTTCTCCTGGTAATATTCTTTAGCCCCATCCAGAACTTTTAGCTGTAACAGTTTGATTCTTTTTGCACATGGAAGGACCAGTGGGGAAATCGTTGGATGTTTGTAGACCATTGACAGCTTACTTGCAGGAGAGGGTTAAAGGCTAACATGAGCTTCCTATGACAGATATGACCCCATCTTTTTGAACCGATACCGGTAAGATCAGCTTTGTTGGGGTCATACCACATCGAAGTCATGTCTGTCAGAAATGAATTTTTTGTTCCCATGGGTGCAGTATGCAGGGATTGGAAACTCAGCATCAATCTTAACTCGGCCTAATGGCTTTTACGTTCACAACAGATTCGGAGTAGGGTATCGGAGTTGGGTATCATTTTAATTTAGCGTTTCCGACTCCACTTAACGATTCCCAGTTTTGATTCCAAACGCTGAGCGAGTCGCAGATGCGTAGTCATGGTGGACATGCGGAAGGTACAAAAAAAAAGCAATGAGGAATCGAAATTTACATTTTATATCTGATTCCAAAATCAGAATCGATTTTCGCTTGGCAACCCTAAGAGAGACCGGGAGAAAGTACAAATACAATACCCATATATTATTCACAATACAATACATGACATGTTTAAATTGAGCAACCATTTGAAATTAATCAGTGGAATCGTTCTCAAAAACAGTTAGGGGGAGTGAGGAGACCAGTGGCGGACTGGTTTAGGGAGATGGATCTTTTCCTGTAGGTGTCTGATTCAGGATTCAGTTTGCTCTGGGAGTCTCTTGGTGTTTTTTTGTTTCCTGATGCACCAGATCTTTTCAGGTGGTCAGCTCTCAGACTTTCACTACTATGAAGTCATGCTACTGTTATTGATGCAGAACGCAGGTTAGCATTATTTTACTCAAATTCGGAAGACTTTTCCTGAAAGACATTTTCTGGATACAAAGCACATGTTACACTAAAAACTGTATATATTGTTCAGAATTGATGGAACCTTTCCAAATGTGCAAGCTACTCATTCCACACTCCCTAGTGCACTTCTTTACCATCAAACTGTGTTCTGACCGCAAGCCATATGTTCCCTCTCCTCCAGAGGATGTGGTGTTCATAGTTTTCAAAAAGAAAGTAAAATCTCGATTTTTTTTCAATGACCCAGAGAGAATGGCTGTTAAAGTTAATGCAAATTGACTGTAACGGCACTAATGTTATTAATGC
>JACRUU010000019.1:8254667-8312167 GCA_030449085.1 Kryptopterus vitreolus | reverse complement strand
GCATCATAATTCAGGTGGAATAGTGTTTGATTATCTGCCTTTATCTTTCTTTTTTTCCCCCTGACTCTCCTCCACTCTCCTCCACTCTCTTCTCTCGCATGTCTCCCTTGACGGTTCACTCCGCAGGTCCTAACACTTACGATGACGCAGCTGCTTACATCCAAGCACAGTTTGAGAGCAAGAACCGCTCGCCCAATAAGGAGATCTACTGTCACATGACCTGTGCCACGGACACAGGGAACATCCAGGTGGTGTTCGATGCAGTCACCGACATTATCATCGCCAACAACCTGCGAGGCTGCGGCTTGTACTGAGGCCACTCTCTCTCTCTCTCTCTCTCCAGCCAATTTCTTTGGAAATGATTATCAAAAATGCAAGTTGGTAAATAATAATGATGATAATTTTAAAATAGGCGTATATATATATAATATATATATATATATATATATATAAATACTATACATAAAATGTTTTTAGTTTGTCAAAGAGCTGCCAACAGAACTGATTTCTTATAGAAACCCAGCCTTTATGGTTTTAGAACAAAGTTGGGACCTTCTTTTTTTGTTGTTTTTGTTTTCTTCTTTGCTGTTTAATGTTTTGTTTTTCCCTTTTTTCCACTGTGTCTTTTATTGGTTTAAACTAAACTTATTTTTGTTCTGAAAATATCTTTCTTTTACTATATTTTTATGTTTTTGGTTATTGTCTGTATATTTATTACTTGTATATCAGTCAGGGGGGCTGCGTGATACACATTTTGCCTGAGTATACAATGTTACGCTAATGATGTAATTATTATGTATGCTAATGATGATGTAATGGGGAAAACATCACAAAAAAAAAAAAAAAAAAAAAAAAAAACTGTATCAATGGCTTAGACAGTTAGTCGTGAGCAACAGGGATAAAAGTCAGTCAAAGCCAGTGTAGCGTGTTCCTGTACTTTGGGTTTAAATTAGATTGGGTTTTTTTTTCATGGCAACATTTGTTCTGTTAGCTGGTCAATGTGATGGAGAAGGTTGAACCCCCAGGACTGCACCCTACACACTTCCTTTTTCTTGTTTTGTCGAGTATTGTTGAGTCCGTGTGTTCTGTTCCTGGCGTGTGCCAGCTGAATTGGTGTCCGGGGGCCGTGCCGAGTACGATCTCGAGCCCTTTTGACTAGTTCCCGATTATTCAAATTGTCATATAAGTGCCAACCTTGTGAGAACGACGGGTCTGGGAAACTAGCAACACTAGGAAACTTTAATGACAAGCTTATTAACACTGTCGTATATGGAACTGCTACTTTTTTTATTGTTTAATTAATTTATTAATTTATTTATTGATCATCTATCCCGCACACCTCGTTCCCACTTTACCGCCTTTCTGTCATCAATCTCTTTTCCTACGTTTCCTGTTTTCGTTTGTCTCCAGGCTGGGTAACAGAGTCAGTCCCCTCTGACAGGTCCTGACACACATAGCATGACCCTTTGGCCTTTGTGTAAAGAAACAGCTACCTGCTTCACTTAGACAAAATTAAATAAAGAAATGATGATTTAAAAAGAAAACACACACAAAAGGCAAAAAATGGGAAAAAATAAGAAAAACTTCAAAAAAAAAAAAAAGGAAGAGAGAAAAAGAAACAACAGCAACAAATGAAGAGCATTGTGTAACCTGGGTTTGGGGAGGGGGGGGGGGGTTCGGGACAAATACCCTCATAACCAACAATATGGTGCCGAATGAATGATTGACGTTGGGCTGCGTGTCATTAGAGGAGGCTGTAAATCCTCTGGTTCTAGATTCTTTTCACCTAGACTTTATCCAAAATAATAATTGACAGTAATAAACAGTGATAATGAACATATATAAAAGATGACAATTCTGTAATATTAAAAGTATATTACTTGTGCTTTGTAGCTACCAAACATTTTTTCCTCTTTTTTTCCCCCACTTTTTATTAAAAAGAGAAATGTTTATCAAGAGTTTCTGCAATTCACTCTTAAATCATTCTAACACCGACGTTGATGTTGAACCGTACAATTCCCTTTTTGCCTGTTTGCCCTGCATTGCAGTACTTAGCCAGAAAAAAGAAATATGTCTTTTTTTCTTTGTTGTTTTTTTATTTATTTATTTCTTTTTTTTTTTTTTTTTTTTTTTTTGAAGAAGAAGAACCACTTTGTGGTGTGCAGGCCCAAAGGGGTTGGATGCACTAGGCTGTACAGAATCCATGCGCTTTCTCTTCCTTATGCATTATTTCTTTTTGGGGGGAATTGTATTTAAAAAAAAAAGGAAAAAAAAAAAAAGAAAAAGGAAAAAAAAAAAAAGAAAAATCTTTCCAGGTCTGCATAGAAAAGCACAGCTCTCACTTGACACACGTAGATTTGGAATGATGTATATCACCTCCCTCCACCTGCCGCCTTAGTTTGATTAATGGAAAAAGAAGATGAAGAAAACAAAACAAAACAAAACAAAAAACACTCGAAACCTGTGTATAATTACATATACAAGTTATGCTTTGGGATATTCTTTTCTCCACATGCCCCTTCCCCCTGATTTTCCTTTTGGCCATTCTTTTTCCCATTTCCCAGTGAATGCTTTCTGTGCTGCTTATTTCTCCCTCTACTTTAGTGAATGGTTGTTCTTTCATGTGGGATGTTCGTGCTGGAAAACCAATCGAATGTAGTGTTTACATTAAAAGCCACAGTTTTCATGACTACAAACCTCTAGCTGTCAGGTTTTGATTATTGTCTATCTGTCCTCACTGCTCATGAATGTTTACGTGTATTGTGTGCATTACACATCTCATTATACTTCCGGTGGAAACGTCAAGCTCGAGTTCCGACGTTCTTCGTTCACATGTTTGGTTTTTGTCGAGATTCTTCACTGAATAATGTTACAGCGTTCTTTGCTAAAAGCATTTGCCTCCTGGGATACATTGCCCGGAATACAAACACAGATCGATGACGAGATGCTTATCGGATCCCTGTAGTGGTGTGATAACTGTTTAGATACAAAACATTCAGTATTCAAATCTAAATCTAGAAAAATAAAAAACAAATCAGTTTGCAAAACAGACAGTGTAATGGAAAACCCGTCAACAGGCGTGTTTACTTTTCTCATTTGGAGATCGCAGTGTAGTAAACACATTGGACATGACGTGGAAAGAACACACAGAGACATGTCAGAGCAAAGAAATAGTCCAATATTTGGGGGAGGAAAAATAATTTCACTGTCCCAAAACCTTTTTTTTTAACGAACAGATTTAAAGTTACATATTTGCACTCCATGTTATTTTAACAAATGTATGGAAGGAGAAAGTGACCAAGAACCCAAGATGATATTTTCTTTATTGGGAACGACACCAAGACAAACTATACAGGAGAAGAAACCCGTAACCAGATATTGCTTTATGATGTGACCAGAAAACACCACAGAAAACCAGATAACGTTGTTTTGATGAAATCATGATTTGGCCAAAAGATAGACGTGAAGATCATCACTAACGCGGACGCACGGTGGTGGCGGCGTCGAGCCGTGAGGTTTTTTTACGCAGCAGGGAATGTGAGTGTTGTCAGGCTCAGAGAGAAGCTTCAGTGGATCAGAGAACAGATCTGTTATTCGTTGTCGAAAGCTGCTGAAGAGCGCTAAAGATCTGCGACTGGGTCTAATTCAAAACACACCGTCAATAGAAAACACTCCAGTGTGAAATGAAGGTCTGTCTATGAGAGAAGGTCCTACAATACGGTTTTGTGAGCTGTTTATGCCGAGACGTTCATAAATGTATTGTGCGAATTACATTTGAAGATCCCAAAAGGATTCAGTTAATTGCTGTATAAAAAAAAAGGGGGATAAAGCTGCTGAAAGGGTTCTGGGTTCTTGTATAATTGCTATTTTTGTTTTTGTTTTTCAAATTGAAATGATGCAATCTTCTTTATTACACATTCCCATTATATCAACTTGTTTGCATTGATTGGTACAAAATAAACATTCAGCAACTGTGGGGGAAGTTAAAATTCTTTCTGGTACATGGAGTACGCTCATGGAGTCGCTGTACACTAACGCCTTGTTTTATGACGTGACACGAATAGAATTTTACACCGTTTTTACAATCGATGCAGAAGTGAATTGACATAAGCCTGCACTAATAGATGTGGAGAAATAGTGCTGAGCTGGGTCAGATCGTAATTAGATTCATCACATGCAGCTAATGCAGGAGATAAGTGGCTGGTCAGAGCTCAGCGGAGAGCATGAAGAAGTGTGTCACAGCTTAAGAAACCTCACAGGAAGAGTCAACTCTGCCCCGTCGGCTAATGGGCTGTTCCTCAGGACACGGTATTCCTTTGGTGTTTCGGGAGAGAGACGAAGATGGAGAGAATTATCCTGTCCACCTGCACGCCATAAAAAGAGCCTTTATTTCTATCATAAACATTACAGCACAGTGAAATTCTTTTTTTCACATAATCCCAGCTTGTTTGGGGCCAAAGTGCAAATGATACTGATGAATGGAGCACATAGGGTTAAGGGCCTTGCTTGGTGATTCTGGGACTCGAACCCACAACCCTCCGATCAGCACCTTAACCGCTGAGATATTTTAACTCCATTATTTCATTATGTAGGAGAAAAAATATGAGCGGCCATTTTTTTGAAGTGTAATAATGTGCGATCAAAGAATTCTACGCACATTTTACACACTGTACCTGTTAAAATGCTGGATTTGCGTTTTCCTCTATCATAGCTAATATAATCAACCTAACGAGTGTCAATAAATTGCTCTAGGATCAGGGAAACAGCGTTGTAGGCGTTTTCTCCATTTCTCCCTAAGGAATGTTTTACTCTTTTCACCTTTGAGTAGGCTTTAAAGGAGAGGACTCCAGCATTACAGAACCCTGTTTCACACTGCAACACCGAGGGGAGAGTGTGAAGAGACGCTTACATGGGAGAAGGGAAGGGTGGAAGGAAGGGTGGGGGAGGAAGGCTAAAGATCTGAAGGAGAGGCTGAATGAGATCTTGCTCCCCCTTCTGGTTGCAAAGAGTAATAACCTCATTTCTGTATGCAATGAAAGAAATAACGCGAACACAAGTACACAATTTATTGCATCTGCCAGCATCCAAATAAATAACGGCGTCTCTCTCTCTCTCTAATATATATATATATATATATATATATATATATATATATATATATATAATATATATATTATATATATATATATATATATACATACATACAGACATACAGACATAGGCTTAGCATAGCTTGATGCTTCCTACCTGCATAGATATTAAACTATGCATAGTTGTATATATTGTATATTTGTTTATGTAATGTTTAGGTATGGTCCTTGTGCCTGTAAGCTACTTTGCTTTGCACACACATGCACACACAGTTATTTATAGTACAGCACCACCATCTGCTTGTTGCTAGGAGACAACCGGGTGCAGATTTCTTGGGCAAGCAATCCCCATCACTTACATCACACGCAATTTCATGCATTTTGTCACCTTCATGAAAGCGTAGATTAGAGATTTAAGACCACAGCAGAGGCAAATACATGGGATACGATATGACGTGTGAAAAATTGCGTTTGGGATTTGTTAAGATAACTATAAAATACTCTTTACATATGCTAGTTACATCATGGAATGTTATTAGCTAATATAGTGTTATATCAAAACTATCATATTAATTAGTAGGGTTATCATATTAAAGCTTTTTATTATGGTTCCTCTGGGGAGAAATATAGTAAATAGAATGCAGTGGTCTGTATGTTATTGCTTCCCCCCCTAAGGTCATCTACTGAGTCAGCTAGTTTAAGATATAAACACTTCATTTGCTCCTTTACTTTACAGTGATGGAATAATGCACCCAGCATGCTTTCCTTCCACTTACATATTCTGACTCACTGAATTCTATTATGGCCACTACACACGTGTCATCCCCAACACGATTACATAATCATTTTTAACAGAAGTTTAGCATGTATGTAGAATAAGTATTAAGTCAATAATAAGAAAGATGGCTGCTTAAAGAGTCGGTTCTCTCATTTCCCTTCATATAGGTACATTTGTATTTAATAATATCTGCAATATTTCTCTACACTCCATGACTTTCCCACTGTAAGGCTGCTCAAGAGCTACCTCTGCTGCTGCGGATAAGCTTACGACAGAAACTGACACTTTACATAAGTGCTTCTTAGAAACCAAGATGCAGATTTCAACATTCACTGTTCAGAAGAGACTGTGAGAGTCAAAACACCTTCCCGGTCCACTTTCAGCAAAGAAGCTATTTTTTTGGAAAAAGATCGAGCAGAAGAGAATTGCTTGGGGCCCAAAAAAACACATGCAACTTAAATCAGTAGAAAACTAAGGACAAAAGCTGGACAGAGGATTCCTTAAAATGTGGATCCCACGATGAAGCGTGGACAAGGTGTTGTGATGGAGTGGCAGTGGAATTGCAGGCAACACAGAACTGAGGGCAGACGTAAACCAGCATGGCTACCACAGGATTTTGCAGTGTCATGCCATTCCATCTGTTTTTCACTTAGTGGGACCTTCCCAGTTTTTTCACCAGGTCAACAGGTTATGTAAGAGCTATTTGTTCTGCATCAGTTGTCCTGGCCTCCACAATCACTCAATCTAAATACACTTGAGACAGTGTGATGAGATGGGATGAGTCAGCGATGAGAGAATCAACACCTTGCTAAACTCACTATACACACACACACACACACACACACAAATATATATATTATATAGATTCATTACACACAGACTGATATATTTCAAGTGTTTCATTTCATGATTTCATGTCATTATGATGATTACAGCTACTGAAAACCCAAAATACAGTATCTCAGAAAATTATAATATTCATTCATTCATTCATTCATTCATTTTCTAGTGCTTTATCCGATCTTTCCTCGGGTCACGGGGAGTCTGTGCCTATCTCAGGCGTCTATGGGCATTAAGGCAGGATACACCCTGGATGGAATGCAGACCCATCGCAGGGCACACACTCACACACACACACACACACACACACACACACACACACACATTCATACATACACTAGGGACAATTTTCCAAGGTGCCAATCAACCTACCGTGCATGTTTTTGGACCGGGAGGAAACCGGAGAACCCGGAGAAAAACCCCCTTGAGGCACGGGGAGAACATGCACAAACTCCACACACACATGGCCGAGACGGGAATCGAACCCGGATCCTGGCGGTGTGAGGCGAACGTCCTAACCACTAAGCCACCGTGCCCCCCAAAATTAGAATATTGTGAAAGTTAATAATGGAGGCTCCTGGTGTCACACTCTAATCACCTAATTAACTCAAATCACCTACAGAAGGAGTCTTTAAATGGTCTCTCAGTCTGATCCAGGAGCTACACAATCATGGGGAAGACTGCTGACTTGACAATTGTACAGAAGATGATCTCTGACACCCTGCATATGGAGGGTAAGACACAAAGTAAGACACACTCGAAAGTAGACGAAAGGAAGAGAAGCTGCTTTTCACAGAGTGATGTATCCAAGCACATTAAGGAAAGGATGAATGAAAGGGAATAAATAAGGGGAAAGTGAATAACCGGAAGCGCAATCAAGAATTTGGGAGAGATTCAGAAGGAGAGGATGCCAGTTGGAGTCAGTGCTACAAGACTCACTATGCACACATATATTCTGGAAATGTCCACAACAGTCACATTCCTTTTGTCACAACACTCAGATTTATAGAGTTAGTGGAGTTTTGATCCATGTGATCGGCTGGTGTGTGTTTTATCAGGTCCAAGGTCAGTGCATCTGTTTACCAGGAAGTTTTAATGCACTTCAGGATTCACATTTTATCCCTCTGTGTATGATTATCCAAAAAACTCACTCCTAAAACCAATAGAGAAGTTATGGAGTTTTGTGTAGAGGAAGACGTGAGACAAAAATGGCACCACCCTCTCTACTAATCCCTTCCCAAAGAATTAACAATAAAAGGAACAAATATATATAGTAGACCCCAAATACAGCAAAAGGTAGAAACACAATACTACTCATGCTAACTAAAGACAATTAATCAATAAAATATTGGGTTGATGAAAAGAAATCTTACAACATCACTCACACACTCTGACACCCCCCCCCCCCCCCCCCCCCCCCCCCCCCCCCCCACACACACCACACACACACACTCTACACACTGGTGCACAGGGGAGGTGGGAGCTCAGTGGTTAAGGCGTTGCCCTCTGGACCGGAAGATCACAGGTTCAAGTCCCACCACCACCGAGCTGCCACTAGCGGGCCCTTGCGTAAGGCCTTTAACCCTCTGGATAAGACGTCTGCCAAATGCCATAATTGTAAATGTAATGTAAATGTGCTTCTTTCATCCCCACAGCTTCTCCTCGTCCTCCGATCCCAGCCTCATCACTGGTGTCAGATGGCAGTCATTACTTCCTGCTTATGGGAGGCAGAGAGAGAAACAGGGAGGAAACATATGTCCTTGGACATAACAATGTCATATTAAGACCCATCTGTCTACAAGAACTTGTCATTTACTGTCCAATTTTATGCCTAATTTGTTCTAAGCGATATAAAAATGCAAGTGCCTTAAAATGTTAAGAGCAGGTGTTTCTAATTCAATCTTTTATGTAGTTTTTTTTTTGGCTATTCACCAAATTATCTCTAAACAAACAAATGTAAATGATCAGCACACAATCAAACAATAAAAACACTCGAAAGGTCTGAACATCTTAAGGGGGATATATATATATATATATATTCATTCATTCATCTTCTACCGCTATATCCGATCTTCCCTCGGGTCACGGGGAGCCTGTGCCTATCTCAGGCGTCTATGGGCATTAAGGCAGGATACACCCTGGATGGAATGCCAACCCATCGCAGGGCACACACACTCACATTCACACACACATTCATACACTAGGGACAATTTTTTCCAAGGTGCCAATCAACCTACCGTGCATGTTTTTGGACCGGGAGGGGAGGAAACGGAGAACCGGAGAACCCGGAGAAAGAAAAACCCCCTGAGGCATGGGGAGAACATGCACAAACTCCACACACACACATGGCCGAGATCCTGGCGGTGTGAGGCGAACGTCCTAACACGAACTAACGCCAACTAAACCGTGCCCCCCAAAATTAGAATATTGTGAAAGTTAATAATGGAGGCTCCTGGTGTCACACTCTAATCACCTAATTAACTCAAATCACCTACAGAGGGAGTCTTTAAATGGTCTCTCAGTCTGATCCAGGAGCTACACAATCATGGGGAAGACTGCTGACTTGACAATTGTACAGAAGATGATCTCTGACACCCTGCATATGGAGGGTAAGACACAAAGTAAGACACACTCCACACGGAAGAAGCTGCTTTTCACAATTGATGTATCCAGCCCATTAAGGATATAATAAATATTATATATATAGATTATATATATCTAATATATATATATATATATATATATATATATATATATATATATATATATATATATTGTCGATATATATCACAGTATGTAGTATGTATATATTTGTGTGGATAGTTGAGTTGAGAAAACGAGAGGAAAGAATGGTCTTGTCGAGCCGAATAATCCGAGTCTGTCATAAGAACCGTAATTCCCACCGGGCCGATAAAATAAAAATACAATCACGATCGCCCCCTGGCGGTACATAATGGCACTTTCAATTTATTCTGCTTTAAAATATATCTTTTTTATATCCAGTGCGTTTTATATTTACGAAAAGCGCGTGACCCAAAGCTGAAAATAAAAAAATAAAATAAAAAAACAAAACAAAAGCAAAATGTGTCTAAATATCACCTAACATCTAAAATGTCACCTCACAAATGTCTCCAAATGAAACGTGGCTATAAAGGGAAAACGACACACACTACTGGAGGCCCTCTTTCCAAGGCTGGTGACATAACCGTTATGCGCACGCGCTGAGCAGGAGGAAGTATAAATATCATTTTTATTTCCAGCCTGAAATAAACACACCGTCACACCGTCACCACCCCGTCACACCGTCACACCGTGGCCTCGTGACCTTGGCGTGGCGCTCGCACAGATTTCCCGCCTGAAACGCGAGAGTCTGGCCGTGCTGTTATTTGGCCTCGGCCAAGGCAGACTGACGGACACCGAGGCCAAAAACGGGTCAAGTCCCGCCACCTGATCTCACTTGGGATACAGTGTGTGTGTGTGTGTGTGTGTGTGTGTGTGTGTGTGGGTGTGGACGCGCCGCTTCCGTGGAACACCAGACGTGACATAATATCTAAAAAGTGAATCCCTTCTCCTCTGAGAGCAAACACACACACACACACACACACACACACACACACACACACACACAGTGGTGGAGGAAGTACATAAATCATATAGTTAATTAATGAATATATAATTAATTAGTTAAGCAATATATAATTAATGTAGAGATAGACTCTTTAAAATACATAAAAAAATGATGTATTATTATTTATATATCAATTTATAATAATTTATTATTGATATATATATATATATATATATATATATATATATATATATATATATAGAGAGAGAGAGAGAGAGAGAGAGAGAGAGAGAGACTGTATTATATATATATAATTGATATTCTGGAAACATAACAAGGGTACCAACAAGTTGACTGCATAGCTGAATCTTTTTCACTCATAGTTACAGTGTTTGAGATTTGACCTCATATCTGACTGTAGAATATGGCACACACATGAGTTCATGACCAGGTGCCCAGTTCATGTGCTGGACAGATGGTATGAGGTGTTTGATATCCTGTCTTTACAATGAACTAAATGTGGTGCTGTACATTGTGGCCAAAACTTTCTACTTTGAATATGTATTTATTTATTTTTGCTGATGTTCTCTCCTTTGTGTTAATTCACACCTGAATGGAAACTGCTAAACCATGGGCTGTCATTGAAGTGCTGTTAATAATGAATCAGTAGTGTTTAATTAGCACCACCTGACTACTGGCATAATTCTAAGCCCTGATAAGGACCAAATGATTTTAGTACAACCTTATATGTAAAAACACCAGAATTCAAAGAAGGTATACTTTTATTTTTACATGGATATATTAATTTATCTTTGCTATGCTTCTCTATAAGAACGCTCTATATGGAAAAATTACTGAGATTATATTGAAAATAAAAATTAAATTAAATAAGGGGGCACGGTGGCTTAGTGGTTAGCACGTTCGCCTCACACGTCCAGAATCCGGGTGAAATTCCCGTCTCCCTGCACATGTGTGTGTGGCCATGTGTGTGTGCGTGTTCTCCCCGTGCCTCAGGTGGTTTTTCTCTGGGTTCTCCGGTTTCCCCCCGGTCCAAAAACAGGTAGGTTGATTGGCACCTTGGAAAATTGTCCCTAGTGTATGAGTGTGTGTGTGTGTGTGTGTGTGTGTCCTGTGATGGGTTGGTATTCCATCCAGGGTGTATCCTGCCTTAATGCCCATAGACGCCTGAGATAGACACAGACTCCCCGTGACCCGAGGGAAGATCGGATAAAGTGGTAGAAGATGAATGAATGAATGAATGAATAAAGATTGAAAATACCAACAAAAAAGTGTTCATACATATAATCTTTCTGTAAAGAGTTTATTTTTCTGTAACTGGAGTTCTGACAAGAAGTTCATTAATCAATTAAAAATGTAATTGTTGGCTGTGATAAAAGAAAAGTAACACATTTTAGGCCGTGCTGTTTTATGAAAATAATCCACTTACAGATAATAATAATAATCCACATTGTCCGTGGGCTGTTTTCTTTATCTGCACATTCTGAATATTTTGTTCCTTACATAATGAACGTCACGCCTTTATAATAATTTCATTTTGAAACAGTCACTCATTATTATTTACAAAATGAACATCTGAGCATAAGTCTGCTTTGCAAACTACATCACTAGTCCTAAAGTGGGATAGTCGCTTTGACTAAATAGCTATCAATCTCCTGCCTAGGTTCAAAATATACATATTTTAATGATTAAAAAAATGTACTGTCGTTTAGTATTTGGTTTCCATTTAAATAAAGCAATTCTAGGTAAGTTAATGCCAGAAACCATGGTGTCTAGTCAGAACAGAACTTCACACAGCCTACGCCATCCCTCTTGTTCCCATCATGCACTCTGGTGCCACCACTTCCATGTAACCATGTAGCCAAGTGTCCTTCCTTCAACCACTTTTGGGAGTTTTCTTCTGACACATACATTGCCCTTAACAATATCACTCAGATCCTCACTCTTACAGCATTGTAGGATCTTTGCTGTCCACTTTCTGCCTGATGTACCCTACCCCCTTGACAGGTAAACTGTAATGAGATTCAGATATTCAGTTTAACGAGATTAACGTTTTTCAGTTTATCTGTTAGTGGCTTTAATGTTTTGGCTAATCAGTAAAAGTTAAATAATAAAGATATGTTCTAGGATCAAATCTCTTACCGATCTCCCAAACCAATAAAAAAAAAAGATTTGGTCAGAATTGTTTATAGCTAGTATGTGTTTATGTCATTTTCACTATAAACACTTTTATAGTTATAGTCTCATAAGATCATAGTGGGTAATATGTTTTTAAAAGATGTAGAATATTTGTATGCTCCATCTAAATAAGCATTCTAAATCATCTCATATGGTATTCTCAGGCAGTAACCTAGCTTTATGAGCTTAACTTAATAGCTAGTGTGTGCTAAGTGCAGACGTTACCTCTGCTCCTTTATCTACACAGTGAATAGGCTTCCATTCGTCTGTCTTCCTGTTTGATAGGAGACCTTAATCAGCAGCAATTCAAGAGAGACTGATAAACACATTTCATCAGGAATTCTAGACTGATATAGAATCTAAGACTGTTTTTAATGGCTTGATGTAGGCTAGAGTGCATCAGGGTTTAAAATCCTGCATGGTGTATTTCATAAGCTACATGTTTCCATTAATTATCTGAATATTTTGACTTAGCACAGAACCTGTGCTTTGACTTGCAGAGCTATGTTTAGACTTTTCACTGAATTGGCTCAGGCACAAAACAGCAAAGCAAAAACATGTTTAGTCAGCAGAGCAATTAGATGTTGCCAGCGTACTCGCATAGCATGATTTAATATTTAATAAATATGAACAAAGTCTGTGTTGTACCAAAATTGTCACTCAGACAAATGCCAAATCTAGCTAAGGAAAGATCAAAATAGGTGATACTTTCTGATCTTTGAGACATACACACCAGCTCAGGCATGTTTGACAATTTCAACTATTCTGAAACTGCTGGAGTATACAAAACAGCAATAATATTTCTGCAAGTCCTCAAAGGCAAAACACACTCAGTTGAAGTCTATTGAAGCAGACGTCTAGGCTGTTGACTGCGAGTGCTGTCAGAACTGGTCTCCGACAGTAACCGCAGAATATTTCATTAATTAATGAGCGTTTTGTGGTGCTATTAAAGCACTTGCACGCCCCATCTGGCACTAAGCTCACCCTTTTAACACATTTACTCACTCCCGATCTCAGGCTGAGAAGTGATGGAGGTAACTAGAGATGGATGATGAATGCACTAAAATTGTCCCATAAAATGCACTAAAATATCCCATATTTTACAATAAAAAAAAAACATTAAACAAAGTAAAAATGAAATTAAGAAATTAATAAGAAATATCATATTAAAAGGATAATTTCCAGAGTAAAATAAATATTAAATAATCAATACTTTTATTAAAGGGAGAGATTTTGAGAGAAATGTATATAATTATAACATTTGTCACAGTTAGAGTATTAGAAACATGAAAAGTATTCATTTATGGTACAAAACGTGTGTATGTATGTATATATATATATATATATATATATATATATATATATATATATATATATATATATATATATATATATATATATATATATAAAATTGTGCATTCTAGTAATCTGAACATGTCCTTACTTTTGTATTACGACGATATTACTATACCGAGTCCGTACATATTCTTACATACGCTCACTATTTAGTGCAGAATATGAACAATGGGATAATGTAACACTGCACCTCACTACTTTCTTTCAGCTCTCTGTGTAACATTATCATTGGCCTGCTATAGTGCTGTGAAACCATGTAAAGGTAGAGTTTCTATAAATAAGGCCAGCCACAAGAAAGTGATGCAATGTGTTGATCTGGCAGGACCTTGAGGCCTTCAGCTGCTTTTGGTGTGTTTACTTCCCTGTTTTCAAGTCAATGTCAACCTTCTCCTGTCGCCAGGGGAAAGCAAACTTCAAAACATATAGCCTTTAGTCTCGTTTAAACGTGAAACGTTTCTTCCCTTAGCAAAGAGGCGCATGATTTCATCTGGATATGTGCACAATGTATTCGAGTAGAAATGCAATTTTGAAATAAATGGTTTCCGTTAAAGTGCAATCGATAATACAAGCCACGGGGACAAAAGTGATCAGTGCGAGATGCCTGGCCATACAATTCTGCAGTGGCCCGGTGTGTAGAATTACTGCATGTGTTTGTTCGGTTTGCACAGGAGTGTGTTTTTTTAATGTATAGTAGACCAGCCTATACAGAGACAGTGTCATTACACAGGCTTGTGGCCCAACTGGCTTCGTGAAGTTTTTTTTCCCCGTGTGATGGGGGGGGGGGGGACGCATGCGCGCAGCAGCTCTGTAGTGGAGAGACTTGTGAATGGGGTGTGTGTGTGTGTGTGTGTGTGTGTGTGGGTGGGGGGGGGGGGGGGGGGGTATTTCTGGTGTACAGTCATAAGTCGGACTCGGAGGAGCCAGGAAGTAACTGTGAGCCATGCCGCGCCACGGATAAAGTAAAAGCGTGTGCGCGCCTCGCAGTCAGCAGCCAGTGATCTCACACACACACACGCACACACACACACACGCACACACACACACACACACACACACACACCACATCGCGCGCACGCACGGGGAGGGAGAGAATACTAACCGACTACGAAACCGTGCCAAATGTATCATAGTGACGGACACTGACCGCACAGGAGCTTTTTGGGGCAATAACGCAAATATTAAAGCAGAGCCGAGAACCCCCCCCCCCCCCCACACACACACACACACACGTCATCCTGCGGAGAAGGAGAAGAAGAAGAAGAAGTAGAAGAGAAAAAAAGACGGAAGGAAACAAGCCGCGGGATTTTAGCGGGGAGTTTCGAAGCGACTCTTTCTCTTGCACTGTCTAAGACACCAAATCGGCAAAATAGAGCACATAACGTTCAAGATGCCTCGGGTGGTCCCGGATCAGAGGAGCAAGTTTGATAACGAGGAGTTTTTCAGGAAGCTGAGCCGCGAGTGTGAGGTAAACAAAACTAAACAAAACAACAAACTTCATCCATTTCGTCAAAGTGGCGGAAACAAAAGTTCTCAGCGCGTGTGAAAGGAAACCGGAGCGTGTCGCACTGTGTTCGGTACTTTGTATCGAGAAAGTATCAAGAAGGGCGATTTTAGTGACTTAAACCGGATTAGATTTAGTCTTTGTTTGATGCATTAAACGCGACTGCTTCTCGCGTGAAAACTCATCTCCTGTCACCTTTTTTCACCAGATGTGCGCATCACCGTTTTTACCCTCCTGCCAATCACTGTACACACTTTACACCATTATTTTCTCTTTGCTTCGTGTTTGCATCACTCATATTTACATGTTATTCCATACAGCACATCATGCACATTGTTTATTATTTCGGAGATGTTTATTTATGCCGCAGTAGTCGAGACAATCCAGCCGTATATAAGTTTTTTTTTATGAGCACGGTGAAGAATGTGTGATTTATGAAAACGGTGTTTTTTTATGCGTTTCTAATGACAGATTAAATACACCGGTTTCCGAGACCGACCCCACGAGGAGAGACAAGCCCGCTTTCAGAACGCCTGCCGGGACGGCCGCTCAGAAATAGTGAGTATTTTTCCCCCCTCGGAGTTTTTTTTTCCCCTCTCTCTGTACCATAAACGATTTTAATTTCATCAGCGGTGGGATATTTTTATTTATTTATTATTTTTAACGTTAACATGTTTCAGAATGTTTTAACCAAGGCTAATAAACACCCGGAACTACAAAACACTTCCTCATTTTATGTCAGAATTGCAACAAAAAAAAACAAACAAATAAAACAACAATTATACATCAGCTACCTTCAGCGTCTGGAAGAATCCAGTGCAAGTTTCATACCGATTTTAGTGGTTTTACTGGGTTAGACACGTGGTTCAAAAGGTGAAAATGACAGACACTAGAATTGTGTGTGCACTTTTTTTTATTTCGATCATCTCCAGAAGACACCGAGTGTCACCGAGATCAGCTCGGACTGGTGTCGCGTTTAACACTCGTTCAGACTCCTTCTAGTGTTGTACATGTGAGCTGTTTCACTGTGCTTTCTCAATACAGCCGAAAATGGATTCTGTTCACAAGAATCACTCATTTGGAAAATAAAACGAAAGAAAGAAGGAATCTTAGTTTTTAGATAATCAAAAGTCATCTTAAACTTAAACAATAAACATATTTACATTAAAAGCATATTGTATAAATATGTATGCAGGAAATTTACTTACATTTATATTTACAGCAGACGCCCTTATCCAGAGTACAAAAGTGCATTAAGTCTCCATCTCAGAATAAATGAACTCTGGTATTAGAAATTATAAATGTAAGATACAAATAAACATAAACTTTTTCCTTTTCTTATTTTTACTTTAATCATTTCAGTAAGTTACATATAGTGCATAGATCAGTGTATAGTGACTTTGTTGACTGGCAATGTTAACTATATAGTGCATGCATATAGTTTAGTCATATTACTTATACATATATATGTGTGTGTGTGTGTGTGTGTGTGTGTGTGTGTGTGTGTGTGTGTGTGTGTGTGTGTGTGTGATGATAATGTGATACATTTGTCTGATATGATACAATCTGTTTTAGTACTATATGAGTATGTTTTATATCATGAAGATGTGTTTTTATTTTTACTATATTTATTATTATTATTAATATTATTAGTAGTAGTATTTTAAGAACAGATACATCTTTAAATAAATAAATGTATATATATATATATATATATATATATATATATATATATATATATGTTTCTAAAAAGGATAATTATGAGTGATTAAGTACAGACTGTTCTGGTGTAGTCCTCCATACACTCACAAGATTATTCAATTACCGTGCTGTGATTTTAAGGCAGTGTATTAGTGCTGCCGCTATTAATGTAAGTGAAGGGCTGCATATAAAACAATTGTATTGATTTTTTCTAAACCCCTCTCTCTCTCTCTCTCTCTCTCTCTCTCTCTCTCTCTCTCTCTCTCTCTCTCTCTCTCTGTTCATCTACTATCACACAATATTCAACAGACGTTTATTCTTTCTTCTTTTCCCTCTTCGTAGTCAGTCTTTCCCTCTCGCAGCCCAGCTCGCCAGCAGCGAGAGTTGGTAAAATAGAATCAGATGTGCGTAACTCAATACTTCAAATAGGGAAAATGATGACTGGTGTTTTTTTTTCCTCGCTCTTTCTTTTGCGCTCTCTCTCTCTTTTCCCTTCTTCCCCGGGATCTGGCTCCAGGCTGTTCTCCTCCTCCTCCTCCTCCTCTTCCTGATGTGCAAAAGAAATGGCGGGCTGCATAATTAATGCCTAGGCTGGGCTTTTCTGATCCTGTTTGTATTGATTTCCTTCTAAAAGGCTTTTGTGGCGACTGGCACCAATCTCTCGCTGCAGTTCTTCCCCGCCAACCTGCATGGTGAGCAGAGGCAGATGCCTAGCCGAGAGTATGTGGACTTCGAGAGGGAGACAGGAAAGGTAATTCCCTTCTTGTCTCTTATTTTTTTACTTTTGCTCAAATTGTCACAACCACCTCAAAATACAGTATCACCAAAGCATTTCACAACCACCATATATTTATACTTTTGACGTCCGTGCAATTTCTCCATGCACACAGAACAAACAGGATAGAAAAGTCAAACACAGACTTCAGGGATTCGACACTGACTGCTTATGTAATCTTTGATTGTTCTGTCAAGCTGTGGCACTGTACGCTTTGTCCTTCTCTGTCTCTTTATCTTTGGCTGATAGCTAATAATCTCGTTTTCAACAAATCTCTTGTACTGTTTGTACTCCGCTCACTCATTTGTGACACCAAATATAATCTTTGTTTTGCTTCTCTTTTCCTCCCCATTTTCACATCCTGTAATGCTCTAATCTTTGTGTAGTTTGCTTAGTCTCATACACCTCAGTGACATGTGCTCTGCGCGTTAAACTACAACATAACTACAACAAACTACTTACATAATTTATATCAAATGGGGGAGTTCTGGTTATGGTTTTACTGTATTTAAACTGAGAAAGACTTGGTTATTTTATTCATTTTACAGATAAAAACACATTATTGTATTTTGCTTTCCTTAAAAAAAACAGCTCTTATATGAAGCATGTCAACACTTTACGCTTCTGCCATGAGATATGATTTTCTGAACTTCTCCTACCATCTTCACTTCCTTTATATATTCACAGATTGTGTAGTCTAGTGCAAATCCTCTAAAACCCATAAGAATGTAAAATGCCATCATGTATTTTCATCTCTGTTTAATTCCTTAGCTTTTGTTTTTTAAGGAGAAACTGCACAACAGATTTAGCTTACAGTATTGCTGTATATTTACAGTATTTAGCTTACAGTATTGCTGTATATTTACAGTATTTAGCTTACAGTATTGGGCTACATTACTAGATACTACTTCATTCTTTAAACTGGGATAATGTTTTTTTTTTTTTTTTTTGCCAAATGTCCTTGACATGGCACAGTACTACAAAATGTTTGTCTGAGTGTGTATACACCTGTGTGTGTGTGTGTGTGTGTGTGTGTGTGTGTGTGTGTGTGTGTGTACATGGGGCAGTGTCAAGCATTAGTGTAGTGTCTGATTTTCTTTCGTTATGCAAACTATGTATATGTACGTTTACATTTGCAGTATTTAGCAGACGCTGTTATCCAGGGCGACGTACAAGAAGTGCTTTAGGTCTCGCTCTTAGGATAAGATTCAAGAAGGGTAAATACAGACATATATATATAATATATATATATATATATATATATATATATATATATATATATATATATAGTATATATATACGTATAAAGTTCAGTAAACAGAAATGGCCGATATTAGTTACTATAATGTTTTAAACATGCTACCTGTAATTATAGCAAACTGATTATTAATAAACACTTTATTTGATAAGGGCAGTCATGTTATAACTGTGTTATATAGTTCTAAATACACATCTATAAGCTATTTGTTAATTGTGTGTGTGTGTGTGTGTGTGTGTGTTTGTTTTTTTTTACTGAATTCTGCATGAATCTGTTTAAGCACACAGTGATCTCCTCCACATTGTTCCCATCAGTACAAAGGCTTGAGTCATTGGGAGACCAGTGAGTCATATCAGTGTCATATGAGCTCTGCTTTTTATCTGATATAAACACCCTAAAGCTTGCCCTGTGAAAAAGCCTAGAAGTATTATAAAGTAAACCTATTAACCTTGTTTTACTGGTATATATATATATATGATTTAGATTTTAGCATGATTTAGATTTTACACAAAAGCATTTGCCATTTACATGGTATTTAATCCATTACAATTAACCATTACTTCTTTTTCCTCTGGTTTGAAATGTAATTGTACTTCTTTAATACGTGTAGTCAGCGCACTCATTGGCTTTTGTTTGTGTCTCTCTCTACTTCATGCTCAGCCGGTTAATGTTGGCTTTGCTGAAGCCTCCCTTCACGGACAGTGGCTTGCCGAAATGCGCTCATTAAAAATGCATCTTCAAGAAATCGATGGACCTCTCGGCCCCAAGGCTGACGGACTAATCTTTGCCTGTTAATTATTTAAAAAGGCGTGACAGGTTGCACATGCGTTAGTGTTTTGTGTGTGTGTGTGTGTGTGTGTAGTCCTGGACTGACTGGCTGAGGATGTGTGGGTGTGAGTGCACTCGGGTGCGCCTGTGAGGTCAAGTCTGATGGTAACCCAATCTCTTTGCCCGTCACCTCAGCAGCACACAAAGCTGGGTGAACTTTAATGAACATCACATGGGGTGCTTTGAAAACGCCCACATGGATCTCGCTTTAAGGTTAGCTTTAAAACTGTTCAGTCTTGAATTAAACACGCGATTAAATGTAGTAGTGTCCTGTGAACGGTATCAAGCATGTTTTTTTATATGGCAAAAACTAAAAAAGTCGATTTTCAGCACAAACGTAAATATTTTTGATATACAAATATATCTTTTAATGGAATGCTTCAGTCAACCACTATAACAATACAAATTTATATATATATATATATATATATATATATATATATATATATATATGTGTGTGTGTTTACACTATTTTAAAAAAATAGTTTTTTATTCGAAACAATGGAATACAGGTAAAGAATTGACATGTTGCCTATGATAAATGTCATCCTTTAAGAAGTAGTGACTGAGGTCTTAAAGATAATGTCTAAATTATAGCTCTTGACAGGTTCGTAACCCTGAATCAAGTTTTAGGGCATGCACTTCATTTCCTCTTTATTTAAAAGGAAACTCTGTGCGAGCCTCAGTGCTGATAAGCCTTTCCTCATTTCGGTGTTTTTCTCTCGCTCACACGTCTTGTTCATCTGCTTTCTCTTGACATACAAATGCAAATACGCTGTGTACTCGATCCACTAAATTCCCAATAGAGGTCTGCTGTCAGACCAGGGGAGTTCATGCGTACTTTCCAACCTCTGCTCCTAATTAAACTGATTGTTAACCTTTGGCATGAAAACACATCCCTGCCTCTGTACTGAAGTTGTAATAGACTCACAATGAAAAGTAAATGGCACCTTAACTGGGAAGCAGCGGATACCACAGAACGAATCGAAACTATCTCTCTATCAGAAAATATCTCTGAGAAAGAGTCTACGTTGTACTAATGGATACGGAGCAGTCCGTTCGTTATACTGTCTGAGACTGAAATCATAAAGCAGCCTTCAACTTGATGTTTGTTGCTTTTTCATTGCCAGAACAAAACACTGCACCCAAAGTACTCTGGAAATCTGTCTTGAAATGTAAAACTGGTAAAAAAAAAAAAAAAGAACTATGTGGTAAGGAAGGACTGTATTGTTTTGATACCAGATATTTGCTGATGATAACTGAGTGCAGAACAAAGGGCTTAGAAGCATCTTGTGTGACGTGGATCTAGAAAGATTGCAGAATGGTTAGTGTGCTTTTGCACATGCAGCGTTTAGTCCATTTAAACTGACCCCTGGTGTCATTTCCCATTTAGTGTGTGATTAGGCAGGTGAGAACACGGCAGTTATACTTACGTGCATTTTCAAGTGGATGATTGCAGAGAGAAAGTGATCCGATCCTGCACCATGTGAACCAAACAGGCGGTTGTGGGTCGCATTTTTACATGCGAGCTCCAATTCTGATCGGCACGGCCTGGACAAGGACAAAGTTATAGCTCTGCAGAAATGCAATATGTTAAGGCTTTTTGGCGCAAAGTAAAAAGAGAAAATAAACGCTGCACTGAGCCCGCACTATATTTAAAACTAGTTATTTACCTAATTATGAAGCTATTTATTTGCCACTGACTCTGTCCTCTTCACGCTTGGGTGATTTTTTTGATTTCTGCATACAGTTTTGTTTACATTTGTCTGTCGCTATATTTATGACCAGTGAATGAAAGAGTTTTATGAATACATTTTCTGCCCTACAAGACTCTCGGCCTCATTTTGCTTGATTAAATTATATGCAGCGTGAAACCAATCCAAACAAAACAAATATGTACATTTTGCTGGGGTTCAGAAAGACCAAGAAGTGTCAAATCGTCCTTACATTCTATAAATGCTGCTTTTGTTTTTCTCACTTTTTATTAGAATTTGTCATCTCGCTCTTCTCTTTTGTTTTTAATGAACTTGGTGATATTGAGTAAACAGGTCTGTATTAATAAACAAAATAGTTTTTTTTCTAAACAAGACTATATATTAATGGTACATAGCAATCTCGCAGTGCTAATAGTCCACTGCTTTTCATATTTGAATGGACCCGGCTTTACTTTTTCTAGCTTTTCGCTGTAGAGTCTAGTCTTTTTATATTTTCATGAAGGAGTACACTGCTTAAGCCGTAATGGCCTTCATCTGTAAAGCCCTCTCGTCTTACCGCTGTCTTCCTCTCCTCCGGCTTCTGAAACACAGGCGTCGCCAGCACTAGCGGAGCAAGGCCAGTTTAAACTTGGCCTGTGGCGGGGGGACAGTAGTATTATCCGAGAGCCCCCGCAGCACAGCTTAAGTACAGGCTCCCAGTGTCACTGCTCGCTAATGGGAACCAGCTGTGGGGGAGGTTAATTTTAGCGGTAGCTAGCACAACCTTGGGAGGAGATGTTAACCCTGTCCCAGCCAAAAGCCTTTGCACTCCAAGCTACCTACTACAGTTTATTCCTTATTCCCACACTGTGCTTCTAATGAGGGATGTGGCACGAGGCATGAGAATATTATGGGCTCGATGATCTTTCAAACACTGGGTGGGCACAGTTTGGCTCAGAAATCGTTTTTCCCGAATTTATAGGAATTCCTTTTGAAACACATTTGATAAAATATTTTTGAATGTAGCATAGATTAAAAGCTTAATTCTGCACTAGCAAGCAAACAGAAACATGCCTGTACTAACAGTAGTTTAAGGGAGATGATTGCAAAGTAAACAATGATTGGGCGGACTGTAGTAAATACTTTTAATAGTGTTTTGTCTGTCTGTTTTCCTCTCTGTATAATCCAGTCCTTTCTGCATTTTTCTAAAAGGCATGATACATACTCTGAAATAAGGAATGTATGTTAAATAGTTGTAATTAAGCAATCCGGTAATTACAAATATTGTAGATAACTGTAACTGACTCAAAATGTTACTTTATAGTGCAACATGTGTAGAGGAGAATTTATATTGGATATAGAGACTTTTTTCAAATTAAAATTTTACGAAACGTCAGTTCTACTATTACACATTTAAAAGGCTCTGATAGACACAGTCAGTTTTATTAACGTATACTATAATTCTAGAAATATGGTAAATGAAGTATTTGGATACATTTTTGAGTATATTTGTAAATTTGGTAATTTGTTAAGGCTCTATGGCATTTTGCAAGTAAAGCAAAAATAAGTATCTAGTTGTATTCATTTAAATAAATATAAAAAAAATCTTTAATTGTTTTATAACAATTTATGTAAATGAAAAACAAGTTGTAAAAGTCATAAATATCATAAAAGCTTTGAAGGAAAATTACCATTTAAAATGGAAAAAAGCATTTATCTTGCCATATATATATATATATATATATATATATATATATATCATATCAATCCTATGGGCAAAGAATTAAATGTATGTATTTTTAACCTGCTAAGAAATGAATCACCTGCTAAAACTACCAGCAACAACCCCAGCTGCTGTACAACGTATACCCTTTATTCAATGCCATTCAGAACTCCCCCTTTTCCTTCTAGAGACATATTTAAAGCATAAAGAGGGAAACAAAGTCAGAACTGCTGTAGATTAGTGAGACACACTTCTCTATAGCTACATGAACCCAATCTGAAATGTGATCTCTTTGGAGATGCTGTATCTTTGCTTCGGCTGGGAGGCTTTGAGCGATCTGATGCTTGGCCCCCTCTTCTCATCACCTTTTACTCTTTGCATTGGTGTGCGGTTTGCTTTTTTCCATTCATGCAAAGCATAAATTGGGTACGTCTGCTCGAGCCAGGCCAACAGGCTGGGGTGTTCGTATCTGTATCTAGAGATCCTCCGCACTTTGTCTTGTTAATTTTAAGATTACAAGACAACCTAAAATGTTAAGCTTGTGTAAAATTTTTGTAGAATCAGAATAAAAGCGATTAAAACACTAATGAGTGCAATTCGAATGAGTACTATGGATTATAAGACCTTTACATGGAGGACTTGATGGTTCTGGTAAGGGGGTCAGACACATTGACAGATGATGGCATATAAAAGGCTGAATTATAGTTTGTGTGTATGTGTGAGAGAGAGAGTGAAACAGAAAGAGAGAATTATGGCCTAGATCATATGGGCTGTGTTTTTGAGCCACATTGGGGCGTGGCATTTTTCTCTCTTATACTCTATAAATCTTTGCCATGGCTGCATGCATAAGAATGTTCGCTCGGGGGCAGATAGTGCCGGGACGAGTCCGCCTAAATGACTCCATTATGAAAGGGGCTGTAGTCTGAGGCTCACCACAGGAATTGGAGTTTTAATAGTTTTGTGTTAAAGCTCATTCCCAAGCCGTGTGTGTCTGCATCTGTCAGCATTTGTATGTGCACGGGTTGGTGTTGTTTGTACATTTGTCTGTACATGCTTGTGTTTGCTTTCCATAGATTATCATGTTTTGCATGCATCTCCTCCACTTTTCCTTCTCCACTTACAAAGCATATCTCCATATTCATGACTGCTCCAGAACATGTTGTGGATCCTCATGGCGCCGCTTTGACAGTTAAACCTAAGGCAGAGCACATGAAGGGGAAGTAGCACGTCAAAATCAAATAGGAAATCAAATACCACGCTGTAGACCTCTCGTTCACACAGGCAACAGGTCTCCAAGTAGACTTAAGAAGACTGGTTTGGCATTCCCAGGCCTGTTGTGTTATGGGGGTTTTATTTAAATGTAGGATATAATGAGGATAAATATAATAATCTAATCAATGTTTAATTCACATATGGCTCACTGAGGTGGAGAGATTAAAAAAAAATTATGATATTCTACACTATAACAAAATAATTGTTACTGACTGGGATTGACAGAGTGATGGATGACGGTTTCCATAGAAACAGTGCGTGCTGGCGCATTTCCGGCTAACGCAAACGGAAGCCGCACTCCCCTTAGACAACTTGTCAGTGACATCATCAAAGCGAGCCAGCTAATTGATTCCTGCTGCTCCCATCTCAGTGATTTTGCATTGAACTACAGCACTCCACTCCCCCACTCCACCATCAGCCTTTTATTGGGATGGGGGGGGGGTTCTTTGTGTTCACATTTAGATTTTCTTCTGCATTTTCTGTAAAAACAGTGGACGATAGAAATAAAGGCAGCTAAAGATAGAGACAGAGAGAAAGAAAGAAGAAAAGAAAAAGTGAGGGAGAGAGAAAGAAACGACATTGAGTCTGTTGTTTTCATGCCTTTTCCCATTGGGTTTCAATTATAGTGCGCTGCTCAAGTTTCCCCATCCTGTCTGTCAGGCTTCCAGTCACACCACTTCGATCAATGACCTCTCCCATGCACCAACTGAGAACAAAACCCACATCACTCCATCTCGCTCTCATCTCTGCCAATTTCATCCAAACGCTCATAAGTTTCAGCGGTCACTTTAAAAAAAAAAAATCTTAATTGCAGGTCTGGTAATACGATTTTTGTAACACAATACAGTCAAACAAGCACCAGAACAAAAGTCCGTCTTATCTTACTTTCATCTCTCTCTTTTAAACAAGCTTTAAAAACACATGTACATGATATTCTACCCGTAGTGTTTACTTTACGCTTTCCAATATTGACATTAGTAGGTTCTTGATTAAACCTAGACGCTACTAACAGCAATAAAGAGCCAAACCATATGCAGGAGATTCTTCCTTCTGATTCTTCTTTACAAACACAAAGAAATTTGAGAGATGTGTCTATTTTAGGGCGGATGAGTAGGACAATACTAAATGTATATAGTGATATTATATTGTAACAGTATACTTTTCGGGTGTATGATGATATAATTTCCGGACAATTTAAATAGCTTTTTATTATTATTTTTTAAAATTAGGATCAGATTTTGTGGTTACGATGTTAAGTGATTTACTAACTATGATATCTTATTATGATATATATATATATATATATATATATATATATATATATATATATATATATATATTGCACTATTGCCATGAGTTCACTCATGATTAATCTGATGTTTTCAGTGCACCATAAATTCATTCTTTTCATGTTTCTAAAACTCTAACTAACTGTAACAGATGTTATAATTATAAAAATTACACTCAAAATCTCTAAGTTTAATAACATTTATTGATTATCTAATATTTATTTGAATCTGGTATTTTTTCAATATTAACCACTTGTTAATTAATTAATGTCTTGTTAATTTCAATGTAAAGTTTTAATTGCAAAATATGGGATGTGGCTCCTTTAAGAATTTTGTTCTGGGTTTCTTCCCATATATTGGTGATACGTTTAGGTTACATACGGTAATATACGGTAATATAGCGAGTTGTGATATGCACAGCTAGTAGGCGTAATTCAGGGAAATTTGGGAAGCTACTCATGTAACCATGGCTATAAGGCTTTCAATCATACAAACAAGTTTCAAACAGATGTACACCTTAACTAAATTTAAAAAACCAAAACGAACCAAATAAGTAGAATAATTTCAGTTTTGTTTCCTTATGCAGGAGTGATCTTATTAGCCTCATGTGTAATCACAAAGACACATTATTGTTAGTGGAGTGTGGTAGGGAGCAGCACACTATGAAGTTACTGCTGTGTTATTGTTAGAGCACGCTTCATCTTCTCTCGCTGCACAACTTGGAGGTCTGTTCAGGAGCACAGCGTGGCTGTTATGCTTGGACCAGAGAAGTGGAGAGAGATTTTTTCCCTCTTTTTGGCTGATTTGCCAAGCGTGCTCTTTTCTTGATGATGCTGCAGACTGATGTGTTTTGTTTTACTGCATGTCTCTTGCCATTTGAAAGCTTTCCGTTCCTCTGACTGCGCCCTAGCTTGCTCCAGCGCAAGTGTAATTGCGTCCTGAACTTGTCACAAAAAGGGGAAACCCAATTTATTGGTTTATTTTGGCTAACAGACCTTTGAATGGATACCAAACTAAAAACTGCAATGGTAGTAACCAGTTATTGTTATAGTACTGGATGCCATAAATGAAAAATCGGCTAAGTTAACACTTTTAGGCTGTGTGTCTTCAGGAAGGTATGCAGTAGTGAGAGAGAAAATAAATATGTAATAATTGCCTTATTTTTCCCCCCTCTATATTTACTTAACATTGATATCTGAAACACTGAGAACATTGGTGAAAATGTTTCTTTTCTACATTCACTATATTTTTCTCTAATTTAAATCATTCATTCATTCATTCATTTGTCTTCTACCGCTATATCCGATCTTCCCTCGGGTCACGGGGAGTCTGTGCCTATTTCAGGCGTCTATGGGCATTAAGGCAGGATACACCCTGGATGGAATGCCAACCCATTGCAGGACACACACACACACACACACACACATTCATACACTAGGGACAATTTTCCAAGGTGCCAATCAACCTACCGTGCATGTTTTTGGACCAGGGGAGGAAACCGGAGAACCCGGAGAAAAACCCCCTGAGGCACGGGGAGAACATGCACAAACTCCACACACACATGGCCGAGACGGGAATCGAACCCGGACCCTGGCGGTGTGAGGCGAACGTGCTAACCACTAAACCACCGTGCTAATTTAAATCAACAATATATAATTGAGAGAATCTTACGGGAAATGTTAGTATTTAAGTAATAGTGAAACAATCGCACTGATGATGACATGAACTCCATAAAATATGATCTATTTTCATTTAAATCCTGAACACTTCTGAGAGTAAAATCTGACTATTTTACAAAGTGTTCACCATCACGACTTTACTTACATTTTCCTAGGGACCTAGAAATAACGCAGAATCTTGAATATTAACTTGAAAACCTAAATGAATATATAAAATGAAAAAAATACAGACTTTTGCAACCCATTGCGTTTTCCTTCAGTGTAACCTGTGGTACAATCCATATTTAAAGCTGTTAAAGGAGATTGCAGGGGCTGCTTAAAAGTTGGCGTTCCACCGACTGACTATATACAAGAGAGAAATACATGTACAGAAAGTGGAGTGAACTGTAACTTGGCACAATAGTTTTAGTAAATGCTGATCTTCAGGAGCCCCAGTCTTTATATTCTTCATACACTGGCATCATTGCTGTAATGAAAATATTTAACACAGAATCACATACACATGAAAAAACGCAGTCTAAATCAGATACTGCTTTAATGCTTGGCTAAATCAGTAGTGCATTTTTATTATTCCCTTTAATAAGTATTATTTAAAAAAATTGTGTGAGAGTAATATCAGCAGTGAACAATCGTTACATCAAAATCCTTTCTGTATGAATTCTTTTTGCATTTGCGATAAGATAAAGTGCTGCTACTAGAGAAACGGACAGCGCTGGTGATAAAACAGCGTGTTTGGACTTATTTTTGGGATTACACTTGTAGTGTCAGGATGCAGGTGAGAAATATGGCATCTTGGTGTGGTTTACATTCCTACTTCCAGGAAACAGACCACTGCAGTCACCTGGCTCGGCCACTTTCTGCCTCTTTGTGTGCTGAGCTTTTTCTTTTCTAAGCTGCTTTAGGATCTAATGACACGATCTTCCGTACTGTAGCTAGCGAATGTAGGTCACCACTTACAGAGGTGGACAATTCAGCAGCCCCGCCTCCTGCGGCCCGAACAAGCAGATTGCATGTCTGAGCTATGTGGGTTTTTTTTTTTTTTTTTTTTTACTCATAGCTGCCTGGTGGATAGCTAAGGTTCAGGTCTTTGCTTATATGGCATTCAACAGGGGGTTTTACTCTGCTCTCTGCAACAACAGAGTGAAGGAGTCATCTCACAGTCAAATGCTAGCTGTCAATAAGCATGAACGTCCAGACTGGCGTAACGTCTTTTACACAGATGTGAGGCGTGAACGCAATGTTCAGAGATGAAATGTAAGCCAGGCCGCGTTTGCTCTCAAAGGTAGTAATGTGATCTGCTGCATCCGAGCTGTTTTCCAGAGATGATAAAGTCTATGGTTACATTTAGTCAATCTTTCAGTCATTCACTATTAATGCACTTTGATAAATAACATGTGATTAAATGTTAAATTACATTACGATCTACATCATTGTTTTATTAGAATGTGTCGTCCCCCAAATTTTGGCCAGCTTTTAGTTCCTACCCATCACGGTTCTGTCGAGAGGATGAAAGAAAACACATGAATTCAACCCAGCTGATGTAACAACACATGTGAATGAATGTTCTAATCACCTGTATAAATAAGCTTCATTATATGGTGTGTGTGTGTGTGTGTGTGTGTGTGTGTGTGTGAATGGCAAGGAATAGAGATTATATCATTTCAAAAATGCAGCTATTTTTTTTGCACTCTTGACTCCTCTTGATTTGTAATAAGCTGTAATGGCGTCTACTGATGGTCCCAGTGCATTCCTGGTTAATGTGAGAGGTATTCTAGCCACGCGTCTGTTCAGCCTGAAATATATGGATCGACCTGAGCAAATCACATTAAAGTTTACATATCAAATTCATTAATTTCATTCGTTCATCTTGTACCACTTTATCCGATCTTCCCTCGGGTCGCACCTGTGCATATCTCAGGCGTCTTGGGGCATCAAGGCAGGACACACCCTGTATGGAATGCCAACCCATCACCGGGTGCGCACATACACACTCACATTCACACACACCTTCATACACTAGGGACAATTTTACAAGGTGCCTATCAACCCACCGTGCATGTTTTTGGACCGGGGGAGGAAACCGGAGAAAAACCCTTGAGGCACGGGGAGAACATGCACAAACTCCACACACACATGGCGGAGGCGGGAATCGAACCCCAAACTCTGGCGGTGTGAGGCGAATATGCTAACTAAGCCAGCACGCCCCTAAAAAGAAATGTTAAAATTTTTTCTTGGTTAAATCAGTTGTGCATTTTTATAATTCTCTTTAATAAGTAGAATTAAAAAGAAATTGTGTGAGAATAATATAAGCAGTCATCTGAAAATAAGCAGAAAGCTTTAGAATTGCAAAATGTTACGATGTTGCTCGAAAAAAGAAAAAAAACAATTCCCTTTTTCTACCCGAGTTGATGTTATCATTTACGTTTAGAAAACTATAAAAAAATAAGTTTAATACCTAGTTTTGATTTAGTGATATCAGACATATAGTACGCCGTATATATTATAGTATATATAGTATATATTATATTCATAGATGCATTTGTGTGTGTCTGTGTGTGTGTTTTATTATATTTTAATAATGGTATACATCATAGTTCATGTAATCGGGTTGTAACAGTCTTTCAACACTCGAGTGGTTTTGGCCGGAGTTTTGTGTGAACTCTTGTTCTGCTGTCTGTGGGTGAGTCAGCTCGAGCTGTGTGTCACACGCCGGAGTCACACTAATGTTACGTTCGTGGCAGCAGCCAACAGTGCAGCATGATATTCACGTGAATCTACGTTCGCTTCATTTCACGCTATAGTTCATGCCATATAAAGTGACAAATCCATATAATTGACCCTGATTGCACATAGAATCCATATTTCTTCTTGGCCAGTGCTACACAAGTCCACAGCAGCTCTCGTCCTGCCACCATCACAGTTCGTTTCTATTGTGGAAACAATTGGCTTCCAAACACTTGTTTTTGAGATAGCACTTTAGATATTACTTTAACAAGCAGCTTCCTCTTTATCCCTGGCTGTTTCTTGGATTAGAAAATAATTATGGTGTCACTGTGTGCTGTCATCAGCCCAAGCTTTTAGTTTGCAATGTACTCATCTTAATTGCCTTATTAGAAAGTCTTTGTAAACATCATCATTTCTCAGCGGGGGAAACACAGTCAAAAGGGAACGTTTGTCCTGCTGCTCCAGGAGTTTTTAGTAGTTAGCAGGTTTCCCCGAGGCCAAATTATTTCATCTCCACTTCTATGAAACAAACACATCTGGCTAGTTGGGCCAGTGAATCACTTTATAATGCTCTCCATCTCTTTGTGTGTGAGTGTGTGTGAGTGTGTGTGTGTGTGTGTGTGTGGTGAAATAGAGAGAGCTGGAGGGTTTTGTGCCTGAGGACGTGAGGTATAATTATAGGTTTGGGACAAGAAAAGGCAGGACGAGTGCAATGTCCCTCCGATTGTGTGTGTGTGTGTGTGTGTGTGTGTGTGTGTGTGTGTGTGTGTGTGTGCATGAAAGAGATAGAGAGACAGGTGGTAGGGGCAGGGGAAAATAACTTATTAGGCACTACAGATGTGTGGGAGGGGGGACGTTGTTTTGTGTGTGTCTGCATGATGCATATGCTTGTATTTGAACACAAATGTTTGTTAGGTTATTTGGATATGTGTATTTGGGCGTGTGTGTGTGTGTGTGTGTGTGTGTGTGTGTGTGTGTGTTTAACAATAGTTCAAACGTTAAGATTATGCCATTCTCTGATTACACAGAGAAGCATGCTCTATCTGTTTAACACTACTTTGCCTAGGCGTGCTCCGCACCTGCACCTGGTTTCACCTGTTTTTGTGTGTGTGTGTATGTGTGTGTGTGTGTGTATGTGGGTGTGTATGTGCATTGGGAAAGAAGAAAGGAAGAGAGAGAGAGAGAGAGAGACTACACCTGGCTATTTTTTAATCATATGTAAAGAATATAATTTGTAATGACAGACCTGCTTTCTGAGTGTTTACATGTAAAGTCAGGCAATGAGCGCGTAAGTAAGAGCTACAGACATCCCGGCTTTCACACCATAAAATCATTTATCCAGCAGGGCATGTGTCATGTGTCGTGGTGTGTTCAGCTCTGAACATTGCCTGTAGCGCTGCACAGTGGTGTTATTTCCTCTGTCATATACACTACAATGTACCTGTGTTGAATGTGGGTGAAAGGTGTCATTCGATGTGAGCCGATAATGCAAAAAATAGTGTACAGCATCAAGTAATCAGAAGTTGTGACTCTAACATCTTTGACTGGAGATACTTTTCTCTCAGAACTAATATTTGTGTTTTCTTTTTTTTACTTTTCTCACGCCTGTAACTCACACTAGGTTTTCAGAGATCTTTTATATTACTTTAGTCTAGTTTCCCGCTGTTTAACTGTTTAAATGTATCCTTTGATCTAGGTAAAATATAATATATATATATATATATATATATATATATATATATATATATATATATATATATATATATATATATATATATATATATATATATATATATATATAGATATAGATTTATAAGAAATGTTCCGAAATAAACCAGACATCTCTCTCATATATATATATATATATATATACATATATATATATATACACATTTCTTGATGGGGGAACACACATACACACACACACATAGGATACAGTTCTAGGTTCAGATTTGTTACAGTTACAGAGCATCACATTTTGTGGTGAAATGCAGATCAGATCAAGTGATATTCTATCAGTCTAAAGCTCCTAAAAATTCCCTCCTAATGCTACCAGTTTGTGTACTTGTGTGTGTGTGTGTGTGTGTGTGTGTGTGTGTGTGTGTGTGTGTGTATGCGTGAAAAAACAGCTGCTCCGTTCTTTTGGACAGCAGTAGTTTATCACACACATCTTATATCTTAGTACAGATGAGTTCCAATTTCCTCTCGGTCTCGTTCTCTCATTCTTCGCCTGCTTGGATTGCTCTTTCTCTCATTGTTTTTTTTTCCTGCAGAGAGGGAAAATCCAGAAAAGGCCTTGTGAGCCTCTGACTCAGACACATAGACGTGTCTGAATAACACACACACACACACACACACACACACACACACACACACACACACACACACACAAGCAAGCTGCTGTGTGAATAAGTCTGTGATCAGCAACTGCTGTATAATTAGTACTTGTGTTAGATCAGCCATGCACACAGAGCTACTCATACTCATGAGGTGTGTAGACACAATGGCCTTCTGTACGTGTGTGTGTGTGTGTGTGTGTGTGTGTGTGTGTGTGTGTGTGTTCTTTTCTGTCCCTGCTCTACTCAACTCAACTCAAGTGCATGTAAAGATGTACCAAAAGTGAACTGAGATGTACATGCCTCATCAGTCTATCTCAGGTGCATTACAGTCAGCTCTGCCCAAAAGTACGCGCCTCGGATCTGCTCTCATCATCTTGGATTGACATAACTATGGATAAACACAGACCTGTTCAGCTCATTAGCTCAAAGCAGAAATCCAAGTTATCGTTGTAAAGCAAAAGTCATTCCTGTCTGGCATTTCCCTATAATATGCATATCATTCTTTTAAAAGTATTAGTCAGTGCTTTGAGCAAGTCTGTGTTCCTGAACATTGAAAGAACTGGTTCATTTAGGGGAAGCAGACCAGAACGGCGTATGTGTGTGCGCGTGTGTGTTTGTGTGTGTGTGTGTGTGTGTGTGTGTGTAGCTCAGTGCCACGGCTATAATTTACTGAATTCTGATTTTTAAGTTCTAAAGTCATTTGTCAGTAATATTTGTTAGTAATTGTCTGCTTTCTGATAAGTTGCCTCGTCCTCGGGGCGTCTGGCTTTCTGGTAACAAAGCGTGTCCTCAGATACCCGCATGTAAAAATGTTTGGGTGTCGTCTAAGAGCTCTCTGTCTGTCTCTCGTCTAATCTCTGTGTCTCAGTGCTGTCTCTTTCTGCTCTCGTTTCCTCTGTTGTTTTTCGCCGCGTTGCTTGGCGGCCTCTATTGGCTGGTGTGCGTTAACGGTGTTACTGGTTTGATCCCATTTCCTGTGTAGACATGAGGACAAAGGACAGTCTGATCCCATAAACATCAGCGTGTCTCTGTTCCATTTCGATGCAGATGTAACATGATGAAATCAGGGTTGTTGGGTTTAATAGCACACAGTGATTTCAATCTGGAGCGTAGACTTGACATACCTAGCGCTGTTAGAGGGCATAGAGTCGAGAGCGTGTGTGAGTGCATGCTCTCCCCTGTGTCTCACCGACTGGGGTGGGGGGAGCTGACGGTTGGCTCTGAAGAGGAAGTCTGTGGTTAGGCCGTTTTTCTCCATGTAGCAGTGCTTAAAAAAGCCTGGCTGTCCTTACAGATGTGGAAGCCATTTCAGGGAGTGTGTGTGTGTGTGTGTGTGTGTGTGTGCGTGTGTGTGTTGTGTGTGTGTGTGTGTGCGCGCATGTGCATGTGTGGGAGGTAGTTTATGAAGCATGGATTTCAGGCAAGCAGGGCTGAGAGCATGTAAAGAAGACCCTACTTGCCCCAAAGCATGCTGGGAATGGCTCAGGTTTGGCCTGCTGCTAAATGAAAGCCCTGTGCTGCTCAGGCCCAGAATAACTCTTGAAAAAAAAAGCAAGAACTCGGGCCTGGCTGTGCATCTAAAGGAAAACAAAATAATTTCAGATCTAATGTCAGCTCCTTATCCCGTTTTTTTGTGGGGGGGGGGGGGGGGGGGGGGGGGGGGGGGGTAATTTATTATATATTTGTTACATATTCCCACAAGCCATGAAGTTAGCGTGACTGTCAGCATATGTCTGTGTTTAACATATACTCTTACACAAATGATTTAAATTTAGAAGGTGTGTGTGTGTGTGTGTGTGTGTGTGTGTGTGTGTGTGTGTGTGTATCTTTGCTCTGCTTAATTGTCTTCATTAATCATTTCCACATGGCCACTGGCAACTCCATCTGCCACTGATGTGTGTCCCTCTCATCTCATCTCATCTCATCTCATCTCATCTCATCAGAGAAGTGCACAGTGACACAGGTGTCCTGTCTCAACTTTGCACTTCCTGTTGCCTTGTGTCCTTCCTTCACCATTCAGCTCATGCCTGGAACGAGCCAAATTGTTTTTGCCACCAACAGAGGTGTTTATTACTCACAGCTCCTCATACAATTTGTCAATTATGAAAACTCCTCCAAATGGAATTCCATGGAAGACATTATGTTTAATTGAGCAACACCAAAATACATTGCGGTGTGAAAGCATGTCCTGTGGTACTGTAATACAAGTTATGAAGTGATTTGACCTTCAGCGTATTCACTTATATTATAAACCTTTAACCATGAAACCAATTCATTCAGTCATTTCAAATGGTGGAAATCCGTAAGTCAAGCAGAACGATAAGATGATCCTTGAAAACGTTGCCCATAGAAAACATGAGGGTGAGTCATCAGCGAGACTTGTCCTTTTCTCTTTTTACTGCACGAGCATCATTTCTCCGTCGCTGTATGTGACACAAAGGCCAGGAACAAATTCAATACTGCACAGATGGAATGACAGTGAACACGAGAGAGAGAGAGAGAGAGAGAGAGAGAGAGAGAAAGAGAGAGCAGTCAGTTTGAATAAAAAAGAGAGATGAACTTTTGTTTGCTGTCTATTGTTTGTTCCGTAAACTTCCATTGCCGTCTAATGCCATATTAGTAATTTAAATTTCATCATTAGAATATGCAGATTATTTATCACACATGCCAGTGATTACGGGAGGATATTGCTTATGTTTTATTTCTATGTACATACACACTCACACGCACACTCACACTCACACACACCCACTCAAATATACTATATACTTGTGTGTGTATGTGTGTGTGTACATACATATATATATATATATATATATATATATATATATGTGTGTGTTGGTGTGGTGTGTTTGTGTGTTTATATATATATATATATATATATATATATATATATATATATATATATATATACATAATGTGTGTGTGTGTGAGTGTGTGTATAAGGTGGAGATGAGCGAGTAGAGAGGATGATGGAGACAAATTCTTTTGGCTCTTGAATCAAAATCCTGGCACAAATGGATCCCTCTATTTACTCTCCACCCCCACTTCTCTGCTAAACACACACACACACACACACACTCATACACACACGCCACACCCTGCCTTGTTGACTACTTTTATAATCCCCCTAAAAAATGTTTCTCCCTCGTATTGTTTGCCACATTCAAATAGGATGTCAAAACCCAACTCTAAAGGCAGCAAGTCTTTAATTCACAACGAGCACAGTGTGTCTCTCCTTTTCTTCCCTTCTCTCCTTCAACCCTTTTGTTCTTTTTATCTCAAAGCCTTGTATTGTTACTATAAACCCATGGAAGACAGGCAAGGACATGTAGTAGTATAAGCTTCCATCTGGTGGTACCACATTACCCAGAAACTTCTGACAACACATCAGCTCATACTACTGACGAATGCAGAGTCTTTCATGCATACATTCTTAGTCTTAGTGTCATGTTCCTTTTGATGCCGTATCACAGGATAGCCAGAGGGAGCAGAATGTAAATGCAGAAGCTTTTGATCTGAGTTTGTTCAAAACCCCGCAATCATGGTCCGGTCTTTATTTCTTTAGTTATCTTGTTACCCGTTCCTAGTTTATCAGCTAATGCTACAGATGCAGGGATGTGCAAATTATACGATCACACACAAATAAGACACACACACACACACACACACACACACACATGCACACACCCACGCACACACACATACACCCATGCACGTACACGCACGTCTTTCACCTGGAGAGATCTCTAACAATGCATGCCTGATCTTCAAATTCATCTTGATTATTATGAATATGGTTTAAGGTTGGGTTACGCTGGGATACTGATCGGAAGGTTGGGGGTTCTCGTCCTGGTATCACCAAGCTGGGTCCTTGAGCAAGAAAAAAATGGATTTCCCTCACGGGATCAATAAAGTATAATAAAATAACAAAAATAAATAAATAAAATATATGGATATTTTATTAAATAAAATATATGGATATATAATGGAAAACAATGTAATGATTGTTATTCTGTGCTGCTTCATATTACATTTGTTTATTTTTGCTGGGTAAAAAAAAAAGACATTTGGTTGTTAAAATGCAAAATAAATTCTTACAGAAGCAATAGACTGTACATTCCTGTGTGTGCTGACCTTTGCCCACACAAACAGATGGATGCTAATCTGGATTCAGGAATCTCTCAGCACATGAACACAGATGAAGTTCATTTCCTCTTGGTCTCTTGCAGTCTCTTTCTAACTTCCGTTATTGAAAGTAGGCACAGAGGCGTTTGCGGTGCGGGTCTCCTCACCTCGAAAATGACACGTCACCAACAGCTGGATTGTACATGTATGCAGCTGGCGGCTGAATTACCTGGTCTACGAGGTCTTTCACCCCGTCCCATACACTTTTTTAAAGCAGCAGGTAATAAGAGTGACGGGTTGGAGCTCATGGTCTGGTTTCGAGTTAAAGGGTTACTGAGAGAAAGAGAAACTTGACGTTGTATCACAGACGCTGCAGTGTTCGTATTACCTGAGCAGAATATCACAATGTTGAATATATAAGATGAAGAAAAAGACGGAATAAGTTGATTTTTTCCACCCCTTTGTATATGTTACTGGCATGTCCCCAATAAAAACGTTGTCTTCTAGCTGATTAAATTATGGTCTGTCTTCCTGCAACTTGGGGAGAAAATTCCTTATTAGCAGTTAGAGATAAAAAAAAAAGTATGTTTAAAAGTATTTTAAAAATGTATATTTGAAAATATACTCCTGTATATCAATGTCTGTTCTTCCGGGTTTTGTCGCCGTTTTTGTTTGCTGGCGATTTCTGTTTCAGGCTTTGGAAATTTTATATTACTGCGATTTGTTTGAGGCAAATGTTTTTGTCATTCGTCAGCAGTGTGTCATAAATTTGCTCTCTAATTATACAGTACGGCTGCTCTCAGCCTGCTGTGTGTGTGTGTGTGTGTGTGTGCATGTTCATGCGTTTGTATGAGGATGTGCTTGTGTGGGCCCTGACCTAAATGTTTGAGTATTCATATTTCCGAAATAAGGATGTAATTTCAGTTAGGCTTCGGGTGCCATGATCTCAGTGTTATTTAGCTTAAACTGTCATCATGTTTCCAAGTCTTTACTTTGCATATCAGTATTTGTGTCAGGATCAGTGAATCAGTCCATTTGCTTGGGAGTATTTATGCTGAGGACACGGTGGAGACGGATTAATGGGAAATTGAGAGAAAAACACAGTAGAGATATAAAGAGATAGAAAACGTAAACAGAGGAGATAAAACCCCAATCCACACAAAATATCCCTACATCAAATGGTGTTTTAGTGTTTCGTCACACACAGTAATCAGAGCTCAGGACTGAACCCGAGACACAGAAACAACAAATAGTTTCCGTAAAAGGAATATTTAATAGACATTCATGCTTAAATGCATGCATAAACAAGATCATGAAATTGATCTTAATCTCTTGTGATTTTCAATTGATTCACTAAAGCTTTATATGTATTGCACATTTATAAATGTCCCAAAGAAGCAATAGATGGAATGTATAAGGTTAGTACCTATGTATTAACTTTATACATCATTGTATTAGGTTTGTGAATGAGAGAATAAACCTTGAAAGGAACCAGACTGAAAAGAGAACCATATGATCAGGGGGTGACACTGAATGCTGTTTGTCGAGCTGCTCTTTGTCGTATAGCTGCTCTTTATATATATATATAGATATATATATATATATATATATATATATATATATATATATATATATATATATATATATATATTCGAGGGGAAGTCACAAAGTAAAGGGACATTTGTAATACAATTCACAATATGCAATGTGAGCGAAGAAAAGGAAAAATCTAAATCAAATCAGTATTTGGTGTGTATATATATATATATATATATATGTTTATTCATTTCTTTTTGTTTGTGTGTGTGTGTGATTAAAAAATTGTTATTTTCATGTCAGATTGCTGTAATAAACAGGTGAAAATCTGCCCTGTTTTTCCTGTAAGGTAGCTTTTTCCTGAGTACAGCGAAACCTTGTTCTGTGCCATGGCTGCCAGTATCAGTTACACACCTCGCAGGATAAAGAAATGCATTAATTTGACCTAGTATCATTTGTAAGTCTTCATTTGAAAAGCTATAACTTCTAGTCACTAGTTTTAGGAGCTCATGAAGTGTCCCAGTGTCCCACCGGGGCTATGTCGACATTCATAACAGAATGGGAACAAAGACGAATTTTGAAAACAAGGTAAATTGCTGTTATGTTGTGCTACATGGTGGGCTTTAAGTGCCATATTGTCTTCTGTTTGTTTATACTTTCAATATTTACACCAAGCAGATGAAGTAAACGGTATGTATTTAGAATTGGTTATGACACATAACGCTGCAAGGCAAGCTTAATTGCAGCTCAGAAAAGAACGGATACACTTAAAAGATGTGATTAGCCTTGATAAGAGTAGAAATAAAAACACAAACACCTGCTTCCTGTTAATGAACAGAAATAAAAGAACATCATTCCTCCAGCTTCTCGTTGTTGTTGCTGCCTGCATCTCTACCAACCATTCTCTCTCCAACTTTGCTTTGGAAAACATGTTTACACAAACTACTGTGTGTGTGTGTGTGCGTGTGTGTGTGTGTTTGTTTGCATATTTTTTCATGAGATTATGGGATTTATTGATCAGTTACAGCGTGCGACTGAAAATCCTCTGTTCATGGAGTGTGTGTATGTTGACAACACAGCAGATGGCAAGTTTTAAGTGTGGTTTTGTTTGAGCGCTACAGAGATTCAGAGAATTTGATATTGTCAATAGAAGGTTCGTTGTGACACGTTAGTAATAAACGTACATTGCATATAAATTACATATCATTTGCCGGACATCTGAGAATCTGAAGAAAAAAGCTGAATAATGAATAATAAGGTCAGAAAACGTTTCAGGTGTTTTGATTTTCACTAATTACCAGCGCATGGAACGTCTTATCGATCCCTCGATGCATCTTTTTTTACCTTCCTTACCTATCTGCTTTAACCTTATGTGGTAATCTACAAGATGGACTGTGGGAAGCACACAAAAGTGTGGATACTCTTTGTAAAAAACGAAGACAAATCTTAATTATTGTAGCATAATTATTGTAATAATCTAATGTCTATTACAACAAGCACATGACCAACATGACTACGCATCTGTGATTGGTTCACTGTTTGGACTCGAAACTGGGTATCGTTAAGAATCGGATTCGCTAAAATTGAAACGATACCCGACCCTAAGTGTAACTGTGTGCAGTTGGAAGTGCTATTTTCTAGTTTAATGTCTGTATAGAACCCATTTGTCTGTAAGTCTTCTATAAACTCATTTTAAAAGACATAAATGACTACCCTTCACAGCGCTTCACTGCACATGCTTTCTGTACTTCATTTTGATTTTAGTAAACAGAAAGAGAATCAGGACTTGAGAAGGTGTGTTTTTGCTACTACAAGTTAAATTCAGATTGAGTAATAAAGGTGGACACAAAAAGCCCTTACTGTAAATGTCGAAATGCATCTACAAGTCTATTCAAGAAGTACGGTTGGTAAGGCTGCTGGTGCAATCCCTATTGTGTTATAGAGAAAATCAAGTTCAGGGACGAGGCCAGAGTCGGATACAAATGCTGGGTTATTGAAAAAGACATAAGTAGCAAACAATGCGGAATGATAGATTAAAAAAAAAATACAATTCAAGTGATTGACAAACAGGCTAAAAAGGGCACACACTAGAATCAGCTTTAGAAAACAAACTGAAGCCAAACCCAGAGAAGCAACATGTAAACAAAGGTTTGCAATCATCTCTGTATCTGTGCTAGCGCTGAAACTCCAGTCTGTTTAAAAGGTGTGTGTGTGTGTGTGTGTGTGTGTGTGTGTGTAGTGGTGTGCTACGTCTAACATTCGGTGATGAGCTGCAGAAAGTATCATGACGGGTTTGGAGAAGTGGTTTACTGATGGGGAGTTTGTGATAAGAGAGCGAGTGACAACATGACCCTGGGCCAAAATCTAAATTACGGCTGCCATAAATGACATACTAGGAAAGTACTGTCAACACTGATGTTGTGTGTAAATTTCCAGGTGCAACCTCATCTTTAAAGATACCATTGTGATGGCAGATTCAGTAAAAGCCAAGACGTGTGAACAGGAGAAGCTCCAGCGTTATTGATCCTGTAAAGCGAAACCGGTAAATGTAATGTGAATGCAGTAGCAGTTGTGAATATGCTACAAGTGAGTAAAAAGGGTGTAACACAGGACGGCTGTGGATGCGATGGTTTTGCCTGTAGTGCAGTGCCAGCTGCTCGTGCTAATGCAGTGAGAGTGCCAGCTACTCCTGCAAGATGCTGACAGGAAACGTCAACCTTCTCTCAGCCAGGAAATCCTACAAAGGAAAACACGAAGAAAGTCTTCTGAACGTACGAAGACATTTTAATACCTTGTTTTTCATCCGGACTCGTCTTTTTGAATGCAACAAAACACACTGTGCAAATCTGTGATTTTGAAATGTAATCCTTTAGTATTAATAGTTGTGTGTTGGTTGTGCACTGGTTATCAGGTACATTTCCTTGTATGCAGTTCACAAACATGCTGATGTTGCACATGCCAAAACAATAAATCATCTGACCACAATGCATGACGGCAGTCACGCAGTGAAGTTCAGGCGCTGTACTTTGTGAAATCTCTCTGTAATATTTGTGGCGTCTTGTTAGAAATAATAATAACATAATAATATCCTTTATTTGTCACATAAACATTACAGCACAGTGAAATTCTTTTCTTTGCATATCCCAGCTTGATGTTGGTAGTAGTTGGGGTCAGAGCGCAGGGTCAGCCATGATACGGCGCCCCCTGGAGCATAGAGGGTTAAGGGTCTTGCTCAAGGACCCAAGGGCGGCAGCTTGGCCATACCGGGGGGCTCGAACCCGGATCTTCCGATCAGCAGCCCAGAGACTTAGACCACTGAGCCACACCCCCTCCCTCGGGGGGAAATCAATTGAAGGCCTTTCTTTCGGTCTGATCCTCCTTGTTGTGTTCAGGTACACTGTGCTCATTGTGCTCACAAATTACGCCAGATTTATGCAAATAAGGTTTTTCAATATTCAGTTCATTTTTTTGTGAATATTGCAGATTTATTTTCCTTAGCAGAATCATTCTGATCACCAGCAATTGTATATATTTATTTATATATGCCTAGAATTATATAGAGATTTATTAATACACTCTAATATTTTAATGTTTGGATAATGACTCTAAAAATATTCAAAGCTGATTGCTGATATGGGATCAGGGAAACTGGGACTTCAGTGCCAGCACAGAAGAAAAACTCTTCCAATAAGACTGGTGTTCAGGATTTTGCACTTTGTAGTGTGACTGTATGTCACGTCGTGTTTTATTCCCTACACAATACAGTCGATCCATTGTTTGCAGATGAAGCACATACAGTAAAGATGGGGAAGGAGATAGTGATGACATACAAAGCTTGTGCTGTTTGTGTTTCTGGAAAGTGCGTGTTGTCCGGTGTCGGTTCACACGGTGGTGTTTGATTTGGGTTCCAGTAGATTTGTGCTTCTGTTGATTTTATATTACTGTGCTGGAAACTTCAGCCTTTATTCTGGGTTTTGTGTGTGTGTGTGTGTGTGTGTGTTACAGTGTGGGGGTGCATGTGTGTGTTTACACACGTGTATGTGTGTGGGTGGGTGGGTGGGTTGTTGGGTCAGTGAGTGGGTGGGCTTGTGTGTTATGTGTGTGTGTGTTGTATGTGTATATGTGTGTGTGTGTGTGTCCTACACCAATAGACTGCACACATTTGTCTCAGCTTGAATTCTGGGACATGATCCTCCTGTGGCTTACAGCCAAATTTACAGCGCCGTCTTTTTCTCGCACTTCTGCCCTTCTCTCCCTAAACATCTTACCTACATCTCCTCACCTGCAAGGGCTTACTAGCCATTTATACCAGTGCACCTCTTTCCTCTCTCTCTCTCACACACACACACACACACACACACACACACACACACTCTTTCAACCGCACACACTCTTTCAGTTACACACACACACACACACACACACATGGATGTAATCATGAACCCGGTGTACCGTTGCCCCTGATCAGTATAAATAAATTCAGACTTGGCTTTGCTCATGTCTGCTAAGAGAGCGTCAGTGTAGTCTTTCCTGACGCTACGCTAGGCTCTAAAAATAAACAAGTTCATTACAGAGTAGCGTATAATGTTAGGGGCAAATATGGGGGCAAAAACAAAAACAGTGGATTATGTCCACATCTTACAGCACAGCCTCATATTTGCTTTGTCGACTGATTTTAAGACTGTGCCACATGTTTTACAATTCAAATCGACCATTGTGTGCCCGGACGTGACGCACTGAGGTGTTTTCATGTGCGGTTTACTCAAAGACGAGTTGGGTTTGACAAAAGGGGAAAACATCTGTTTGGTAGAATCATTTAGTTTCTGTCATTTTAAATCATGTCCTAGGAGATATGCAAAAAAAAAGACTCATTCTAGCATCTCTGGTGGTGTGTTTGGTTGTTTTCCTAAATACTTGTATTAAATTTGGCCTTATTTTTTTCATATATAAAGACATTTTATATATATATATATATATATATATATATATATATATATATATTATATACACTTTTCACAGCTTTTCTGTATAAAATGCACTTTGTATGTGGGATTTTTCTCATCGCCGCATTTGACAACTACATCGTTGTGTTTTTGTGGATGTGCACAGGTGTACCTGAAGGCCCCGATGATCTTAAATGGAGTGTGTGTGATTTGGAGGGGATGGATTGACCTGCAGCGTCTGGACGGGATGGGCTGTTTGGAATATGATGATGAACGAGCACAGGTATAACCTGAAAAACAACATTGAACATTCAACAACGTCTGACATGGCAATAATTCATAATGTGGTGATGTTCCCTTTTTCTGTGTGTGTGTGTGTGTGTGTGTGTGTGTGTGGTTGGTGAAGAAGCATGAAGATGCTCTCGCTCAGGCTGCCTTTGAGGAGGCTCGCAGGAGGACTCGTGATTTTGAGGACAGGGATCGTTCACACCGCGAGGATCTAGAGGTGAGTGTATTCTGTGTGTGTGTGTGTTAGTGATGAATGTGTGATTTTTATCAGACAGGATAGTGAGTGCATGCATACACAACGCTATATTCTGTATATTTAAGATTGTGGTGGGACAAACCCAGTTGTTGTATGAATATGTGTGTATGCGTACACATCTTTCCAATAAGCAGTTCCTTGCGATGTTTTCTGTTGTCCTGCAGGTATACTTATTCTCCTAGTATTTTCTTTACAGCCACTAACATAATGTATGATGCTTAAAACTAATTGTTACCTCTGTTTTAACTTGAATCGATTACCATATGCTACAATGCAACTAGTTATAACTAGTGTGTGTGTGTTTGTGTGTGTGTGTGTGTGTGTGTGTGTGCGCGCGCAATACATGTGCTTTACTTGTTGACTTGTCGCTTGGTGCATGCTGAATCTTTTCTAAGTACAGAATCATTCTGAAGTCGATCCAAACTGCGCTCTTAAGATGAAAACCAAATTGTGTTTTTTAGGACCCTGTGGCATCAAAAATCTGGGACTGATGGCATTCACGGACCAGGGTCTGTCTCTTCTGCTTCTCTCTATCCCTGTGTAATGCACTAAACCATGTCTGTGTCTGTAAGTTCTGTGTGTGTGTGTGTGTGTGTGTATGTGTGTGTGTGTGTGTGTGTGTGTGTGTATGTGTGTGTATGTACCTGCGCTTGTGTTTTGTGTGTGTGCGTGTGTGAAAGCAAGAGCCTGCATGCGTGTGTCTTTTGTGAAGATGTTCTGTTAGAGCATGTGCATGCATTTTTGCAGCTTCGTCTGTGTATTTATGCTTAGTATGTTTTTCTGCACTTTCTGTTTTATACAGTACTTTGGTCATGATCCATATTCCTGCAGCTCCAATCAAGTGTGGGTCAAATCGCAAAATGGTTCATTTTATTGCGGTTTAAAGCAGTTGATTATTGCCACAGACTCAACTAAATGCCAATTCATGTCGGAAAGGTTTTCTGGGTGGATTTTGGTAACTGATTACACTTTGATCCTGATGGTGATGCAATTGTGCATTTCATTGAAGATGGAAAAGGTGCTGGGACAATATGGAATAGATCTGTGATATAGAGTGTGCTGTGCTGCATCGTGGATATTTCTGCTTGTTTACTCATCGGACCTTACAACATCCAAACAAAAAGAAATGTTACTGAAAAATTGCAATAGATAAATTAACTGATGGGGCACGGTGGCGTAGTGGTTAGCACATTCGCCTCACACCGCCAGGATCCGGGTTCGATTCCCGTCTCGGCGGTCATGTGTGTGTGTGGAGTTTGCATGTTCTCCCCGTGCCTCAGGGGGGTTTTTTCTCCGGGTTTCTCCGGTTTCCTCCCCCCGGTCCAAAAACATGCACGGTAGGTTGATTGGCACCTTGGAAAATTGTCCCTAGTGTATGAATGTGTGTGTGTGTGTGTGTGTGTGTGTGTGTGTGTGTGTGTGTGTGTGTGTGTGTGTGTGTGTGTGTGTGTGTGTGTGTGTGTGTGCCCTGCGATGGGTTGGCATCCATCCAGGGTGTATCCTGCCTTAATGCCCATAGACGCCTTAGATAGGCACAGACTCCCCATGACCCGAGGGAAGATCGGATAAAGCGCTAGAAGATGAATGAATGAAAATTAACTGATCTCTAGTGTTGGGAAGGCCACTTTGGAAATGTAACAGATTACAAATGACCCTATTCAAAATGTAATAGTAGTGTAACGTTTCAATTACTTCATTAAAGTAAGTGATCACATTTGATTACTTTTTGATTACTTAGCATGTCCACTAGGTGGCACTTTAAGTTAACATTCTAAGGAAATAAGTTTTCGAAATGAAACTGCAGCAGATTGTCATCATTTGAATCCAAATCATATTTACATTTACATTTACATTTGCGGCATTTGGCAGACGCCCTTATCCAGAGCGACTTACAACTGAGCAATTGAGGGTTAAGGGCCTTGCTCAAGGGCCCACTTGTGGTAGTTTGGTGGTTGTGGGGTTTGAACCTGCGATCTTCTGGTCCAGAGGCCGACACCTTACCACTAAGCCACCACCTCCCCCTGTTTCAGTTGAAAATCATGCCGTCGTCTAAAGATCTGATCTCACATGAAATTGTTCAGATGTAACGCTATTTGTAACATTTTCATATTGTAACTGTCGTTTGATTACACATTTTTTCTCAGTAACTGTAACGAATTACTGTTATGTTTGTTTTGTAATTAAATAACGTAACACCGTTACATGTCACTAGTTACTGCTGACCTCAGTGTTCACCCTTTAGTTTAGTACTTCATAGAAGTACCTTTTTATCTTTTAGAAGCAGCTTTGCATCTGTTTAAATACTTTACTGTTTAAATACTTAAATACTTCAAATAATGTATGTACAAACAAACTAGTAACTGTACGGATGCACCTTCTGTGAAGCTACAGCTTTTCTTTTAGTCACTAAAGTTAGTCACATTATGGTGACTTTTTTGGTCCTGCTATTGTCCTCTGCCTCCCCCGACATGTGCCCCTGTGACCACTGAAAATAAACACCCCTGCAACTAGAAAACACCCCCCCACACACACCTCCTCCCGCTATTCTTTAATGTAGTATGCTTGTATGGGCAGCTGTACTGACCTTTAACCAGACATATTGTTTAGTGTTGAGGACAAGACGTCGGAGTTTAGTCTAAATTGACTAACAAATTGATTTGGCTTCAGAATCCTCAATGTCTTTTTTTTTCGATCATTTTCGTCACCAGTAGATGATCAGAATGATCAGTCACCGGCAGATCAGAATCAGAAGTCTGTAGGTTCAACAGTTGGCCCTTCAGCAAGGCTCTTAACCCTCAACGGCTCAGTCTGCCTCAGCCACTCTGAGTGTCAGCCCAAGCCCGGGGTATATGGGGAGGGTTGTGTTAGGAAGGGCATCCAGCATTGAACATGCTCCAATCCAAAATATGCTGCTCATCCGCTCCCTAACGGAGCAGCCCAAAGAGACGATGATGGTTTTTCAAACATTGCCAGATTTGGGGAGCGCTTGTGATATTGTTGTAATGAACACTATTTACACACAAGGACCATCTTCGCAGTAACATACTATAAGGCCTAGTTGCCATCTGCAGCAGGGTACAATCTATAGGCAGCTTCTCCAGCACTGCAGCAGGGAATGAAGCAGGGACACCTTCCACCTTCACATGTACTTAAGTGTACAGTGCGGGATGTATAAAGTGTTCAAAATCGTTTTGTTTGCGTTTCCTCTTTTTGCATTTTGAATAGCCGCGTTTATTCCGAATGAATCACAATCATCACAATCGATGTGAGACTCAGATGGTGATTAGGTCTAGATTCATCTTAAAAGTTATTATTTATTTATTTCTTGGATGATCAAAAGCACAACAGAATAATACAATTTCAAATTAAGTTCTGTATCTAGTATATAAATTACTAATTTAAATCATAAAGAATTTGTCCCTTTCAGCTTGTTCTGATAAAATGAAGAAATTGATCACATCCTGTAAAACATTTAGTACTTGATGTACACTTATTTGCTTATCAGTATGGTTCCATTTAACCAACCGGCATTAAAATGTGTGGTGTATAAAATAAAAATATCATTGTATGTGTGTGTATATATACACACATATATCCTTCAAGTGAACATCTAGAAAATCAATCAGATCACATCATTTCTAATGCATTTTTAGTGGGGTTCGAAAATGAAGAATTTTCATCCTTGACAGCAAAATCAATCCATAATCCATAATCTCCTCCAATTTAATGATACTTTAATAAACACTTTCTCATCCTACTGTCAGTATAAACCCTTTTGGATTCTTTTGAGATTTATTTTCCATTTTTATTTATTCTGGCTCGGGGAATAACGCTCTGAATCTGGTCAGGACCAGACTGAGTGTGCTGAAATGACAGGGGAAGGGCGGCACTCTGTGTGAGGAAGAGGGCCGGTTTGCTTTGCAAATGAGAACATATGTTGTTTAGAGTGAATAGAATCAGCCATGATGATGAGTGGGTGTTGAGTGTGTGTGTGTGTGTGTGTGTATGTGTGTGTCAGAGAGACCTGCATTTCTCTTTGCATAATATTTACAGCACGGCATTCACATAAGAGCATATGAGTGTGTGGTCCCACCACAGAGATGTATGAATTGGGGGGATGGGAGCAGGGTTGGGGGTTACAGTTGAATGGCCTTCTCTCTGATGGATGGAGAATAGATGGGCCATTTTTCATCCAACTTTCTGCCTTTACTGCAGGTGGGATTAGTGCATGACTGATGCTCAGAGCCAGAAAGTATTAATATATCATTAGTATTGATCATCTTCATTAGGAGTGCTGTCTCGCCCGGCCTAATCTAAACTCTATTGACTTGCGGTACAGGCAAACACTCCTGCATGGCTCCATATGATCGATATTGTTTTCTCTTAATATGGACACACACGCGCGCGCAGACACACACAGAACTTACAGACACAGACATGGTTTAGTGCATTACACAGGGATAAAGAGAAGCAGAAGAGACAGACACACACACACACAAATGTGCACATGCTTCCCCCGAACTTTACAACAAGGCTTTGTATTTGTATTGGTAACATTTAACATCTATTTCCAGGGTAAAGAAAATGTAATTTGAACATTTAGAAACTTGAAATCTGTGTGAATTAAAGCCTCTTCTCATTCTGCTCTCACTAACCACAATGTGAGTGAGTAATTCCAGTGGAAAAAGGCGTAATGGGCCTGAGCTACTGCTGATTCCTACGCATATGCCATACATATGATCAGAGCATAAACGGAACATTTCAAATCAAACAATTACACTAGGCTTCCTTCGTTACTTGTTTTAGGACAAAACGGTCGAGAAATAAAAGTTCAGATCAGCTCCAGGCTTAGAAACTGCTATAACGGTTAGTCAGGTGGACGATGAGCTCACAGGACGTCTGCCTCTATGTCTGCCTCTCCTCCTTGCCCGTCTGCCTGTCCGTCTGCCCTGTCCGTGTCTCTGTTGGGATGTTGGGATAGATTTAGGCATATGCACATAAACATATGTATCTGTGATACGGGGCAGCAGTCATCTTTTTATTTTTAAATGATTTGAAGACTAATGACTGCCTGCCACTCAAACCAAAAAAGTCCTTCCATTTTTAGTATCCGCACTGCAACTGCGCTCTGCTGCCCTCTGCTGTTACTTTTACGTATCACACTTCAATTTTAGAATGACTTATTTGAAGTCATTCAGCTCATGCTGGTTTGCTGTTTGAATTTGCTTGTGCAGATTTGAATTGTCTCATTATAATACCAGGCTAATATTTTATTATAGTTATAAAAAAATATATAATAATAATAATATATTTATTATAATATATAATAATAATTGTGGTGATTTATTGGGCAGCATGAGAACCTTATATTGCTTTATACAGCCATTAGATTCAATTACGCCTAGTTACGTTTTTGTACGTTTGTGAATTTAATAATAGAAAAACACACCTTGATCAACCAGCTTATCATATTGGATGTCTCAGAAGAAATGTGCTCTTGTACTTTAAAGCTGAATGAAAGGTAAAGCCAGTGAGGGAATTCTGTGATGTCCATAACAGCATTATCCATGTCTGAGATGTGAACTCGCATTATGTCTTTTACATTTTATGTGGTTTAGTTGTGGTTTTCTGATTGACATATAATAATGAACTATATCTTGTTTGATTCATGTGTTAACTGTGGTATTTGTGTGTGTGTGTGTGTGTGTGTGTGTGTGTGTGTGTGTGTGGTACAGCCCAGGCGACAGCAGGACCCCAGCCCTGGCTCCAACATGGGCAACACTGACGATCACAAGATGCGCTAACGGCAATCAGCAATCCGGTGGGCAGGGAAAGAGTGACACCATCTCCATCACCACAACAATCTCACAACTCCATGGCCCCAAATAATTACTCAAGAGACCAAAGTCCACAGATGTGGGAGGGGGGGCGGGGGGCGCTGGGGAGGGGGTTCATATCACTCCCTTGCTAAAATGTTCTGACAGGGTGTAATGTTGGTTTGGACTGGTAGTAACCTGGTAACGGGTATCCGGTACTTTTCCCCCTCTCCTCTCCCCTCGTTCCTTTCTTGGGGTTTTGCACTATACGATACTTTCAAATAAGTTCCCATGATGCCTTCCTGTAAGTGTTCCTACCAACATTTGCTTTCGTCCCCTATGCAAGCTATGATATTTTATTATTTTGGCACTATTGTAATGAAACGGCATTCTCATTATTTTCATTCATATTTGTTTGTGTGAAAGTCAAAATGTTTACTTTTTTTGTATTTTTTATTTTCTATATATGTAAAACGTGTGTGTCCTCACGCTCTTATAGAAGAAACCAGTCAATGTTGCTAGTTAAATTTGTGCGATGTTAGTGAGAAGAAGAAAAAAAAAACGACAAAAAAAACCCAGAAAAAGTCAAAGAAGCTGCTGATCTTGTTGACAAGGAAGGCGTATCATTTTGTCATCATCCCGCATGTTTTTATCACCTTCCACTATTTTCTTCTTAGTGTACATCAAAACACACTTTGAAAGCACCAAGCAGCAGGAAGCGCATATTGAGGTCAGCCAGCTCTCGCGCGTTTCCGCCTCCTATTATTCCATTTTGTTGGGCTTTTCATGTTCGTACCCGTTCAGGATCTTCTTTTTTTTTTTTTGACAGAAAATGTAGGCTGGCTTTTCCCTCCTACTGGTGCTGCTTGTTTGATCTCATGCCAGAAAATATGATCAGAATATGCAACGTTACAACACGGTGGAATATTTCAAGATTTTGTGTTGTGCTCTGTTATCCTTTAAAGGTCCTTTGGGCGTCTGGAGCATGTTTTTTTTTAAAAGAAGACAGGATGAATAAGAAAGCTGTAGGAAAAGAAAACAAAACGAGCTGAGAGTCACATCATGTTGGGATAGTTGATTCTTTTTTTTTGGCCAAAAAAGATAAAAAAAAAAAAGAAAGAAAAGAAAAAGAAATCGACTTCAATGGAAATTGTATTTGAGCATTTGTAGTGTGTTGTAGTAGAGTTACGTGTGTATTCATGCTTTTCGCCAAAATGTTCTTCTTATTGAGGCTTTTTGTAGTTTAGTAGTTTTAGGTAGCCTTAAAGAACACACTAAGCAGAACTTAGTGGTCACGATGGGACGGAGAGATGCAGCCTCAGTGCGTTTACTGCAATGTCTGCTGCAGCGTTCAGCTCCATCCTGCTTTCCCGTGTAGTCAGCCGTGCCACTCATGATGTCATTTATTACCACATTATTAACATTAGACTACATTGAGTGCGGGGTCAGAAACAATCTTTGTAATCTGAGTAAACTTTGGGATAGTATTATCACAACACTGCGTCTGCGGGAAAATTCTGTCATCTGTAGGCGTATAAGAAAAGCTTGGACAGGTACAGGTACTGAACAGCAGCGTGGAAATGATACGGGGGAATCCTCTGCATTACCTCATTAAAACAATGCAGGTACGGTAGCAGCTCATTGTAGGTCAGAAATGCAGTACGCAATCTCTCTCTCTCTCTCTCTCTCTCTCTCTCTCCCTCTCTCTGATTGGTTTTTACGATGTAGCCTATTACTCACGCATAGCCTACCTCTAGCTACAACCAAAAAGTTTCATAGCAGGATATGTGTTTGTGTGTGTGTGTGTGTGTGTGTGTGTGTGTTGCCAAATTCTCAGAAAAATGGTTACTTTGAAGGTCCCGTATTTTTTTCATCCATTTCTACACAATCAGAGCTGGTGTTAATGCCATGTCTTGATTCTTAATAGGAAACCCTGTCACGCCCCCCCCCTCCCAAACAACCCCATGCCAGGTGTGTCTTGTGCCGTGTGTCAAAATCTACCTTTGTTGCACCTCATAACACTCTGAGATTCTGCATTAACCTTTCCTTAATGCTGGCATTAAGACAAGATACACACCAGGGGATGGATTATCACACATTTCATTTTGTTTTTGTTTTTTTTTAATAAATGGTTTATTTTCTTAATTGTCATTTAAGTTATTGATGGAGGATTGCCTTTTCATTTTCAGGACATGCTATGAAGAATTATGTCATTCTGTTTATATTGCTTACTTTTATCCTTAATTCCGTCAGGGTTTTACGGATGCTTTTTCTATGTTATATGGTTTAAGTTTCCCCCCTTTTTAAACAGGGAGGACTGGTAACTGAAGTGTTATGTTTGACTTGTTTCTAAATAAACTTTTTACAAACGAGTCTCTGTGCCAGTCTCTGTGAGGGCCGGAATAATAACGCCACTGTGCTTTTAATACAGATATGACGCATCATGTGATTCCAACATGTATTTCAGTGCTGGCATAATCTTTTTCCTGAAATAAACCAAAATAATACAATTTGTGAACATAAGTAGCTTTTTAAACGCACTAAATTCTATACTTCAAATCAAAACTACTGCGTTACGTTTGAGATCATCTTAAAAGGCGTTGACGTACAGAACGTCAATCACAGTTTAACATCTTACTATTTTTACCTCAGGATGATTTGTGTTGTTGAAACTAATATCGATGCACGTGTGCTGATGTCCTTAACCTGTGCAAATTGTCATTTCATGATCGGGAACCTTCGTGTGATAAAAATAACAAAATACAACAATCTTCCATGCACTCAGTTTGAAGGTCTATAATATTAAAATGTTTACATTTCCGTCTGATTGCGTTTCCTAAATCTGTAGCGCCAAAATGTTTTGGTTACATTTGTCTTTTTTTTTTTTTTTTTTTAATTCTAATCACTCATAAACACTCTTTTGTTGTTGAGTGTGAAACTCAATTTCACCGTGGGTCATATCAGCATTATGGTTTTGGCCAGTTGTAACTATAAGACAGTATATAGTGTGCGATGAGCGACGTCGCCTCATAACACAAAACACACAGCGCTTTTTCTCCTTGAAGCACAAACATGTATTCGCTTTCAAATCTATTTTCCATCTGCATTAATTGTAGGAACTTGTTGGAAAAATCGCCCTCGGTGAACGCTGATGTGGGATATGCTGCACTCTAGTGGCAGGATGCTGTCACTTCATGGGTAACAGTCATATGCATTGTGGGAGATGTAGTTCATTGTTAATGCACGCTTTAAATCAGCATCGCCTTATTTTAAGACAATCGTACAGCTTTACACCTTCAGGACACTGAAAACGATGTGGCGAGCCACATTTAGCCCGAATGCCTCGAGTGTGCCATAACCACGTGTGCCATAACCACTTACCTACAGTACCACCTTCTAGTACACAGCCACAATGGCCAAACTTCAGTGGATTGATTTGTACACATTTTGTACATATGCTGCTGGGTTAGTTTTTATGGATTAGGTTTTACATTACAGTATTTCACTTTAACTACAGTTCTTATGCACGTTTTAAGAACACATTGAAGACGCAAAAAATGACTGGAACTACCGTTCTTATGCAATCCTTTTAGGTTATAAGGAAGCGCATTGCATTCACAAAGGAAAAATGTACTTTATTACATAATACGGATTTGGGAATGTAATATACGCTAATATAGTGAGGATTTGATACCTGTTGTGAATGCGCAGCTAGTAAATGTAATTCGGGGAAAATTAGGAAGCGTGAGTGGATGCTACTGCCTTCTAACCAAATTCCAACATGTGCAGCGGATTGTACACATTTTGCACATACGCTGCTGGATTAGTTGAGGTTTTATAGTATATCACTTGAACTATAGTTCTTATGCACATTTTAAGAGCACATTAAAGCTGCAATCTAATAACAAGTAGACTTGCTGCAATGGCAAAGGCAGAAGTGTTGAAAGTGTCTCTCGTACAGAGTCAGTGGTCTCACTGGTGTTTCAGAATGGTGAAGTGTAAATTGGAGTGTAAATTCCTACTGATTATAGCCTGACTATAAAAGAGCTGATAAACTGGTTGGGAACTTGATGCGTTGGTGAACATGACCTCCAGTACAGAGCATTAAATGACTGTGTTGTTTTATCCACACTAACAGAAATGAAGTTTATCAGTAAAGAAGCAGTAGAGCACTTGTTCAGAGGCAGGAGATGGAACTCTCTTTTCACCTCAATAGTGGTGACCTCCACTATTCACTCTTTCCTACGATTAGACAGCTGTGGTAAAGGCTAAAATATATTCATTCATTCATTCATTCATTTTCTACCGCTTTATCCGATCTCTCGGGTCACGGGGAGCCTGTGCCTATCTCAGGCGTCTATGGGCATTAAGGCAGGATACACCCTGGATGGAATGCCAACCCATCGCAGGGCACACACACACACACACACACACACACACACATTCACACACACATTCACACACTAGGGATAATTTTCCAAGGTGCCAATCAACCTACCGTGCATGTTTTTGGACCGGGAGGAAACCGGAGAACCCGGAGAAAAACCCCCTGAGGCACAGGGAGAACATGCACAAACTCCACACACACATGACCGAGACGGGAATCGAACCCGGACCCTGGCGGTGTGAGGCGAACGTGCTAACCACTAAGCCACCGTGCCCCCACTAAAATATATATAAAGACTAAAATATATATAAAGACTAAAATATATATAAAGACTAATATATATATATACATTGCGTCTGTAGAATGCAGTAAGTAAAACTATAGGAAATGATTGAAATGCTTGTATTTTGTGCGACATTACTGCCTGTAATGTATTGAATAAAGAAACAATAAAAACGGCTCACATGAGCCCACTGTGGGTCTTCTGTATCTCTGATCCGTAACATTGTCATACACTGATCTCATCTGAAAGTAACATCAAATGAAATGACTTTTTCATTTTTTTTTATTCCTACACAATCTGTAGTCAGTACATCTGCACAAAGCTAAAGATGTGCATCATTACAGCCTTCTTAATAGACAGATCCATCTCAAATGTGGCTGTGACGGAAAATTTCAAGTGGCCAAATGCAATTAAGACAGCAGATGTGCAGTGTCGCAGCGCGCCCGTGTCTCCTGGATCACTGCATTGGCAAATGAACAAAAAAGGTGGTTCAGCTCATTTGAAACACCATGGCAGAGTGCAAGTTGACCTTTTAGTGTGAATAGGCCGACTGTGTGCCGTGTCCAAGGTAGTTTACAGACAGGACAAGAAATAAACATGTGTGCTTTGGCACAGGATACTTTGGTGCATGATTGCCACGATTTCCACCTCTTCATTATGGAAAGTACTGTAGCGAATCTAATAATCTACACCAGAGCGCTGAAAGACTCATCCTGCCTGGACAGACCACGGAAACGCCTGCTCATGTGCATATGGAGGAACTAGTTACATGTAACGGTGTTATGTCATTTAATAAATAAATGTAACAGTAAAAATGTCATTAAATTAGTGATGGAAAATGTGAAAGATTACAAATATAAACAAATTTATAAAAAAAAAATAATTTATGTGAAATCAGTTCTTTAGATGACGACATTATTTTCAACTGAAAAGTGAATTTGATTGAATGATGACATTCGGCTGCAGTTCCTTTTCGCAAAATAGAATCGCTATTTTTTTGGGGGGGGGACGATTTGAAACGTTTTTTCCACCTAAGTGGTCAAATGAAAGTAAACAAAAAGTAATCAAATGTAATCAGTTTCTTTTATGAAGTAATTGAAAAGTCGCACGGTGGCGTAGTGGTTAGCACGTTCGCCTCACACCGCCAGGATCCGGGTTCGATTCCCGTCTCGGTCATGTGTGTGTGGAGTTTGTGCCTCAGGGGTTTTTCTCCGGGTTCTCCGGTTTCCCCCCGGTCCAAAAACATGCACGGTAGGTTGATTGGCACCTTGGAAAATTGTCCCTAGTGTATGTCCCTAGTGTGTGAATGTGTGTGCCCTGCGATGGGTTGGCATTCCATCCAGGGTGTATCCTGCCTTAATGCCCATAGATGCCTGAGATAGACACAGGCTCCCCGTGACCCGAGGGAAGATCGGATAAAGCGGTAGAAAATGAATGAATGAAAAGTCACACAACTTGTGTCATTTGCGTCATTTGTAATCGGTTGTAATCCGCAATCTATTACATTTTCAAAGTGACCTTCCCACCACACTGAGCACGTCGCATGAAAAAGCTACACCGCTGTGAACATCCCCATGGTCATGTGGAGAAACTGTCATGGAGGAGATGTGATCATGGGCCTGGGATTTATACGCAGCAGGAACGATGGGGAATCAGCGGGTGGCAGTAAAGGCTTCCACCTTGTGGCTAAAACATATTTAAAGCAAAAAGTGTTTTATTTACTACCATTCCACAAATGAATATTAAAATTTAAATAAATTACAATTTTTTAAATGTTACATTAACCTGTCATTATTTCTGCTAATTATATATCATTTACTTTTGCTAAACATCACTGGTCCTGTGCAGGTTGTGTTCTGAACTGCATTCATTTAGGTCCTATTAGTGTACAGTAAACAGCGTGTAAATTGTTTGAAGTAAAGTAAACAAAAATATATGTTTAAAAACTAGTTCGAATGCACTGTATGTTAGAACAAATATAACCATTACATTTGTCTGGAATTGTCTACATTGTGTTTGTATGAAGTCCCTTCACTTTAATAACGCAAACTTGCTTTAACCTTCCTCCTGTGTTAGGGTCTGTGCGGAGGTGGTGTGTATCCCAGTGGTTAAGGTGTTGGACTCTGGACCGGAAGATCACGGGTTCAAACCCCACCACCATCAAGCTGCCACTAGTGGGCCCTTGAGCAATCCCTTAATCCTCAATTGCTCAGATGTAAGTTTCTGTGGATAATGGCGTCTGTTAAATGCTGTAAATGTACAGTTTTAAATCCATAAAATCTCCACAGAAATGTGTTTATTGTATCAAGGCTTTTTGACGTCATTAGGAATCTCTGAACCAATATTTTTTTAACAACATTTCACTAAATTATAAAATGATCAGGTTGAAATTAATGAATGCCAAATCTGAAATGATAAAGACACTATTTTCTCACTAACACAGTCAGACAAAACTTCCACTCAGATTCTCTCCCAAACCCTGTGAGTTTTAAGGGGCTTCTCTTTGTGCTTGTTTATCATATAGTTCTCAGTATGATTACTGGACTGCAGGGTGATAATATCACATGTCATTTATTTATTTATTTATTTTACAACTATGATCTTGGGCAAGAATTTGTAAAGAGGAAACTTAACATGTCGGGCACAATAAAAAAGAATAGGGCACCATTTTCTTCAAACTTTGCTTCTACAGACACCAACACAGTTGTATTATATTGTCAAAAAGAAAGCGCAGTGTGGTACTTATGTCTTAAAGATGCAGCTGTGCCTTCAGTCAGTGACGAAAAGCCCAAACTTATCCTGGACTATAATAAAAACAATGTAGGACTGGACGACTTGCACAAGCTGCCTGCCACCTACACCTGCCAGCGTATGACCAAGAGATGTCCTAGACGTGTCTTTTTTATACCATCCTAGACGTGTCTGTATACTATACGTTTGTGTTGTAGATCCACATCCACCCAGGATGGAACCAAAAGCACAAGTGGAAATGTTTTTTGGGGAACTGGAAGTTCCACAGTTAAGGAGTACAATGATCTCACAGCAAAGAGTTCACCTAACTCTCCATCAACACCATCACCAGCAGCACCAGTATCTTTCTCAGCCAGTCCTGCCTCGACATCAACAACCAGTACAGCTTCCTCTCTCTCTCTCTCTCTCTCTCTCTCTCTCTCTCTCTCTCTCTCTCTCTCTCTCTCTCTCCTTTTTTCAACCGGTCCGGTCCGTCCGTCTTCCCATTTGAGTCGGAGGCAC
>JACRUU010000019.1:8242167-8249667 GCA_030449085.1 Kryptopterus vitreolus | reverse complement strand
GTATCAGTGTGGTTTGTGTGTATCAGTGTGGTTTGTGTGTATCAGTGTGGATTGTGTGTATCAGTGTGGATTGTGTGTATCTCTGTATGAGTTTGGGTTGTGTGTATCAGTGTGGATTGTGTGTATCTGTGTGGATTGTGTGTATCTCTGTATGTTGTGTGTATCAGTTTGTGTGTATCTTGATTGTGTGTATCAGTGTGGATTGTGTGTATCAGTGTGGATTGTGTGTATCAGTGTGGATTGTGTGTATCTCTGTATGTTTGGGTTGTGTGTATCAGTGTGGTTTGTGTGTATCTCTGTATGAGTTTGGGTTGTGTGTATCAGTGTGGATTGTGTGTATCAGTGTGGATTGTGTGTATCATTGTGTGTGGTGTGGTGGATTGTGTGTATCAGTGTGTCGTTCTGTATGTGTGGTTTGTGTGTATCAGTGTGGTTTGTGTGTATCATGTTTGTGTGTGTGAGTTTGGGTTGTGTGTATCATGTGTGTGTGGATTGTGTGTATCAGTGTGTGTAGATTGTGTGTATCAGTGTGGAGTGTGTATGGATTGTGTGTATCAGTGTGGTTTGTGTGTATCTCTGTATGAGTTTGGGTTGTGTGTATCAGTGTGGATTGTGTGTATCAGTGTGGATTGTGTGTATCAGTGTGGATTGTGTGTATCTGTATGTCTGGTGTATCTTGTATGAGTTTGGGTTGTGTGTATCAGTGTGGATTGTGTGTATCGTGGTTTGTGTGTATTGTGTGTGTGTGGTGTTGTGTGTATCTCTGTATGTTTGGGTTGTGTGTATCAGTGTGGATTGTGTGTATCTCTGTATGTTTGGGTTGTGTGTATTTGGTCTGAGAGTCTGGAAGTAGAGGAGAGGAACAGAATCCAAGTTGATCCATGTGATTGTTTTGTGTGTTTTATCAGGTCTGAGATCAGTGTTTACCAGGACCTTTTAATGCACTGACCAGCTTTATGGAGATTTCATTTTCCAGCAGGACCTGACACCTGATAAAGTACGAGCACCTGTGTGTGTGTGTGTGTGTGTGTGTGTGTGTGTGTGTGTGTGTGTGTGTGTGTGTGTGTGTGTGTGTGTGTGTGTGTGTGGTGTGTGGTGTGTGTGTGTTGTGTGTGTGTTTTATCCAGCAAACTCACTCGTCCTAAAACCCATAGAGAAGTTATGGAGTGTTATGAAGACACCAGACCACAACAATGCAGACGAGCTGAAGACTGCTGTCAGAGCAACATGAACTTCCAAACCTCAACCCCTCAGCAGTGTTCCACACCCCACCACTCCACCTCCACTCCTCCACACCTCCACTCCTCCACTCCACACTCCTCCACTCCACACCTCCACTCCACACTGCCGCACTGATTCATACAAAGCCAAAACCCCACCAAGTATTAAGTGCTAAACATGTTTATACTTTTCTTTTTCTCCTCATTAATATTCACATTTTCTGAGAGACTCAGTTTGGGGTTTTCATTAGCTGTAATCATCAACAATTAAAATAAATAAACAGCTGAAATATATCAGTCTGTGTGTAATGAATCTATATATAGTACATTGCAAAAGTATTCATACCCCTTCACTATTTCACGTTATAACCACTTATGTATTTAATTGGGATTTTTATTGGGACCATCACAAAGTATCGCATTAATTGTGAAGTAGAAGGAAAATGAACCATGACAAAGAATTTTTACAAAAAAAAAAATCTTAAAAGTGGGATGTTCATATATATATATATATATATATATATATATATATATATATATATATATATATATATTTATATTCATCCCCCTTGAGTCAATACTCAAAGCCTTTGCATTCTTGACATGCACAAACCTTTTCATTGGTGCAACACAAGGCACATCTCGGAACAGGGCACAGAATTCTGTCTTTCAAGAGTTTATTTTTTTTTACGAGTTTTGTTTTGAAGCAGCAGTGCGTAAATGAGATCATCTCCATTTTTGCCAACAGACTGTAAGAGCTGCCGTTTGTGCGGCTAAAGTATGCGCTTCTTGGCCAGGTTATTGAATAACTATTCCACACTCTCTAGAGAACATTACAAGTCTGCCTCTAACATCTCTTTCAGCCCGGGACATGGAGAAAATCTATTTAATCTCAATAAGTAATAGTAATACTAGTGAGCGGTATGTTTACTTGCACGATCGACTTTAATTGTTGATGTTCCAGAAGAGGTGTAGGGCCTCGGTCGGGGATATCTAACCTTTTAGATATTTTTGCTATTTGGTTTTATATCCCTGAGAATTTATGAAGCATGCATGAAGTGGTTCTCTAAAAGCCATGATGATTCATGCTTAATGCATTATTGTCGAGTGGCGTTCTCTGCCTCTCCATCTCATAACCCGAAGACCTCCCACTGGTCATGGATCTTCATAAACACACCAACGATGAATATTAATAATCTAGCCAACAGATCTGAGTTAGTTAATGGCATACTAATCATATGGAGAAGAATTTTGCACAGCAATACGAGCTGATGTCTTCACTGGAAACAGTGTCGAACCTATGGAGGAAATAAACATATTCAGGATTTAATGTAATTAACACCAAGTTAAATGTGCTGTACTCAGTAATACTGTATTGCATGCGGCCCTGAAAGAAATGTTGAGAATAGAGAGATTTGGGAGATGAGTTGAAGGATTTGCATATACAATAATTAAGCACATATGAAGACTCGTGTTATTTATTGTTGAGTTTTGGTTACATCTGAAAATAATTCACTTTTTTTTCGTGGAATCACTTTAAAGAATCCTACAGTAATAATTGCAGTCACATACAGTAAGATCTCCCTTATGACACACTCAGAATGTAAACATTTAGAGAATAATGTGATAATTATTTACTGCAGTACAAGCTGGAACATGATTACATTCCTTCCTCATCAGGCAGCCAGCAGTCTCTCCTAACAATGCACTCGCACACTACATATTGTTTCCAGTACATTAATACAGAAATATGTTTCTTATGAATTATCCTGGTTATTCATTCTTTGGTGTTTTATTTTCTAGGGTTACATCTTTGGCTTTGGAGGCAACAACTGAGCAAATAAATGCATGCAGCTTCTACGGGAAGGTAAACAATCCTCTATTTTTCAAATGCTATGCCAGTTTCTGAAGTAATTAAATTGTTAGAATTCTATTAAAAGTACCTAGTACCTAGTTTTTGTATTGATTTGTTTATGCACGTGTCATAAACTGAACTTCGGTTAGAAATGTAAATGGCCTGAGAACACTGTGTACGCGAGCCTTTTATTTGTAGATATATTGTGAATTTTTATATTTGCTTTTACAGTTACAGAGGACTAGCTTTATTCCTTGGTTCCCCTTGAACTTCTGAAGAGCATGGGTCCGAAGCCCGACGGAAGCAAAAAACATTCCAGGCCCCTAAGAAGGCTTTCTTTAGCAAAAAAAGATGAGCAGAAGAGCAATGCAAAACTACAAAAGGGACCTTCAATTACTTCATTTTTCAAGAACACACCGCCTGCAAAGCTGGCCTGCCCACTTTGTGGCATGTTTGTGCCTCGTTTCAAAATCAATGAACACATGGACTCACAGTGTCAAGACTTTGTTGAGGAAAATGACACACAAGCAAAAGCAGCCCGTGACAACAACCGAGCCAAAACCTCCCCCAAAACCTCCCCCAAAACCTCCCCCAAAACCTCCCCCAAAACCTCCCCCAAAACCTCCCCCAACAACCTCACCTCAAAACCTCCCCCAAAACCTCACTGAAAACCTCCCCCAAAACCTCTCCCAAAACCTTATTGAATAATGCACTGCCGAGTCATGACGAGGGGAAAAATGCAAGCGTGCATGAAAAAGATCAGGATGCAAAGACAAGCCCATATTTTAAAAAGAGTGGCATGACAAGACAAGAATCACCTCAGAACAGTTACCACACCGGAGAAGTCAAGACAGTCAGCCGTGGGCGTTTGTCTTCTAAGCTGTCCAAAAAAGTCTTTCCTTCAGATGACTCCAAAGTTCACGGCACTCAAGTGTCCATGGAAGAAGAGCCGTTGTTCAGTGAAACAAACAGTTCACAAAAAGAAAACTGCGATGAGAATGAAAGACATGCATCTGAACATCCAGTGATGAACTCAACATTCAGCGCTCAGGTACCAGCTGAAGATCTTCCTTCTATTAATAATGTTGAAGACGCCACGGTAAAAGTAGAACCACTGGGTTCTGATGTTTCTCAGTCAGAAAACACGACTGCTTCTTCGAGGTTAAGGAAACGAAAGAAAGAAGAGTCTCAAGGTGCAGGTGTAGTACCAAAGATCCAGAAGAAAACTCAACATTTGGGAGAAAGACGCGTTAAATCTACCAGCACTGACCCATTCCCGGAGGATGAAGTCTACAAGTCCAAAGCCAATGATGGGAAGCAGTTTTTCCCACAAGGTAGCAGTAGTGATATTCAACAAGAGGCAAGTGCCATCTCTGTGGAACCGGGTTCACTCAGTAGGCCATATTATCTTCAGAACTTCCTGACTGTTCTGGGAACAGTGCTGGAGAATAAGGATGACCGAGTGCTCTTTAGTCAGGAGGAACTTTTTTCTATCCAGAAGTTCAAACAGCTGTCAGGTAGGGAATATATAAGAACAAGTTCCTGATACCTTGGTTAATGTGTACATGTGCTATGGTAATTAATACTAACACCCTCCTTGTGTCCTAGTGCCTGGACAGATGCTATATGTGCGCCTTTTTCAAAGGAAGTTGAAATGGCTGCAAGTGCGCAAATTAGACTACGCTGAGATTAGTTCAGACCTCAATCCTGTGGTGCGAGAACTTGTTTCTGGTGGCTTCCTCCAGACAGGTTGGTGAGCAGGACGGGGGGGGGTTTGGTTCTCTTTCAGAAGCTTTTAATTCAACATTTAAAGCCTAAAACATTTGAACTACTTTCCGTTTCATTTCCGCCGTAGAGTCTGATCTCACTGAGATCCAAGATGTATTAGATCTACTACCTGCTCCCGAGCTCCGAAGTCTGGCGAAGACTTTCCACATAGGAGGTCCTGGAAACAGTAGCCAGAAGCAGCAGCTGGTGGAAGGGCTTCTCCATTTGTCCAGGCAGCGCTCTTTATTTTCTTTTGCCCAAAGCAACACTGCTGCAGTTATTCTCAAAAGGTTTGTTGTTGCTGACAAAATCTACGAATGCTAGATTTATACCAGTTTGTTGTCATACTTCATTTCTGAATAATTAGTAGGCGTTAATGCTTTTATTATTTTATTAATGCCTTTTATCTCGTAATAATTTTTTCATGTAAATGCACTATATGGGCAAAAGTAAGTGGACACAGCCCAGTGCACCAATTCAGCAATCTACTCCAGAAATGCCCAGTTTTATTTATTAACTGTTATAAAAACGCAGGATTTTTTTTTTTTATAAAGGGCCTAGTGTGCATGTCAAACTATAAACTCATCCTTGACAAACTGTACACATTACTTGTCCTTCCTGCAATATTTTTGGGCCTTTTTGAGAAAACATAATGCTTTGTGGGAGGGGTTTTAAGGCAAGGCCCACATTATGGTGTAATGGCCACATCATTTTTGTTATATACTATAACGTAATTTTTCGTCTCCTGCAGGGCGAAACAGCTAGCCGGCTCCTGTGTGATTCTGTGTCAGGAGCCACGTGCTATGTTCTCTCGTGTCCTACTACTTTTCTCCCTTACTGACACACTGGAGGAGGAGGAAATGGCATCAGGGGGTCAGGGACAACTATACACTATTCTGCTTGTCACATCCGGGCGTCTGTCTTTCCCTGCCTACACAGTTCAGCGGTCTACATTAGTGTTTAGAGACAGGGAAGACTTAATCAGGTAATGGTCTTTTCATGGCTTAGCATTTCTGTTTGTGATCATTTAGCTGGTTGAATATGGAAGAAAATGCAGACTCGTTCGGCCGTTCAAATGGCAAGGATTTAAAGACGTCCTCTGAACAGGTATGAATCTGCCATGAGAACCCTTCAGGAGGTGATTACAGCGATGCAGGCTGGCCACTGGGAGGACGCTCTGGAACTTTACACCTCAGCAAAGACCAATTGGCAAAACTTGAAAGAAACTTATGACTTAAGGTTGGAGCTACAAATGTGACCTTCTATTCAGACATCATTTCCTCGTGTTTAATTGAGTAGATTCATGAACTTGTATCTGTTTGTAGTTGGCAAGATCTGTTACCCGTGTTCCTGCGGTGCTTCACGGTAGGATGGGCTTACACACGAATATTGTCTCGTGGAGTCGAGATACTACAGAGGCTACGCCGTTATCAGGTATGCGAGTGTGTATACAGAGCACATAGAGCAGGGGTGGGCAAACTACACATCTGCGGCCCTTGATCCTTTTAATGCAGCCCCCACAGAAGAGCAAATTAGATCATATCATATAATTATGACTGCATTCATTGGACCTTTAGTGATATAAAAGTACTAAAACAAACAAATAGAGATATTTCTTTACTCAGATTACAGACATTGCTTTACAATCCTTAGTATTACTGTAAATGATATTTATCCAAACAATATATTATTACTTTTGTTGTGTTTTGCAAACTGTTAACATGTTTTTCAATGCTCAATAAATTGAATAATTGAGTTATATGAAATAGTATAATAAAAACATAAATATCTCTTTTGTTGTAGGATGCTGTGAACGAGCTTCGGTCTCTTCTTTCTCAGTCGGTGTTCTGTCCAGACAGCAGAGGGCGCTGGTGGGACAGACTGGCGCTCAATCTGCATCAGCATCTAAAATGTCATGAGCAGGTAACATGAGCTAGATATTGTAGGTGAACATGCTTACATACGTGTGTGTGTGTGTGTGTGTGTGTGTGTGTGTGTGTGTGTGTGTGTGTGTGTGTGTGTGTGTGTGTGTGTGTGTGTGTGTGTGTTAAATACGGTGATCTTTGACAGACCTGTTCAAACTTTATTTCAATACTATTTTTACTGAAATATATGATAAAAATACTAAAAAAGTATATATCTGTTTAGTCAAATACTCATTCTTAAATCATTTAAATCTTTTTTTGAAACAGAAATAGTAATCTTTAGTTTGTGTAAACACTATGGGATTGGGTTAAATGGAAATGAGTAATAATGTGTCCTGAATAAAGCCTTACTGTGACGGTGTTGTAGTCATTGTGTTCCCACACAAGCATGAAGTGTGACATTCATAATTATCTCGGTCCTTTCTGTATTAAAGGCTATCTACGCCATCAGGGATGGATTGAACGATCCACTGGTCCGGACAGGTCACCGCTTGTCGCTGCACCAGCGAGCCACCAGAATGAAACTGTCTGCCAGTCTGAAGAAGTACCGCCTACTGCTCCGAGACCTTCCTTGTATTCATGTGGACAATGTGACTCATGTAAACATATGCTTTATTATACAAAGAAGTCTTATAGACAGGAACTTGTGTTCAGAAACCTAGCCAAAGATTGAACATTGATGTTTCATTTTTAAAAAAGATTTACTGCTTCCTTTTATAGCTCTCTCCATAAC
>JACRUU010000019.1:8224667-8237167 GCA_030449085.1 Kryptopterus vitreolus | reverse complement strand
ATGAGCTGTAAGACATAATCATCTCAATTATGACCTGGCTTGAACTATCTTGCTAATCTCCTGTGTATATAATAAATGTGTGTAAATATACTGTATGTGTGTGGCTTGGAAGTGGACACCCATCAAAACTAGCATCAAGAAGCAGCAGAGAAATAATAAATGAGGTAAAGGTCAACCCAATCATCACCTCTAGAGAGTTACGCACCTCTCTGGCAGCATCTGGGGTAAATGTACATGCGTCTACAATCAGACACATTTTGAACGGACATGAAATTTATGGCAGGGTTGTGAAGCATGGTGGTGGTAATGTGATGGTCTGGGGCTGCTTTTATGCCTCCAGGGTGACTACCATCAGTCAGAGAGCTAAAGTGGTGGTAGCTTAGTGGTTAAGGCATTGGCCTCTGGACCGAAGGATCGCAGGTTCAAATCCCCCTACCACCACAACAAAGCTGCCACTGGTGGGCCCTTGAGCAAGGCCCCTAACTCTCAACTGCTCGGTTGTAAGTCTCTCTGGATAAGGGTCTACCAAATGATGTAAAAATAAAGCTGGACATGTAAAACAAACATACAATTGATCATCATACATCTGACTTTTATTTTATAAAAAGCAGGTCATGATAAAATAAAAAAAAATGAAAGTATAAAAGTCTGAATAGCTTTAAGGGGTTCACAAACTTTCAAGCATTAATTCATTCATTCTTTTTCTACCGCTTTATCCGATCTTCTCTCTGGTCACGGGGAGCCTTTGCCTATCTCAGGCGTCTATGGGCTTTAAGGCAGGATACACCCTGGATGGAATGCCAACCCATCGCAGGACACACACACACACACACACACACACTCACATTCATATACTAGGGACAATTTTCCAAGGTGCCAATCAACCTACCGTGCATGTTTTTGGACCGGGGGGGGAACCGGAGAACCCGGAGAAAAACCCCCTGAGGCACGGGGAGAACATGCACAAACACCACACACACATGACCGAGACGGGAATCGAACCCGGACCCTGGTGGTGTGAGGCGAATGTGCTACCCACTAAACCACCGTGTCCCAACTTTCAAGCAATAGTTTTAAAATGAATTAATTCTAAAGCAAAGGTGATAATGTTATTTTAGGTGATACAGCCTTTAAATCCAATGCCATGCTTTAGAATGTCATTAATACGAGGTCTTCTCTCGTAGCTGGTGGAAGTGAAGGGTCCTAATGACCGTCTGTCCCAGAAGCAGCAGATCTGGTTGGATGAGCTGCAGAAGCTGGGTGCTGATGTTGAAGTGTGCCACGTCACTGCTGTTGGAGCTCGTGGAGCACGACTGGAATAGAGAGTAAAATTGCTTTCATCCACACTACTGCACTAATGGTCAAAACATTTCACTCGTGCTGGTTAATTCTCTCTAAAGACTATTGAGAAGGTCTTTGTGAGTATGTGTGCTGATTTAATGCAGCTGTACTTTAGAGTTGTACTGTAGTGCTGCATACTTATGACACTAGCGCATGTATTATACATATACACTATGAAAAAGGGATTCACTCAATCCTCCGGCTGCTGCTCTCACTTTTCATTGTCTCTTTGGAAAGAATTATATTTGTGATTACTTTAAAAATTCGAAGACAAACTGATGTTATAAAAATATGCTACAATGAATGAAATTGAACGATACATATTTTTTAAAATAATAAATAAGTAAATGTCAAAAAGGTGTAGATACGTCCATTTGTCCTAACTTTTCAAATGTTTGCCATTAGTAAATATGGATTTCGGATTTCAGGATTAAGGATTAAGTCGTTTAGGTTAAAAACTAAACTTTAGACAGTTTGAAGACTAAAGATATATAAGTTAAAGACTAAACGTTTTAATCACTTATTTCTTCATGGGCAGTGTCACATGAATAATCTTTTCCACAGTATTGTATTGTATTATCTTTGTCCAGTATAATAGCTTTCAATGAAGCCACTGTTGATTTAGTAACCCAACACTGTTAAAATATGAAATTATCACTAAACCTCAGACACAGTAACTACAGCTCTGATAAAAACAGTGCGTGAACATGTGTCCTTGTAATACATTTTGTACCACGGTGCAGCAGGTCACACCTCACATCTCCGGGTTCAGTCAAGGGCTTAGTCTGTCCTGTGAAGAAAAAAAAAAACAAGCTGTTTCTCCACAGGAATCACGCCTACCTTTAAAACACACTTGATGGTGTACACAAAGTGGCCGAAAGTATATGAACACAATTTCTACTCCCATGTTTTATTCCATAATCTAGTTATTAAAATGGAATTGCTTCTCCACTTTCCACCTCTAATCTTAAGGGAAGACTTTGCATAGCTGTAGGGATTTGTGAGCTCTTGTGAGAATAGTCTGTGCTCGTTTGGGGAAATTCCACATCCGAGTGTGACGATCCCCTGTCCAAATACTTTTGGACACATCCAATGCAGCATACATTGAAGTGTTGTGTACAGTATTCTTTACATTCACTGTGAACCTGATCAGGATGCTGCGCTCTTACTATATTTATTGCAAAGAAGATGCATTATCTGAACAATTTTACTGTTTCCTTTTTAACTCTCTATTAAGGAGTTGGTCTCGGTACCAGAAGATCGCAGGTTCAAACCCCACCACCACCAAGCTGCCACTAGTGGGTCCTTGAGCAAGGCCCTTAACCCTCAATTGCTCAGTTGTAAGTCGCTCTGGATAAGGGCGTCTGCCAAATGCTGTAAACCAGGTTGCTGTACAAACACTACCACAGCCAGGGGATTTTCTGAAGGGGAAGCTGGAAATGATATCTGAGCTCATGGTGGCTTAAAGATGTTCGTTCGGTAGTAAATTCAAGTTTGTTATACGACTGTTTCTTAGGTGCTTCTTAATATTTATCCTCACAAGAGAAAAAAAGCGCTCCTGTTGATTTGGGAGTTACTGCGTCACTGCACAATGTGATATCTGTTTTTGTCTAATCTGGTAGCCCGTGAGATTCTTCACGCTCGTATTAGCATATACATACTCCGGCAAATAGGGCACTCCATCATGCTTGGGAATGCAACATCTAGTTACTTATGTACCACTGAAGTATGTGTAATGTTCACCTGCTTTCAGCGAATTCATAGACAAATGATTGATACAGATTCTTTATAAACCTGGAATTCTTTCACGTGTCATAACTTTACTTCATGCAGATATAATTTGCCCATCAGTGAGTCTTATAGATATCTATAAAGATCACATTTTGTTTTGATTGACATCTACATGATCTCATATTTGTATCACTGTATTATATATATGATGCTAAACAATATATTGAAGCAGTCAGTAATCTGCATTTCTTGGTCTGGTGATGTAAAAGGAAATGGGGGAAAAAAAAGGAAAAGATATAAAATGAGAAAAAGAGAGAGCGAGCAGGAGAGAGGGAATTTCTCCTCTATAGTTTCTCTTAAATGAGATCATATTGGAAAAATATGGAGGCTTTGGTTATTGGTTTAATATCAGCAAAGTTCAGTATGCAATATTTTCATCTGTAACTCTGAATGTAAATATACTTTAAATTGTATTTTGGAAAATATATTTTTGTCCCAAATAAAATAAATAAATAAATAAAGGGATAATTTGCTTGATTTTATTGGGTGCACAAAGTCTTTCTCTTTAATGTTTAGTGAAGCAGAAAAGTATTTAAAAAAATATTTAAGGAATATTAGGAGAGTTATTTGTGATACCGATTACTAAACACAACACAAGTTATTATTAGGCTTTAAAAAAAAAAAAAAGAAAACGCTGAAAAAAGACAATTGGGCATTTTATATAGTTTTAAACTTTTTTTATGTTTTACCATATATACAAAAAAACCTTCAACACCTTTGTATTTTAATTTTCACACATAAGCTATTAAAAGATCTTTGTGCCATCGATGTGGAATTAATAAGCAACCATAGGAAAAATGTGCACCCCTCCTCACCTTTACTCGTCATAAAAAAGTCTGTAATATGTGCTTTTTTTCATTTTACACCTCACTTTGTTGTGTTGACAATCTGCTGATGCTAATTACTATCAGGACAGTGTAACCGAATTATTGCTTAAAATCTTTTCTTCTGTCGCTAATTCCACTTTATTTAATCTTGATACTTCTGCACTTGCTGCTGCTAAATCATAATAAACCTTTTCCATTTTCTCAAGGGCTGAACGTCCTATATTTTTTAAGATATAGATTTATAAGCCTTTTTCCTTTCCTCCCTATCTAAGGTTTATGGTGGTGCTATGTTAGATCAGCACATGAAGACATACAGTAGTGTTCACAGTAGGAGCCATCGTTTCTCTAATAGTGATGCTTAATAAAAGTTCTCTCCAGCCATGTGGAAATCCAGTTAAAGGAAACTCGATCTATCAAGCGACCCTGCTACAACCTTATTACCTTTGCTAAATGGCTCCCTCTGTGGCAATATTACGATGCCTGTATAAGTGAATGGACAATAAAACAATTATGTCTGTGTTATTTCTTTTGGCAGACGATGTAGGTAACCTGGTTATACAGCAAAACATACATGTCTACCTAGCAGTTTGCTAGAGGTCTAGCACTATGTACAGGTTCATTTCAGCTGTGAATGGAGTGAACATTATAATAAGTGTGATTTAATATGACAAAATAAAATAATATTAAAAATAAGAATATAATAAATAATGCTTCTGTGTTTGTGATGTATATAATGAATATGCTATATATATGTAGGGTATATATATATATATATATATATAGATATATATATATATATATATATATATATTATTCATATTCATTCATTCATTCATTCATCTTCTAGCGCTTTATCCGATCTTCCCTCGGGTCACGGGGAGTCTGTGTCTATCTCAGACGTCTATGGGCATTAAGGCTGGATACACCACTGGATCCCCGGGACGGAGAAAACCCTGGAACCCCTCTGAGGCATGGAGGAGAGAACATGCAAACTCCACACACCCTGGTTATGCGGTGCCTCCTACTATATATATATATATATATATATATATATATATATATATATATAGATATATATATATATATATATATATATATATATATACATACATACATACAGTATGTTGCAACGGTTTTAGGTAGATGCTGTATACAAAGAATGCTTTCAGAAATAATGATTGTTTATTTTTGTCAATTTACAAAATATAAAGTGAGCGAACAAAAGAAAAAATCAAATCAAATCAATATTTGGTGTTACTAGAAGTAGTGGAAGTGATGTTACGACCCCCACGGAGTCCTGATCTCTACATGATGGAGTGTGTGTGTGGGATTTACATGAAGAGACAGAAGGATGTGAGAACGTCGACATCCACAGAAGATCTGTGTTTACTTCTCCAAGATGGAACAAACAACCAGTTCCTTCAAACACTGTGTGTGCAAGTGTACCTATATATGTATGTATCTACATAAGACAGGCATGTAAGTATTCTTCCTTTCTTACATTGTTTTAATTCATTGAAGTAAGTGGAAGGGAAATATGCTTATTTTTTGCTGTGGCCTTTAATGACCTTTAATGTTTGACGACATTATAGACAATCTGGCCATTTTTATCTGTCTATAAATGTATAGACTGCAGTAGATGATAATGCTAGAATATCAGCATTTTTTAAAGATTACAAAGATTATATTTTACCTCATTTTGATGCTGAATGTGAACATATCTGTATCTGCAGAAAATACAATGCAGCTATTGTTGCCAGACTGAGTTTTTTTTTAATAAGCAGAGTGAAGTAACTGTAATTATGTAATCTGTTAATCTGTATTAAAATTATAGACTTTACTCACATGCTCCTTTATATAAACACATTTCGACAAGAATTCGCCAATAAACATACAACATTTAAACATCACCTCATATTTACCCTTGGTTTCATGTAGTTTGTGCATGTCTTTTATTTACCGCTAGGTGTCACTATTATTACAAACTGCTGCCTCCGTGAAAAAGCTGAGCAAGTATGAAAACCCTTAGTTTTGCTGTACAGCACCATCAGCCTGATTTGTATAACAGTTTTACTTTCTTTAATATCAGTTATACACATTAAATACACACCAGTCGCAGCAACAACATCGTTTATCATCGATCACAATGTCATGAATAATTCTGTTATAGTAAAATAATCAAACGTCTCCATGAAAGGAATTTTGCGCATTGTTAGTGCTGTGATCGACTTCAACCTGAATTCATTTTACACTGTAATGTTGCTTCTGAAACTGAGAAAATTCCGCTGCCACAAATGTTGTTTTTCTCGCTTGCGCTTTCGATCATCTCACGCTCACCTCAAAAGGGCTGTGCAAGGACTGTGCTACCTGTGTCGAGGCAGTGTGTGCTGCGAAAGAGAAGCTATTGATTTGAACTGCAAAGAGCCTCCCACACACTGAGAGAAAAAGAGTGAGTGAGAGATAAAGGATAGCGAAAGCCACTCCTACATATTTGCACTTTGGCTTGATGATGCTACGCTCTGCTGGTAATAAAAAAGATCAAACCTGAGACAGTCGCCGTTAAAAGCAAGTGTTTTGTTTATGGATTTCTGAGTGTTTTTTTTCTTCCTCATGCTTTTAGTATTTTCTGTGTTTGTATTTTCCAAGAAAGCTGAGGATTTGAATCCTTTTGCCTTTATATGTATGACTGCAAAGTGTGTGTGTGTGTGTGTGTGTGTTTGGTAAAGTAGCCATCATTATCCTTTCATTCTTCTCCTTTGGAATGTTGTAGACCATCTGCTACATAAACGTCAATCATCATATTTAAACTCTAAATAATGAACATGCTGAGAACACATGTGTGCGGTTGATTGTCATTAATCAGAAGCCCAGTGTTTAGTCTATTTAAACTCACTCAGGCCTGAGCTGTGGCTTTGTGCTGCTTATAAACGTGTGGCTGTGGAAGTCTTGCTTGCAGTGCTGCCCAAGGTGTTACTTATTATAGTACCTCAGGGTGCCTGTTTCCTGATCGCCAATGCCATGGTATTAAACAAACAACAGTTTATTTACTATTACATTTTTTCGGAGACTTTTTGCCCTGACTTTTAGACCAAGCTCATCCCACAGCCCTGCTGGGCTTTTATTTCTGAGAGCTAAGTGCTTCTTCATACTCTCGCCGGAGCCCAAAGCCACAGCAGACCCTCCTTATTCTCCTTTGGCAAGCACCCCCAGCTCACACTCACTGCTTTCCTAATTTAGTAACGGCCGGGTAAAAATATGTGCTAACGGGGTCTGGTATGTCAGGCTGGCGTCCAAGAGAAGGGAAGGGAAGGTAAAGGAGGGGTAGGAGGAGGGTTTCACTTGTGAGAGAGAAGGGAGTGCACTGAGGCCACGAAGCACAGAGAGTACACGCTCTCATGATGTGTTGTAGGGTAGTAATGCAATAAATAATGTGATAAACATAATAAAAATCCATGACATTTGGTTTCTTGAGTGATTTAAAACATTTGGTTTAAGTGATTTAACTTTTAAAATTAAAAAAGAAAAGATTATAGTAAACCCCGCCAAAAAATGCCTGCCCGTTCATCGATGTACAATAAATGTCAGGAAAAAGGTAATATCTGCTTCGCCACGCCGCAAATGATTCTGCTCATTATGATATGGGTTCATTAACTCACCACATGAACACTCAAAATGCCTGCTATAATACTTACAGTTTTAATCGGTGGTCATTTAGAGAATTGCCTTCTTTAGTCTTTTGTGGAACCAAAAAAAATATTGTTAAATATATTGAATATTAAATATTAATAATAAGTATATTAAAGATACTTTACTAGCACGGTTATAATGTATACAGTGATTCTGTGTGTGTGTGTGTGTGTGTGTGTGTGTGTGTGTGTGTGTGTGTGTGTGTGTGTGCACATGCAAATCTATGTCTGAGTGCATGCACTTGTCAATGTCTTTGCTTGTCCCTGAGCCGATCTAAGTCTGATTTGAGTGTGTTTATGTGTGCGTGTGTGTGTGTGTTTGTGTACGAGTGAGGTCATGGCCCTCAAGCCTAAGCCTAACTCTCATCAGTCCATGTGTGCAGTGCGATCAAACAGATCACAAACAGCAGCTAACATGTCTACTTACACCTCCCCAACCTGTCAGACTGATATTTAATATAACATGTTCAACATCCACAACTCACATTCGCTTTGTGTGTGTGTGTGTGTGTGTGTGTGTGTGTGTGTGTGGTAGAGGTCTATCGTAAACTAGAATGTGATTCTAAACAGAATAAACATGTTGTTGTGGAAAGGGGCACGGTGGCTTAGTGTTTATCACGTTCGCCTCACACCGCCAGGGTCTGGGTTCGATTCCCGTCTCGGCCATGTGTGTGTGGAGTTTGTGCATGTTCTTCCCGTGTCTCAGGGGTTTTTTCTCCGGGATCTCCGGTTTCCTCCCGGTCCAAAAACATGCACGGTAGGTTGATTGGCACCTTGGAAAATTGTCCCTAGTGTATGAATGTGTGTGTGTGTGTGTGTGCCCTGCGATGGGTTGGCATTCCATCCAGGGTGTATCCTGCCTTAATGCCCATAGACTCCTGAGATAGGCACAGACTCCCCGTGACCCGAGAAGATCGGATATAGCGGTAGAAGATGAATGAATGAATGTTGTTGTGGAGGGTTTGCTGGTCCTCTTTATAATACAACAGTATTAAGGTTGGGATATTACATTATCTATGGCATCAATAATATTGTTTATAAATAAGACGTGTTTGGTGTTAGTGTTTTACAGGTACTATTGAGTTATTCCTATGACATTACATATACGCTGCGTGATTACTGTGGCTGAATTTGATCCCTTTTAGCTACAAAGAGTTTATGTGTTTGTGTGCAGATTCATTGTCCTGTGAAGACTGCAAAATAGGTAACGTAATGTCTGTCCTCCCTTTAGTTAATAACTAATTACCCACTTATTTGTGTCCATATTTCCAAGGCATTAGATACATCGCTGTCTCCTGGCTTCATTATCACAAGAATTTGGCCTGCCATTAGCACAGTATAAACATAGCTTATGGCGTATGACTTTTTTTTCTGTCCGTGATTGATTCATTTGGCAGACACTCTTATCCAGAGCAACAAAGATCGTGTTCCACTTATAGAGAAGAGGTACTTGTTTTAATTATGTTTTGAATGAAATGTGGGTGCTTTTATTTACTCTACATTTTGTGGGATTTCTGCTGTTGCGTTAGTTTGTGAAAGTTTAGTACAGACCTGCGATATACAGAAATCTGGACTAATGTGTCTCGAGGGATGTGTGGTTTAAAAAATTGTGAAAAGCAAATTCAGACTTGTTAAACCCCAAAAGGATTGATGCATGCAGGATTGTAAGTGTGAAGCTTTAGAGCAGTTATAATCTATATAATGGATTGATTAATTATTTATAAAAGGTCATAAGATCTATTTATATAACCTTGAAGTGTAACGGTGTAAATGTAAATGCATACTTGTGTCTTTTACAGGAATGAATGCTTTAGCTCTGGTGAAAAAGGTTGATGTGTGAAAACTGATAAAGATGTGCTATCATGATCATTGTTTCGTGTTGTTACACCTTAACCACTGAAAACACCTCGAGGTGGTAGGGGAAACCTTGTCATCACATGACCTGGCTTTAGTTGATGAAGTGTGAAAAGCTCTGCTGGTGGTTAATTGTAGCAACGCCACATCACAACCTGTAGCACATGATTTCAGATGTGCAGAGTTACTATTGAACTGTTTGTTTGTATCAGTTTAATAACAAGCATTGAAATCATTCGATGGACAAAAACTAACAACAAGTAAAACTGAAGTTAAGGTTTATGTTCCTGTGCGAAACCATTTATAAGATTTAACATTTAATCCCAGTACTGTGTAAAATGTGTCCCAAACTTAAACATGGTTTGGTTTGCAGATTTTATGTAATTGGAGTTTTTCGCAAGTGGTCTCCTTATTAGATTAAAGGTTAGTTCTCTGTTTACGCATTCAAGTGACGCGAGGAAAATATAATTTCATGTTCATTAACAGCGGTTAAAAGCAGAGTTAATTCTATGATAAATGCATTGTTAATCTTCTGATGTAAATTTCTTTGTCTGAATTTATGTACCATCGCTGTAAGCTAAACCTTCATAACACCCGGTCCTTCCTTCACCTGATGTGTTTGCATGTCATAAAGTGTTTTTTCCCCCCTCTCATTATACTGAATACAATAGTCCTCACAGATGCTTTGAGCATGTCCACTTCTCCACACGGAGTGCAATTTGCTCATGCTTCAGCTGAAGTTTCTTTTCATGTAATTGTCTATGAATGCTCTTGTCCCTGTTTTTCTGCCATAATACAGCACAGGAGGTCAGAGAATAAAAAAAGGACAGTTTTTTTTCTGTATAACAGATGTCAGCGTGTCAGCCTATATATCAGTCTATATCTCTCAGAAAATTCTGACACTATGCAGTTAAATCAACAGGAACAACCACTTTGGCCAAGGTTTGTTTTTTGGAAAAAACAAACAAACATTCTAGGCTATGAATGATTGTGCTCATATTAATTAAGAATGGCAATCAGTCTGGGGGGCAGTGTATTGTACAATCTGCAATAAGCACAATAATAATTATCATGGCAAAAACATTAAAAATGCACTTTTTAATTATGCATTTCAAAATGCTCATAAAAGGTTTATAAAACATGAAAAAGCCACCCACCAAGTAAGCCATTTGCCCGTATGTCTCTGCAGATTATTTATAAATAGTAAATATTTTTTAGCTTGTTTACTTTTAATGTAGACGGTTCGGAATGTAGTGAGGCCCAAAATAAGTCCGGGAAGTCTGTCTGGTGGAAAAGTTTTAACTGTATCTCAATCTTGTGATTATGCATAATAAACTGACACCAAATTTGGTAGAAGCCAGTACACTGGCTGTAAAACAGCATAAGTGGTTTAACACTTCAACACAGAAATGGATTAGTACGTCTCACAGTGCGTATGCTAATGTCCTCACAGCTGCCTCGCTTCTGATAAAAAGCGGCATATGCACAGGCAACGTGTGCGAATGTTTCCAAGTGGTTAAATCAAGGTGGTTTTTGCAAGTGACAGAGCAGTTCAGAATGTGAAATGGAGCCAGTGCTTTAGCCAGGGGCATTCAGGCTAGCTAAAGCCGAATAAGAAACGACTGCGATAGCTCCATCAAGATAAACTGGCTTATACTGTGCACAATCTTGGTACCATTCCAGCCTCCAGACTTCTACATTCAGATGTGAATTGTGCCTTACCCAGGACTTTAGTGGCTTATAGTGGTGTTTATCTCCTAAAACCATGGCCTAAATTTTGAAATGTAAACAGAGAACAAATGTCCAATTGTTTCGACACCGACGCTTCCAGCTCCCTCATGTATTCTGTGTCAAAACTGGAGATTATGGCATGCTTTTGAGGTGTTATTGTCGTCCTTTTCACAATGGCGTTTCAAACCAGTAGGCATGTTTTGGTTTTGCTTTCTTTATGTAAATACCCTTGTAATAAAAAACGTGCATCAAAATGCAGGTGAGGTGTGAATGTGTTCATGTCAACAACAAATGCTGTTTGTTTACTGAAGCAAGCCTTAGTTGAGAACCTGGCAGCTGATCCTAGACTTCATGCATCTTGAACAGAGTGAAGCTTCACGTTTTCTTTTTATTTGTTTTTCGGAACAGAATATATATCTTTCCCAAGGAAAGATACATCCGTGTGAGGATGAAGATCGGTGAGCAGGAACTGACAGTCTATAACTCGGTTTATGTATTTGTTTACTAAACAGTATATATATATATATATATATATATATATATATATATATATATATATATATATATATATATATATATATATATATATACAGTACTGGGCAAAAGATTTTTGGCAAGTGTGAAAAAATGCTGTAAAGAAAGAATGCTTTCAAAAATGGAAGTGTTAATTATTTACTTTCATCAATGAACAAAATGCAGTGAATAAACAAAACACAAAACAGCAGTAACACTTCTAGGTACACTTACACACAGTGTTTATGAAGGAACTCGGCTGGTTGTTTGTTCCATCGTGGAGAAGTAAACACAGATCTTCTGTGGATGTCGACGTTCTCACATCCTTCTGTCTCTTCATGTAAATCCCACACACACTCCATGATGTAGAGATCAGGACTCTGTGTGTGTGTGTGTGTGTGTGTGTGAACTTCTAGTTCTTCAAAAGGTAATAACACCAAATATTGATTTGTATATACATACATATAAACCCATCCATCTAAATTTAGTGACAATATTTCACTTTCATGTTTCTGTTTTTTTTCCCCAAACATATATAAAACCCTAATACCCTTACACAGCCTTCCTTTTAAAACTATATATATAATTTAATTCATATAATTTATATTGGCATCGAAAGTGAGATCCAGTGATGCAGTGATGCAGAAAGGTGATACACAAAACAATACCCAGCCAAAGGGAACAGTAAAGCAGGTAGAAGACTCTCTCGGTTGTTATGAATGTTGGTTTAAGTGCAGTTTGTAATCAGTTCTGTGAG
>JACRUU010000019.1:8147167-8222167 GCA_030449085.1 Kryptopterus vitreolus | reverse complement strand
TATTATTGGTGCACTTTTTTTTATGTGCTAGCTTTTTCTATTTGAATCTTTGGGCATGATTGTGTGTGTGGGCTCTGGGCACAGTGTAGAGAATCAGAAGTAAAGGTGAGGAAATGATGTGATCATTTTAAAGACTGTGGGACTGTGAGTCATCTCGCATGTAATGGCACATGTATGGGATCAGAGCTCTACATTAGAATGTGGTGGTGGTTGGTGGTGGTGGTGGTGTGAAAACTGGTAAAAAGCGTGACTGGCACCAGTTAATCCTGCCTCATCACACTTCTGTGGTTGGTTCATTTGCAAGAAAATAAACGAGTGGCTTGTGTTTGAAGCACATTTCCTCCCAGCATAAGCAGCCTCTTGCAACACGTCCAACTGATGATATATTTCCAGCAAGTAATGTTTCTTTCTCACAAAATGTCTCCTACATTCATTCAGAAATTCCTGTGTGGTATCCGAGACAAGTCCTAATGCACTTTTAACAACAAATGAAAGGAAATATTACTGGCTATTACTGTTACTTATTAAGAGAAATCGTACTAGTGAGTCTTTTTTTCTCTTTAATTGAAATGGGCACTGATACATACAATATTTAGTAAATCATTCATTCATCTTCTAGCGCTTTATCCGATCTTCACTCGGGTCACGGGGAGTCTGTGCCTATCTCAGGTGTCTATGGGCATTAAGGCAGGATACACCCTGGATGGAATGCCAACCCATCACAGGGCACACACACACTCACAATCACACACACATTCATACACTAGGGACAATTTTCCAAGGTGCCAATCAACCTACCGTGCATGTTTTTTTTTGGACCGCGAGGAAACCGGAGAACCCAGAGAAAAACCTCCTTGAGGCACGGGGGGGAGAACATGCACAAACTCCACACACACAAGGCCGAGACGGGAATCGAACCCGTGCTAACCCGCGAATGTGCTAACCACTACGCCACCGTGCCTCACTATTTAGTAAATGTATTATACAATTATGTACATGAATTCAAAATGATTTCACTTTATTACATTTATTCTCATAAAGATATATAAGAAATAATTATGATATTCTGATTTGTAGAGTATATGCCAAGGAAACTGTTTGTAGGTTTAATTTACCGAAATATACTGGGACTTTCACCTTTCACCGTCTCCATCTGCACAACATTGCACAAACGGTAACTGGACACTTTACACCGGTCACTTTACACTTTATACGCTATTTTTTATTTACATTTATTTCATAATGTCAGCACTATTTTCTTTATTTTACTTCTGTCCTTTATGTTTACATGTTGGACTGCCGTAATGAGCATTTCACTGCATGTCGTACTATATATGCATGTGTCTGTGACAAATATAATTTGAATTTGAAATGCCTTTTTTTAATGTTTTTTTATGTTTTCTTTTATTTCTTTGGATGTTTTTTCTTTTTTTCTGAAGGTTGATCTTTTTTTTTTTTTTTAAATCTTTTAGTTTGCCTCCAGGACGTGTGGAGTAATATGGAATCACCAGGCTATGTTTGTCTGCTACCTAACCTTTGTATAAAGCAACAGTCTATGTACACCACAATGACTCGTCAATATTTGCACAGATCATGTCAGACCCGTTGCGTCTCTAATACACGTGAGATAATGAAAATGCCTAGAAATGCATTTCTTTTGGTTCAAAACCAGAATCAATCTGGCACCCAAATAAACAGTGTATAAACAGTGAATAAACAGTGTATAAACAGTGTATAAACAGTATATAAACAGTGTATAAACAGTATTTCATTTTGTGTTTGCTTTTGCATTTGTTTTATTTTATACACTTTATTTTGTTTTATTCAAACACTGTATTTAAGTAGTGCAACAATAGGAATATATTATACTAATTTAAAAGATAATAGATCTTTAAAAGATCTCTTACATATCCAAACTGTTGTTTTTTTTTAACAAAAGAAAATAGTTGCATGAGGCATTTGCATTTCCATAATGTGGACCGATATATTAATAAACAGACATTGCTTTGTAATAAAGGGTAAAATAATTGTGCAACATGTACATTTGCAGCATTTGACAGACCTCCTTATCCAGAGCAACTTACACCTCAGCAGTTCCTGATCATGGACCCAACAATGGTAGGCCTGATGGTGGTGGGATTTGGGCCCATGACCTTCTATGCAACCTCCTCTCTCTGGATTAAGGATGCTTGACTGACTAGAATTGAGATTTCATCACAAAATTTCCCATGGGCGATTTACACCTGAACTTCATTCATTCATTCATCTTCTACCGCTCTATCCGATCTTCCCTCGGGTCACGGGGAGTCTGTGTCAATCTCAGGCATCTATGGGCATTAAGGCAGGATACACCCTGGATGGAATGCCAATCCATCACAGGACACACACACACACACACATTCATACACTAGGCAATTTTCCAAGGTGCCAATCAACCTACCGTGCATGTTTTTGGACCGGGGGAGGAAACCGGAGAACCCGGAAAAACCCCCTGAGGCACGGGGAGAACATGCACAAACTCCACACACACATGGCCGAGACGGGAATCGAACCCGGACCCTGGAGGTGCGAGGCGAACGTGCTACCCACTAAACCACCGTGCCCCTTACACCTGAACTTGTCTTCCACTAAACTGTTATTGTGTGCTTTGGTTTTGGAGTGGATGAGTATGTCACTGAACAACAGTCACTGTAACAATCATAAGGAGAGACACATAAGTAGAGCTGTAAAGAGACACACGTAAGAATCACCGCATGCTTTCCTGAAGGTTCTCTATCTGAGACTGACACTAGACCCAAACTGCCACTGCTGTCAATATAAATGATCACACTGAAGTGCAGAAAATCCTGATGATCCTCGTTAATAAATGCCTAAAACACAGATGGCACATTGGCAAGACCACCGCGCATGACCAGATATTCATAGTGACTTCCGTGTTGATGAATGTTGTCATCTATTTGTTGCTGTCTCTGACGTGTATTAAATTATAGGCACTTCAGAATTTTCATACCTCGTGGTCCAAAACAGTTAAAACACGACAGCGCTCCTGTACATGAAGCATGTGCAAGCACACATTATTGTTAAAGCTTAAGTCACCTGCCCAAAAGCCCTGACCAGAACTGTACTGGACAGCTTGCATTGGCTCCTGTGACCTCACAATGTTCTTTTACTGAACGAACACAAATCCTACACTCAATCTTGTGGAAACTTCTCAGAAGAGTATATATATATATATATATATATATATATATATATATATATATATATAGAGAGAGAGAGAGAGAGAGAGAGAGAGAGAGAGAGAGAGAGAGAGACAGATGATATATATATATATATATATATATATATATATATATATATTTAGAAAGAATATATGTAATATTTGACATTCATTGTGTTTATATATAATAATTATAAGAAAAAAAACAGATGTTTCTTATCATGGTTTACTGTTTAAGTAAAAATGCAAATGAACATTTTGATACTAGAATATTATTTTGAAATGTTTGGACAATTATTAGCGATATAGTCTGATAATAATAGTAATAAAATCTAAGATTTATAAGCAGGTTAAACTGAAAAAACTGTACAAAAGTCTGTCTAATCCTTTGATATTTTTAATCAGATTATAAATTAATTGGGCATCACTTTACCATACCGTTCCTTTATTAATCTTTAAATACTGACTGACTCACCTGTAAGTTTGTATTTTGTCATAACCATGTTAACTAATCTATAATGATTTAGTAACTAAAATTAAATGACCTGGAATACACAACTTTGAAATACCGTGTTGTCTACATGTACCTGTGCCTTACAATATACTTTTATTTTTATCACAAAAATGTACATCCCATTTCTTGTGATTTATACAGAACATTTTTTTCCATATAAGACTTGTAGGGAGTTGTTATTTTATATGCGTCAACAAGAAATCTACATGTATAGTGAAATTAATACTGTCATATTACGTTTTTGCACTGCATTTCTTTGTCCATGCCTTCGCACGTCTAAGAGCTTCAGGCTCAATCCGTGTCTGAGTAAAGTGATTCCCCTCACCTACTGTTAGAATGAACAAAGCCCATGTGGAACGTAACTGATCCTTTGTTTCTTCATAGGGGTTTTGATAAGACAGATGTTTTTTCTTCCCAGCTAAATATTGTGGCAGAGGCCTGTTGGAGGGAAATGCTAGGATCTAAATAACCTCTTCGGGTTCCTCTGCTTGGATGATGCCATGGTAGACGTTCATATCCTGTACTTCAGCTGTCAAAATTAAAAAATCTATTCGTGAGAGGAGATGTGTGTGTGTGTGTGTGTGTGTGTGTGTGTGTGTGTGTGTGTGTGTGTGTGTGTGTGTGTGTGTCTGTGTGTGAAATTAAGATGCTGGGAAACTTGTAAGTCATTATGTTAGAGACGAAGTGAGAATATCAGTGTGAAAATGGGTGTGAGGATGAGCAGAGCCAGCATCAGACAGTAGTTAGAGAAACTGGCCTTGTCTTCACAGAAGGGCAAACGAGCCTGACTGAAATGGCTGGAAAGGCGTTTTATTATTATTATTATTTTCTTTTTTTTATTATTATTTTTTTTTATTTATTATTATTATTATTATTATTATTATTGGGGGCACTGTGGTTTAGCACGTTCAACTAACACCTTCAGAGTTCAATTCCCAACTCCGCCATATATGTGTGTGTAGAGTTTGCATGTTCTCCCGTTTGCCCTCCACGGTCCAAAAACATGCACGAAAGGTTGAATGGACACCTTGGAAAATTGTCTCTAGTGTGTGAATGTGTGTGTGTGTGTGTGTGTGTGTGTGTGTCCTGCGATGAGTTGGCATTCCATACAGGGATGCCATGATACCCATTTCCCTTCCTGTGTCCTGCCTTGATGCCCAAAGAAAGACACCTGAGATAGACACAGGTTCCCCACGACCAGAGGGAAGATGGGATAACAACGCGGTAGTAGAAGATGAATGAATATGATTTTATTATTATTATTATTATTATTATTATTATTATTATTATTATTATTGGGGACACAGTGGCTTAGTGGTTAGCACGTTCGCCTCACACCTTGGGTTGGTGGTTTGATTCCTGCCTCTGCATGTGTATGTGGAGTTTGCATGTCCTCCCCGTGATGAAATGAAAATGATGATGATGATGATGATTATTATTATTATTAATAATAATAACTAAAATTGTAATCTGAACATTTATTTGAGTGTCTTTCGGTGCTACTTTAGTGAGGTACACATATAAAGGTCTTTTTCGTAAGCCAAGCATCTTATACGTTTCCATCATTCTAATCCATCTCCGTGAGTCACATGTAGTTGTAGTACCGCTGCAGGGCTCCTAAACTGAGGGGATCTTATGATAAGCCAAGCAGAGCAACTGACACTAACACATGTGACATCAGCCCCCATAGTCTGCAACTCGGCAAGAGTGTGTTTCAGAGCTTGTATCCTTACACCTCCAGCTCCACACAAAGTGCTAACTGTTCTCTACTCAGATCTTCATCTCCATAGCTCTTGTGAGGACCTATTGATTGAGTGGGATTCCTATTGATTTGAATCATCACTTTCAACACCCACGTTCTGGAACGCATTAGCATTATGGAGGAGCGAAGAAATGTTAACATCCATAGTTACAAAGTTAATGCTCGTTGGTGTTGTTTCGCCTTCGCTCCAGATGCGTTAGATTTTGCACGGGCGGACGTGACTCCTGGTTCCTTGTGAAGGATTCTGCAGGATCCTAGTCCATTTAAATAGTTCTAGCACATTTTAGAGAAATTGGGCGAAATGTTGTTTTTGAAATACAATCCACGTATGTACATGCGCACACCCATACTTATTCATTTAATTAATCACAAGGACCTATTCAGATTTATCTTCTCTGCATCTCTCTCCTGCCTTTGTGTGGTTGGCTTTTAGCGGTCCTCAGAAGGACTGTTTTTCTCCCTTCCTTTCTCCCAGGGGAACTGGGCGGATTTCGCTTGTTTAATAGATGCTTCCACGTCAAATCGGCCCTGGTTCCCTTTGAACATGCTTCAAACAATAGTGAAGGTTGACTACAGTGTGTGTTTTGTTCACTGCCAGCCATGTGGATGGCACATGCTAATGGTATGAAGCAGAGGAGTTAATACCGATGTTTTGTTTCAAGACCAGGCTCAGTAGCTGTTGGTCATTTCCCAGACATTTGGAAGGGCGGGAGGGGGCTTTGATCTGGAGGAGAGGGTTGTGCATGCAGTGTGAGAGGAAAAAGGCAGGATGGAAATGTTTCAGATGCAGACAATGCAGCCACATGAAAAGGGTCTTTGTGGCTTTACGCTTAGTTCTCGGCAGACGGACAGCTTCCCTCCCTTTAAAATAAACATGAAAACCTTTCTCCTGTCCAGATGTGGAAATTCAGGATCATCTTGTAAATGAAAATGTATATATGAAACCTTTGCTATAAGTTGTGTAACTAGAAAATTAGACTAAAGTTTCCAATCAGAAGAATAGAATAATACATCTTTTCTCCATGTCACAGTCCATAGGAAATCATTTCCTAAATCATGTCTCTTGGACGTATTCAGAAATGTTATATATTATTTCTGCTCAAACACATTTTCTGTGTAATACAGAATGCTCACTTTTGGTAATGTTTTTTTTATTTATTTACTGTAACACAAGCAGTAATAACATGGCAGTTTGCAGGTTTTGTGTTTCGCAATACAAATCTCTGGTCGATTTATCCTGCAATACTGATGAGCTGGAGTGGAACCGGGCTGTAGTGGAGACTAAAGCTGACAGCTTAATAAGAATATCCCTGAATGGCCCCCATTATAGCACCACACTCCCTGGTCTTTATATAATAGTAGTGGCAATGGAGCATCTCATTGCCTCGCCTTTTTCCTTATGAAAAATCTTCAGGCTTCCCCCTCCCCTCTCATTGCACAACCAATAAAGCATATCATTATGTGGGCCTTGTATGAGCTTCTGCCTTTGTGGGGTGGCATAATTGACAATATGTCTTAGCTGTTTAATGGAAAATGAAGGAGATAGTTACCCGAGTGTAGCTGCGAGGTACTCCGAGATACCTTTTTTTGGCACGATTGTCAAGAGGAGAAGAAGGGACTGGGCAGAAACGGGTTCGAGAACACCACTGTTTACCACTATGCTTACACCACTATGATTAATACAACAGATACAGTGCTGTCGTATGTAATAAAGGTAACAAAGGTCATTTTCATTTTCTCCTCCACACGTCTTTTTCTCCTGGGTCTTTGTAGTGGGATACTAATGAGCTCTATATGCTAATACTAAGTAATCATGGAGTTTTCCTCCATGATTTTCTCGACTGCTTCACTCATGTTTTCTTCTCCCCAGTCCAGCACAGTCCCTAATGCCTTGCACTTCAAAAGCTTTATTTCATTAGTTTTCCTCAAGTTTACATTTGCATCAGAGACCACAAATACGCGGCGCCGATGCTTCGGCAGTACTTTGCAACATCTGAGGAGTGCCTCGAGAGTCAGCAGTTTACTGTTTGACATTTAGTGGCGGATTAGTGAATTTCACGCCGCCTGTCCTCTCGCTCGTAATTAGCACGGTAAGGTAGTGTGCTCCAGTAAGGAGGCGTCTGTGTAGCATCATTACCGAACACCTGGAGGCGAACAGCTTGTGGCTGCTGCTTGGTATGACCCTGAGTAGGGCAACTCGCTGAGCCCGGAGTTGGTGAATGATGGTGGAAGAGGATTTGTCAGATCTGGGGCATTCCCAGGAGCGGCAGTTTGTCTCTGTTGACAACCTGCACTCACCTGAAAGGCTACTCATCTAATCCTTGCAGTAACGTGTAATAGCGTGTAGCACCTGATGGCCTCTACATTATCTTGTGCAGTGTCCTTTGTTTGGGCTTTTAAATATGCTCTCTTGTATTTCGTCTTCTTTTATCTAACGTCCTCTCTTCTCCACATCATCATGGATTTACAACAACCCACATTTCAAATTGACATGCATGTATAATGACGGAGCAAACTGGAGATATCTACTTATTACCTATGAGACTGAAAAGTTATTCTGTCGTAGTTAAAGTTATGTATAAAATCAAGGATTTTTAGCTGAATGTCACTGAAGAAAATAAACGCCTTAAACTTGTTTTTCTTTTACAGTGTGCGCTGGTTGAGGCTGTCCAGTAAACCCGATTGTTATATGAGCTTTTCTTAATGGCAAGAGAACAAAAAGAAAAATTACGTTATTACGTCAATAGCAGATGGATACAGCAGGAAGCATACAGAAAAGAAGACTGTAGAAAATGGTGAGACTTTGGCCAGAGCCAACATCCTCTGGAATTATTTGTGGTCTTTACTCTTCTCTATTCACAATAGAGTGACTTAATCTGCTATGAGGTGCACACTCAGCAGAGTATTACACCATGTCCTCTGTTCTCTGTTTATTATTTTGCTCTGGGAAGTTCTGCAATATCTCAAAGTTCTGTTCTGTTTTTAAAGCGCACTTTTTATTTAATAATTTAAACTTCCAGCTAATCACTCCGTAATTCATCTTAAAGCATATTATTTCCTATCTACAAGAAAATGCCACAACAGCAATGCAACAAAGAGACTGGGATGTAAGCAGGAATGTAATTTCGAGCCCTGTAGTGCATTGGTACTGATAAAGATAAAGATTTCGGTAGTGTTGCTCTCTATTCTTTAGCAAATATTCCTCAAGTCATGATGTCTCTGCCCAGGATGGATTCGTGGGTAGTGGATTCTTCACTTTCTTGACCACATGTTGCGTCAATATGGTTTTTGCAGGTGACAGAAAGCGAAGTTTTGGCCAAAGCACTCATACAATACGTCTCTGTAGTACAGCCAAGCACAAGGATCTCATTGTGGAGGAGCATCTCGGGCTTCTGGAGTCAAGTGAGATGAAAACTAATTGCGGCCGACTGCATGTTTAGGTTCCTGCTTTGTTTTTATTTATTTATTTATTTATTTTTGTACTGTCTGGTTTTGTCCAGACCATTTGGCAGCGTTTAGTCAAATACTGTGTAGAACTCTAAAGGGAAGAGCTGGCTGTTTGAAGGATGAATAAAGCACGATGTAGATTGTATTACACTCAAGCACTGGCTATGTTTGTACAAAGCTTTATCAAATAAATATTTTGTCATGCTCACTCTTCCTCTCTTACACTGTCTAAAGCATTTTATTGACACTATTATGTTCAAGCAAGACTATTCTCCTTCAATTCTACAATATCAAAAAACATTCTTTACAGACAGTTTACACATTGGGTGTTCATTTCCTTTGGTATGGCTGCCGATTCTTGTGCAGGGAAGTCTTTTGGGAATGTTCCCCTCTTGTGGTGGTCATGTTTACCAGTTTCTACCTCAGAGAGGTACATGTAAACAGGAGTACAGCGCACTGAATCCCCCCCTGACTAGCAGCTAGTTGTAAACACAGTGTAATCTGCTCGTCTTCTCCCCAATCTTGCTCCCTGTACCTCCTCCCATTCTTTGTCACAGTCTTATCGGTAGGATGCATCGTTGTTAATGTGTGCCAAATTTGTGTCATAAGTGCGAACTTGAATTCAGCTTAAATTCATGATAAATTCGGGCTCAATTAGTTCAGATTTGGTTGTCCAGGCCATTACATCGCTCATTGCTGCCATTTTTCATCATTTGCCTGATCAGCTATGGTATCTGTGGAGCTGTCTTATGTTTGCTATGTTGCAGCTCCAGCTGGTGTACTGAAGCTCATCACCTGATCCTGATTGCTGTTTCCTTGCCAGGCATGGACTGCTCCTGGTGCCTGTCTGGGCAAGATGAGAACTAATTGAAAGCGAAGGCTGCTTGGGTGCTGATCCGGACGAACAGGGATTTGTATCCAGAGGAGGAATGAACAGTGCTGTGTAACCCATTTGCACAAAAGAAAGCAAATCAGAAAATATGACATACGGCTTTGTTGACATTACCTGGACTGCCAGATAAACAATGTGAGGTTCAAGTGTGAAATACAACGGGAGGACAGTTTTTGTTTGTGCTTTCATATTTTAATGACACAGCCATGGGCAAGGCGTAGTGAGACAAGCGCTTCACATAACTAATAACTGAGCTTTTTCAATCTGTGGAATAATGAGCTTTGATTTTGTAATCACATACTCTGCAGATAGGTTAATTATTTTCATTACGGTCTTGGCCCTTTAACCGATGCGCTGTCACTGATGCGCTCTGTGGAAATGGAAGCCGATACACAGAGACAAACAGGGAATGCAGACATTATATGATAACCACTGTCAATAATTTATGAGACTGGTTGATTGAAAACATGAGAGGTGGGAAGGGGCATGTAGGCAACTTTTTCATCTTAAGATGCAAGTTTGAGCTGCAACAACAGTTCAGAGAAAATACTTTTGCCAAGCAAAGACATGTCTGCACTTTTGGAGTGTGTGTTTCCTTCGTTTTCTTCCCCTAGCCATTTTATTTTTTATACTGTTTACATACTAATACATACATAGACATAAATACATACTGTTACAAAAATTCACAGTACTATATAATAGTAAATTAGCTACTGCTGGTTGAGTGTTCTGGACTATAATTGGAAAGTAACAAATTACATTTCCTCAAGTTACTGTCATTGAGTAGTTTTTTTGTGTACTTTTAAAAAGTAATTTGTAAAATATGTAATTTTATTTTTACTTAAGTATGTTTTTTAATATCGTATATTCGTTACCGAGTAAAAATAAATAAATAAAAGTCGCAACCCAGAAACCACTCATTGATGGGCGGGAAATAAAACGCTCTAAACTCACAGGAACGATGGAAACAGACAAAACAGATGCAAAATCATTTTAGTCCGAATTTTTAATTAGCTACTTTTTTACTTCTACTTGAGTAAACTTTCAAGGAAATAACAGTACCTTTATTTAAGTACAATTTTTTATTACTCTTTCCGCCTCTGACTAAAATATTAAAAACGGCAGTGTGACAGTTTGGCCACGCTTGCTATATACTAACCATCTTTTGTAATTACTGTCAACAGAAAATGGCATGTAAATAAGTAAGAAATATACAGTAGGTTTTATAGTTTAAATCTGAATTTGTGTCATCTCTGATCCAGATTTGATCATCTATTTAAATTCCACAGATCGTTGTTTACACTCTCATCCTTGGGGCTATTTTGTGAAGAAATCAATGCCTTTGTAAAGCTCTTGTAAATATTCTCACAGAATACAAATGTTCACAATGTGCCAGCTGGAGATCATGTCACCAAATAATACTCAATGTAAAGAGCATATTGCTAGAAATAACATGAGTACAGTACAATCTACATTTCCCCCCAAATAAATAGAACTTGCATTACAATGATCTTTTTTCACTGACATGTAAACAATTTCTTTATATTGTAAACCTTGTTGGAACTACTGATATACCTCAGCTAAAAATGTCACCAGTGTACCTGCTGGCCCATCAAGAGTGAATATGCTATAGCATTGCTTAATGATACCGGTTCATATACATATACAGGTTCATATTCAAATGATACATATTGTAATTAAACAGGTTCATATACTAATAATAATGACTTGTACGCTATTGATACAGGCTCTTACGTATATAGATACATTATTAGATCTGGCAACACAGAGGACTAAAACAGGTCAGGTCCAAGCTTAAATGGAATATTAGGACATACAAACTTCACACTGACCAACACTTCCACAACTCTGACCCCAGATCATAGACTACCTATCTCTACCTACCAACAGTGACTTCCCAGTGGACAAACTCAATCACTTCTTTACTTCAATCAAGGCTCAGGACATTTCACCCCAACTTCAACAATTTCAACACCTCAACAATCTTTTCTATCACTCTCTACAGCAGATGTCTATTCAGCTTTCAGCAGAGTGGAAAGACAAGGCAAGGCAGCCAGTCCTGATGGCATACCAGTAGGTGTTCTCAGAGCATGAGCTGGACAACTGGCAGAGATCTTCAGGGATCATTTTTACCATGTCACTGGTCGAAGCCATGGTTCCCTCATGCCTGTTTTAATACCCCCCAAACAGAGGGTGCAGTTTCGACTGCTCTTCATTCAGCCCTTACTGCTCTGGACAATAACTCCAACATCAGTGCTGGAAACTGACTTTATTTCTGTATTCAATACAGTCATTCCCACTGTAATGATCACTAAGGACAGTGATCTGGGTATCTGCACCTCCATATCAATCTGTTGGGAAAACAGGTATCTACAACCCTCATTCTGTAAACTGGCATCCCACAGGGCTTGGTTCTGAGCCCTCTGCTCTACTCCCTGTTTACCCATTACTGTGCTTCCCTGCATGTCTCCAACATCAAGTATGCAGATGACACCACCGTGGTCAGCCAGATCAGCAATGATGATGAATCATTCAGGTTCAAATACATACACAAACTCATATACTAATGATACAGGCTCATATAGTAATTCTACACATTCATACACACATGCGTAAAAAAGAAAATTTGGATGAAGTTAAATGGATTGTAAGAACTTCCAACAGATCTCATTATGGAGACTTTATGGAGCGCATATATTACTAATAGAGGCTCATATACATATGTAGGCTCATATACATATACATGCTCATATACTAATTATATATGCTAATAGAGGCTCATCTACATATGTAGGCTCATATACTAATTCTACATACTCATATACTAATTCTACAGGCTCATATACAACATATACATGCTCATATACTAATTATATGTGCTCATATACATATACATTCACATATACTAATTATACATGCTCATATACTAATTATACATGCACATATACTAATTGTATAAGCTCATATACATATACATGCTCGTATACTAATTATATATTCTCATATACTAATTATACAGGTTCATAGACTTAAATATGCTCATATACTAATCATACATGATCATATACATATATATGCTCATCTACTAATTATACATGTAGTATGGTGGTAAGTGAAGTTTCTATTTGTCATTTTCATTTACTCTGTATACCCCAGGATTTTCTGCTCTTTCTAAATATTATGTACATTTTTTCATTCTGCTTATATATAACTGTAATATCACCCAAATGAGAATGGGTTCCCCTTTTTGAGTTCAGTTTCTCTCAAGGTTTCTTCCCTACTGCATCAAAAGGAGTAAATCCTTGCCATTGTTACCCCATAGTTAGTTTATAATAAAAAAAATTTGTTCTATACCTTTTATATTCTGTAAAGCTTCTTTGAGACATTGTGAAAAGCGCCCTAGAAATAAACTTGTATTTAAGCATGAACGATTGTCCTAGTATTTACTTTTGTCCAAGTAAAGTCAGAATCACAAGCCAATGGCAGTGAGATCTATTTGGACATTAGTCCAGTAGTTTTGCAGTGTATATTAGCGTTTTTTATTCTGAAAAATTCAGGCATAATTTATAAATTTAAAGTTTCTAAGTTTCTGTGTAATAAACCAGAGCTGAAAAGTAGAATCAAAATAGCACCAGACCTTTCATGTGTGTTGGGTTGTGTTAATAAAATAGTCTTTTTGTATTACAATCAAATTTGAGTTGTGTTAATGGGAAAATAAGTGTCAACTGAAGATGTATTTATGAATCATTATTTTTCTAACATTAAGTGTGTTGTACCGTACTTATTGGAGATATAAACTCTTTAATGATATGGACTAGAGTGCAAATTGTTTAGAGTAATTACAGTTCTAAGACTACCAAGAAAAAGCATACACAGTCATCTTTATGGTTCCTGTATAGTATCTTCCACAGAACTCTCGATGTAGCTTGGGCCATCTTTAGCAGCAGTGCTTCAGATCTCATATACACATGTGGGCTTATATACTAATGATGCAGTCATTCATATCATATATATATATATATATATATATATATATATATATATATATATATGCGACAAATTAAGAGGTGAAATGTTAAAAAGAAACAGGTACTGGATAGGTTAAAGGCTAGACTCCTCATCACATTTTAAAGTCTGCCTAATTAAGAAGCTCTACACGACTGATCATGTCATGGGTAATATCTCTTCTTTGTGGGTCTGGAAAAGGACACCATTGTTCCTTGTCTCGATTACCTGCAGGGTTCCTTCTCTTAATCTCCAATGATTAGCCTTTGCCACTAGGTCCAGGTCATTAATCCCATTCCTCCTTTCAGTGAGTGACAATAATCTCTGCTCACTGCGCCTGGCAGACCAGCTCCATTTGTCACTCTGTCAGCCAATGGTTTTTCGTAAGGGAAAAGGACAAGGACCATTTACTGCACCTAGTGAATGTGCTGGAGAAACTGCAGCTCTGGCAAAAAAAAAAAAAAAAAAAAAAAAACGAGTTAGGTGCACAATAGGATGTGGCAGGTAGTATGTGATGGCTTTTCCAACGTATTAGCCGCTTGAGACCCAAACATTAACGTTATGTGATGTCTCCTCCATATTTAGGGTTTTATAACACCACAACTCTGGGAACGACTAGTTATGGACAATCATTCAAAATTATTTAAAAAGTATTTCACATCTTGGCTGTGGTCGGCATGCAAGTAATCATTTCATCTTAAAGTAAAAGTGACTCTAAGATGCTTTTCTGTTTGCTTGTGTTAAACATTGTGTTACTGCTGATGTGCCACAATCAAGGCATCGAAACTCACGTGTTGTGTACCACTGTATTTTTCTGTACCACCTGGAACCTGCCTGCACAGAGTGAAGAGAGCTTTTCTGATGAATACATTTGTATAAATTATAGCACACCTCTCATCGGTACACAGATCCTCTAGAGGTCCCTTTCTCATTCCAAGCTCAGCATGTCTCGTTTGCTTTGCACCCTGTGGAGTCATTAGTCTCATGGCTGTATTGAGTCTTTAATCATCTGTAAGCCTGGGAGAAAGAATATGGGGAATGTGGCACTGTCACTTCTGCCATTTCTCACATTGGCTGTGCTTTGAAGCGATTGCACTGTTTTGGTCAAACCGCATATTCTGCCTGCACTGAAGTCCTGTCGTCAGCCTGTACATTGTTAAGAGTGACACGTTCCCAAAGGTGAAGCTCAGGGTTTATATACAGTAGGATTGGATTTTTTTAATGCATTTTTTTTTGCCCTACTGGCGAGACTGATTTGTCCACAGATAGACAGCAATAGCTCTCCAGATATGAGCTCTGGCACCAGACTATATTATCCTCTGCCTGGATACAGGATATTGTAGGCACTTTTAACAGTCTACAATGGACAAGTGGTAACTTAGTGTACAGCTGGTCCCAGAACAGCTGGTTGTCTCATTTAATGTAGCACCCTCATGAACAATCACGCACATGCACAATACAATTTAGGAACTGATGCAACAGCTCCCACTATGGGGATCAGCTACGGCAGATGCTGAAGCCTTATTCCGGATAAAAGTAGCACGGAGCACTTTTACTGTAAGTTGACCTCTCTGGTGACCTCTCTGCCACGCGTATATCAGCATGAACATTAAACTGACACTTGCAGACAGTAGCAAAACAAGGGGGATTTAACCAGAGTATATATATACATATATATACACCATTTACATGATATGATTAAAAAAATACTACAGTATTTTGCAAACTTGCAAAAACCCCAATAGATGACAATATCATCACTTTCTGAAACATACACTACCAGTCAATAAGGGCTGTCATAGTGAACTCGTTAATAACACAGCAATGCAAATTCATTTTAATGGCATTCGTTTTATTAAAGCTTGATTAACACAGTGTGCATTACGCTGTCAGTGATCTACTCCTTCACTCTCCACTGTGTTGGTGAATGAACTGCTCACTATATTACTGTATATTACTGTATATTACTGTATATTACCGTATGGAACCTAAATGTATCACCAGTGTATATGGGAAGCATCCAAAAGCGGAATATAATTTTTAAAGGAGCCACATACTATATTTAGCAATTAAACAATTACAAAAAAATACAAATAAATGAATAAGACATGAATTAACATGAAACTAATATTAAATGAATAATTTCCAGAGTGAAATAAATATAAAGTAATTCCTCATTTTATTTTGAAGAGAGATTTTGAATGAACTTAATATATTTATTACATCTGTCACAATTAGTTATAATATTAAAGACATGAAAATGATTAATTTATGGTTCTTTGTGAACAGAAAAAGAACTCAATCATGTGATTAATAGCGATTCAATATTTTAATCTATTGACAGCCCTTATGTCTACATTGGAAGTGGCGGAGCTCAGAGGTTTCAGATGCCGGGCTACTCATCGGAAGGTTGGGGGTTTGAGCCTCTCTATCACCAAGCTGCCACTCTTGGGTCCTTGGCAAGTCTGCTCCATGTGCTCTAGGGGCGCTGTATCATGGATGACCCTGCACTCTGACCCCAGCTTCCAAACAAGCTGTGATATGTGCAGAAACAATTTCACTGTGCTTTAATGTATATTCATTCATCTTCTACCGCTTTATCCGATCTTCCCTCGGGTCACGGGGAGTCTGTGTCTATCTCAGGAGTCTATGGGCATTAAGGCAGGATACACCCTGGATGGAATGCCAACCCATCGCAGGGCCACACACACACACACACACACACACACACACACACACACACACACACACACACATTCATACACTAGGGATAATTTTCCAAGGTGCCAATCAACTTACCGTACATGTTTTTGGACTGGAGGAGGAAACCGGAGAACCCGGAGAAAAACCCCCTGAGACACGAGGAGAACATGCACAAACTCCACACACACATGGCCGAGACAGGAATCGAACCCGGACCCTGGCGGTGTGAGGCAAACGTGCTAACCACTAAGCCACCGTGCCCCCTTGTAATGTATATTTATGTGACAAATAAAGGCTATTCTATTCTTCTATTTTTCACTGGAGATTCTCAATGAAGGCATCAAAACTATTAATGAACACCGATACAATTATGTAGTAAACATTAGTGTAGCACCAGATGACCTGGCCTCCCCAGTCACCTGACCTAAAGCCAATCCAGATGGTTTGGGATGAGTGTTAGATGGGTGTTAGAAAAGCATTTCAGGTGAAGATCTCATCGAGAGAACACCACGAGTGTGCAATGCACTAATCAAAGAAAGGGGTGGCAATAAAAAAAAATCTAAAATATGAAACATATTTTGAGTTATTTCACGTTTTTGTTTACTACATAATTCCATATGTGTTGATTCATAGTTTTGTTGTCTTCAGCGAGCATCTACAAAGTCATGAAAAAAAAGAAAATCATTAAATGAGACCCAAATAAAGATATTGAAACGTGTTTTGCTGATTATATTAAGATTCAGCACTCATTTAGTATTTTCATAAGTAAAGCAGTAAGTTCTAAAGGGCAGGGTCACTTCATGCAGGGTCACTTGCAAGTCTCTACAGAATGCTCGCAGGATCTTGTAACATCACTCGTATATTTACATATTCCCAAACCCTTCTACAAAGAATTTCCTCTGATTCTGTCAATACTTTATCATGTTCTGGTCCTCACCTGTAAAACTGATTTGATTTTAATGCCAGTGTAAACCTTCTCCGGTGTTTTACCCCTTTTTTTAAAGCACAGATTTCATATCTTCATGGAGGCAGAGGCGAAAAACAGCTTATTATGATAAAGAGTGCAGTGCAGACTGCGTTTATAAATTAAACAGCGTCAAAGAATGTGTGATTTGAATGCTCTGTTTGTGTGTATGTATAAAAATATATACAAATACACACACACACACACACACACACACACACACATATCTATGTGCAGTGATGAACCTATTCGTGTGTGAAGCGGCACTGTGTCTAAAGACGCAGGAGGGTTTTTTTGTGAGGCCTCGTTTGCCCTTTCTCGCCCAATTTAGCTTCCGAGTTCAATATAGCCAAACAAATATTTACTCGCACACACATGAAGTGTTTTTTCTCTCTCTTTTTTTTGGGGGGGGGAGTTTCGACAAACAAACCGCCACGGCATATTAAATGCAATATATGTCCAACAGCGCCTACAATTGTACACGTCTCATAAGCTGTGAAAGAAGACCTTTGTGTTTCGGGGTCTTATTTGCCATGACTGTTATTCTTCCGTCTACACCGCTCTGATATTCATATATGCATTTAGCTCATAGGGAGGTAAATGATGTACCCGCATTTTCTAGGAAAGGTGCTTTAGATTTATGGAATCCGCTACAAACCTCATCTGCAATAGTGTTCAGTGAAGGGTCATTTTGTGCTGATGTGGAGCCAGGCTGACCTTTCACCTGCGTAGATAATGAGTTTCCTGCTATTGTCGGACACTTCCTCCTTGCTTACATTCATCCTGCTACTGCTCCATGTCCCGCTGTTACGGCCCTTTCCCTTGGCCTGCTCCCTCCACAGCCTGTCACTGCACATCCACCATTATGTTACCCTATTGTTTAAACTATACCCATTTAAGTGGGATGAACAAAAGCACAATGAGCACACAGAAAAGCATTGGGTGACTATGGCAGTTTCATAATTTCCCATTTTAAGGGCTGTTAGCAAAAGTTTCTTCGTTGAAATTCAAACACTGTTGTGGAAAAGGATGAGTGCTATATTGATACTATATCAATAGGTGTCAATTAATGAGCCGAAAATACTTTGAGGCCGTAATTAAATACTTTGTTAACTTAATTAGCTCCAGTTTTACAGATGTGCAATACTCATGCACTATGCTATGACAATAAAGGTCTGTCTGTCTCTTTGTCTACCTACCTACCTACCTATCTACCTATCAATCTATCTATCTATCTATCTACCTACCTACCTATCTATCTATCTATCTATCTATCTATCTATCTATCTATCTATCTATCTATCTATCTATCTATCTATCTATCTATCTATCTATCTATCTATCTATCTATCTATCTATCTATCTATCTATCTATCTATCTATCTATCTATCTATCTATCTATCTATCTATCCTAATCGGGGTTGTGGAGGATCTAGAACCAGTTTCAATAACACTGTGCAGAAGGTGTTATAATTCACCCAGGACAGGACACCAGTCCATCACAGAGCATGATGCACAAAACACCCACATACTCACTCACACCTATAGGCATTTTAGCATAACCGAATAACTGCATGTTTATGTGAGTGGGAGGAAACTGGAGAACCCAGAGGAAACCCACGCAAACACAGGAAGAATATGCAAAACTGTGCACAGAGAGTATCACAAAAGGGAACCTAGGAGTCGTGTGGCAGTAAGGAGTCGTATTAGCACCTCTGTGTCAATATATAAAAGCAGATCAAAGTTGTTGTTTGTCAAATATTCAGTATTCATTCATTCATTCATTCATTCATTCATCTTCTACAGCTTTATCCGATCTTCCCTCGGGGCAGGACACATTATGGATGGAATGCCAACCCATTACAGGACACACACACACACACTCACATTCACACACACATGCACTCACACACACACACACACACTAGGGACAATTTCCAAGGTGCCAATCAACCTACTGTGCATGTTTTTGGGAACCGGAGAACCCGGAGACAAACCCCTGAGGCACGGGGAGAACATGCACAAACTCCACACACACATATGGTGAGACGGGAATCGAACCCCCAACCCTGGAGATGTGAGGCAAACATGCTAACCACTATGCCACAGTGTTCCAATCCCCCCCCCCCCCCCCCCCCCCCCCCCGCCCCCCCCCCCGCCCCTATTGCTTCAGGATTTCTAAGTAAATTCTTCATTAATATAACTATTGTTATGTTATTAGGTTTATCACAATCGCAATATTAAACTTGTGCACGAAAGAGGTGCATTTTTTGTGATCTTATAGGCATGTTTTTACCTCCACTGTAAATTTGTTCCCAAGGATGTAAAAACACAAATAAATGATCACCTCAAACTATCACTGAATTATTGGAGAATGTTATTGTGTGTAAAGTTAATGTTTAATTAGCTTTAATTAATTTAAAGTGACAATAATATTACAAAATGTCCTCATTTTTTGTTCTAATATTATCACAAATATATCATGCAAATATACACACAATACACTGATTACCGTAAATTCTGGACTATAAGCCGCTACTTTTTTCATAGGTTTTGAACCATGCGGCTAATAATAAGGTGCGGCTTTTCTGCAGATTTTTTCCCGACCGCTAGGGGCTCTAACCGGAATTAGAATCAAAACTAACACAAAATAAATGCAAAGAAGAAGAATGCGCTAGTTCCTCTTTAGCAGATATAAGTGGGTAGAAGCGGATAGAAGGAGGACAAACTCTATCTTTACAAGGTTAAGGTGACGTCATTTCACACACAGGAGAAATGAAGATAAATACTGTAAATAGCGCTTATTTTCTCTTGGTTCTGTCCCGTTTTAATCAGCAAAGTTGCTGCTCGGTGCTCTCTCTCTCCTCCCTGCTCTTTTCCCCACACACACACACACACACACACACACACACACACACACACACACACGCGCGCGCGCGCGCGCGCACAATACAGCCTCAGCGGTTCTTGATTTTCCCTCTCCCGATATAAGCCCGGTTCTCCCTACAATCCCCGTCCGGGCTCGTAGCACATACCTAGTGTCGCGGACACGGACGCTCGATATATGTTTATGCCTAACCTTTGTCTGTTCCCGATTCCCGGACTCCTGCTCTCCGGTACTCCCGGTACCACGGCGCGCAGAGCGCAAGGCTCCCTAGCCTGTCTGGCCGCTCCGTATGAGCGGCGTCTCCTGAGTTCTTTATTGTAATAAATCCTGTTTTGTATGAATTCCGGATCTCCGCGTCTCTGTGCAGCGTCCACCGTTACACCGTGTTAAAATACAGGTTAGGAAAGGATCTATTTAGGTACATACATGTACATTTACAATTCAAAAGCGGATGCGGCTTGTATGCAGGTGCGGCTTATTTATGATTTTTTTGGGTTTTTTTTTTAAATAGAGCGGATGCGGCTTATATGCAGGTGCGCTTTATAGTCCAGAATTTACGGTACTTACATTCACGTGTATGTCAACACAAAACCAAGGAGGAATAAAATCACAAGTTATCCTAAAAAAAAACAATTGTTGCTTCCAATTAATCTGGGACCTGTTGAAGATCATTTAATTTAAAAATAAATTTAATTCTACATTCTACAGTGAGAAGCATTATTATATGACATAAGAGTCACAATCTTTTTTTCCTGTCAATCAACAAATTATTTTTTTAAAGATTTTTATATATCAATGTTTTATGAAAAACATATTTTATATTTTTGGGATATTTATGCAGGAGAAAATATATTAAACAATATTAAACATTAAACAAAATCCACATATTGAGTTTGATTATTTTTTATTTGTGTTAATTATTTATAATTCATCCATTCTGGGTTATTTCACTCTGTAAAATAAATAAATAAATACAGCATTTGAGTACGCAAGGTGAAGCAATTTGTGTATATCGATATTTTTATTGTTTTAATTGCTTAAACAAATCAATATAAAATATAATGCAACGTTGTTTTAAAACGTTTTGATTCAAACAATACACCGACATTTTGTTCACTTGTGAAGATATAAACATCTGGAATGTATAATTCAATTAATTTTGCATATTAGTGAAATGATAAATGCATAAATTAAGCATATAAGCATTGCATTTGAACGTAGTAAAGCAGCATTAAATTATGTTTGAAATCAGGTCATTTAATTACCGTAACAGAAAAAGAGAAAGGAATGGAGAAACGCAGAAAGCTAACAGGTTTCATAAAACGAAAGGGAAAAAAATATTTGTATAGACAAACATAAACTTTGGCTGAAAATCACAATAGAGAGTAGAATTGTAATTGTTTACTGCTGTTGTTATTTTCTGCTTTTAGATGTCATGTTGTAATGGAATTCCTATGTTGGGAGCGAGGTGATTGCACAACCTGATGCTCGACAGAACAGATCTTGTGTTACAAACAAACACTTTTTTTTACACAGTTGCACTAAATTACACTTTATAATTTTCACACGGGGGGCACGGTGGCTTAGTGGTTAGCATGTTCGCCTCACACCGCCAGGATCCGGGTTCGATTCCCGTATTGGCCATGTGTGTGTGGAGTTTGCATGTTCTCCCCGTGCCTCAGGGGGTTTTTCTCCGGGTTCTCCGGTTTCCTCCCCGGTCCAAAAACATGCACGGTAAGTTGATTGGCACCTTGGAAAATTGTCCCTAGTGTATGAATGTGTGAATGTGTGTGTGTGTGTGTGTGTGTGTGTGTGTCCTGCGATGGGTTGGCATTCCATTCAGGGTGTGTCCTGCCTTAATGCCCATAGACACCTGAGATAGACACAGGCTCCCCGTGACCCGAGGGAAGATCGGATAAAGCGCTAGAAGATGAATGAATGAATGAATGAATTTTCACATGACGAGGATTTTTGCTGCCTGCATTGATGTTTGGCATCGTTCGTGATACAGAGTGTTTTGTTCTGCAGCACGGTGCTTCCTTCATGCTACACCAGCTCAGCTTTACAAAAGTCTACAGTGTTTTTTGTTGAGTTTAATATAAAATGTTCTCATGCCTTTGATGACTTGAGTTGCACGATTTGTCCTGCTACCAGTTGACCTGTACTCTGTTACAGCTGTGTTATCTTGCTGTCACGCTAACAAGTAGCTTTATAACAGCATTCATTCATTTATCTTCTACCGCTTTATCCGATCTTCCCTCGGGTCACGGGGAGTCTGTGCCTATCTCAGGCGTCTATGGGCATTAAGGCAGGATACACCTTGGATGGAATGCCAACCCATCACAGAGCACACATTCACAAACACACATTCATACACTAGGGACAATTTTCCAAGGTGCCAATCAACCTACCGTGCATGTTTTTGGACCGGGAGGAAACCGGAGAACCCGGAGAAAAAACCCCTGAGGCATGCAAACTCCACACACACATGGCTGAGACGGGAATCGAACCTGGACCCTGGCGGTGTGAGGCGAACGTGCTAACCACTAAACCACCGTGCCCCCTATCAGCATTCATTGGCAGCTAATTTCATTATCGATTATTATCGATTTCATTGATTAGTTGTTCCAAGGAGTAAATCTCCAAGAAATTCATCCCAGGGTCAGACAAGATTTACAAGCTTTATAAGATTACACTTTAAACACATGACAGTACAATTATGGCAGTATGGTTTGATTGGAAGAAAGCCTCTTCACTCCGTCTGAACAAAACACAAGACTTCTGAAACAATGTCCTTTGGATAGACCAGACCAAAGGGGAAATGTTTGAAACCCAAAATACCGCAAAGTAAATCAGAAACGCATCACGCTGGTGCAAGGGCTGATCATCTGTACAAAAACAATGTTAAGACTCAAATCATCTGTTTGAATGATTCTCAAGATTAAAAATAAAATATTCCAGAACAATTATTATACAAGTGAGAATGTGTTATAAGCCATATGTTTTTTTTTTCTATTCTTTATTTTTCTCTTCATGTTCATAATTAATAGGAAAAAAGTATGTCATGGAAAATATCGCTCACATTTCAAGGCCACGCACACTTTTCAGTGCCGAGTTCATATCAAAGTCAAACACTAACATGCCTCCTTTGCGCTACACACAATGTCATCTCCAAGGACATTTCTGCTACAGCACCGGAGGCGATCCTGGGAAGGCTTTAACCCTGAGAACACTTGGAGGCCTGAAAGTGCAACTCATACCCGGATGGGCTCTGAATACCAGCCCTGCAGTTGGTCAGACTTACTGTTATTTAGAGCTGTGTGTGCCTCACATTGCCAGCCTGCACTGAACCGGCTGTTTGGTTTTAAGGGTGAGTGACATTTAAATCTCGTGACTATTTGCTGAAGAAGGACTGGCTGTGACGGAGGTCTGCAATGCATGTAAAAGACTTGCTTGTGCTATTGGTCCGTATGAACCATGATTAAATGTCTGCATTGATTGGACCTGAATCATGGCTGTTTAGACACAATTTACTATAACGCTTATTGTAACTGACACAAAAATGGGCACACCTTAAATCAGACACTAGACTTCCATGAGGTCATAGGAAGCACTACATGAAGCACTACAACATGACTTCAGGGTGTGAATTAGTGATATAGTGGAAAAAGCGTCTGGTTATCATTACAGAGCAAGTACAGGTGTAAAACATCATCCCACCTTCTAATGTTTAAAATAATCAGTCATTTTCATGGATGCAATGTCAGAACATTTACAATGTATTTAATGGTTGTCTAATATTATTTACCCAAACACTTATCGATAAGCCTCTCTCTGTATGCAAAAGCAATATTAGGAAGATGAGATTCACTCACCTAGAACAGGAGTCTTGGCGTGATTAATAGTGGATTAATATGTGGTATGGTAGGCATCCACCAAGCTGCTGAAGATCCGTCATCATGTAGTACAAACATGACACCACTAGTACAACGCCCCACCTTCTTTGTGCCTCATCCACCTCTTTTTCGGAGCCTCTCCTTCTCCCTTAACAACATCACCAAAAACCTCAGCTGGTTGCTGCCAAGTGCATCGCGCCGCCATCACCCTCATAAATCACCCACTAAACAAAACATACTTAATCTGTGACGTTCAGGCCCGACACACAAATTTATCACCTGTGCTAGAGTTACAGTTGCACACCACTGCGAGCCACTGTTTACCAAGGGAAAGAGAGAGAGAGAGAGAGAGAGAGAGAGAGAAGAATAAAAGACTTAAATGGCTTGAATACTTGAATAACTCTTATCCACATGCAGTGGCGATGGCAGCTGCTATTGGTTCAGTGCGAGGAACAAAAACATTACAAGGCTGCTTAATCTGCGTGGCTGAAAATATGCATGTTTCTGCACTTTTTCCTTGGTAAAGAGTGTTCGGGATTTTCTTGCCCCAGCATAAATGCCTCTGTCTTGTTCATGGATTAAGCTGGCAAAGATCTATCAGTCGACAGTGGCTGTAGATTTACAAAATTATATCAAAACCACTTTAGACGCAAATAAAACCTTAGTTTACCATAATCTTACAACAAGAACACCAGAAAATATATAACCTAGATTTATGTGTCTGCTGCTTGTATTGCTTTTACCATACGATGCAGTGAATGGGAGATTTTCAGACGACTGAACCACACTGGGTAAAACAATTATTTTCTTCATTTTACGGGCAAAGAGGTTGCAAATGAATAGTTTCCACTACGACAAAACAACTTCTGTCTGAAAAAAAGATTCTCATTGTTTATATGATATGCTCATATGAGATTTCATGGGCCTTGCCATTCTAACATCACGTATACTCACACGAGCAGAACCATGCTTGGGCCCAACATCTGGAGTAGGCAAACAATACAGACTGAGTCCTTCGTTTTGCACCCTTTAAGGCTTCTGGCAGACAAAAACCAGACTGATTACAACAAGGGTGTGAGAGCCAAAGCAAACCGCAGTAGGATTCCTCCCTCTGGAATTAAGCTTTGTTCATTTCATAGGGTAAACATGCTCATCGTGAAAAGTTCGTTCCAGCGACATCCTTTTGTTTAATCAAAAACGAACCAAAATCTATGCCAGCTAGCTTCAACTATGTGGGAAGGCAAGACTTCTGAGCTTACTTAAAAATAGTCAGCAAAAACAACCATTATATTAAATAGAAAATATTAACCGAGTCATTACTGGGTAATAAAAAACAAACAAGCTTGTACACATATCCTCTGCATCTTGCCTAGCTGACCACATGAATTTGCTGCTACCTGCCATTTATTTGCTTTCACAACCATGAGAATGCAACATGACAGCACCTGTTTAACCACTATAGCAGAAGCACGCCAACTGGAAAAGACATGGCAGAGCACAAAAAATGAACTCTGTTTTCAGAAGGAGCACTTCAGACAAAACATGTGCCAAAGGGAACACCCAGATTTAAGTCTGGATTTTAGGGTGAATAAACCATTAAAGATAAATGACATTTCAACAACTCCCTATAGAAAATTGCAAACGGTATATAATATGCGTAATTCTCAGGATTTATATATACAGACGTGGACAAAATTGTTGGTACCCTTTGGTCAATGAAAGAAAAAGTCACAATGGTCACAGAAATAACTTTAATCTGACAAAAGTAATAATAAATAAAAATTCTATAAATGTTAACCAATGAAAGTCAGACATTGTTTTTCAACCATGCTTCAACGAATTAGTAAAAAAAATAAACTCATGAAACAGGCATGGACAAAAATGATGGTACCCCTAGAAAACACAGAAAATATGTGACCAAAGGGACATGTTAATTGAAGGTGTGTCTACTAATTAGCATCACAGGTGTCTACAACCTTGTAATCAGCCATTGGGCCTATATATATGGCTCCAGGTAATCACTGTGTTGTTTGGTGATATGGTGTGTACCACACTCGACATGGACCAGAGGAAGCAAAGGAAAGAGCTGTCTCAAGAGATCAGAAAGAAAATTATGACAAGCATGTTAAAGGTAAAGGCTATAAGACATCTCCAAGCAACTAATGTTCCTTGAGTACAGTTGCACATATTATTCAGAAGTTTAAGATCCATGGGACTGTGCCAACCTCCCTGGACGTGGCCGCAGGAGGAAAATTGATGACAAATCTAAGAGACGGATAATCCGAATGGTAACAAAAGAGCCTAGAAAGACTTCTAAAGAGATTCAAGGTGAACTTCATGCTCAAGGAACATCAGTGTCAGATCGCACCATCCGTCGTTGTTTGAGCCAAAGTGGACTACATGGGAGACGACCAAGGAGGACACCATTTTGAAAACGAAACATAAAAAAGCAAGACTGGAATATGCCAAACTACATGTTGACAAGCCACAAAGCTTCTGGGAGAATGTCCTGTGGACAGATGAGACAAAAATCGAAGTTTTTGCCAAGGCACATCAGCTGTATGTTCACAGCGAAAAAATGAAGCATATCAAGAAAAGAACACTGTCCCTACTGTGAAACATGGAGGAGGCTCTGTTATGTTCTGGGGCTGCTTTGCTGCGTCTGGCACAGGGTGTCTTGATCTGTGCAGGGTACAATGAAATCTCAAGACTATCAAGGAATTCTAGAGAGAAATTCAGCCAGTGTCAGAAAGCTTGGTCTCAGTCGCAGGTCATGGGTCTTGCAACAGGACAATGACCCAAAACACACAGCTAAAAACACCCAAGAATGGCAAAGAAAAAATTGGACTATTCTAAAGTGGCCGTCTATGAGCCCTGACCTCAATCCTATTGAGCATCTTTGGAAGGGATGAAACATGCAGTTGGAAAAGCACCCTTCAAACCGGACACAACTGAGCAGTTTGCTATGAAGTGGGCCAAAATACCTGCTGAGAGGTGCAATGTCTCATTGACAGTTACAGGAAGCGTTTGATTGCAGTGATTGCCTCAAAAGGTTGCGCAACAAAATATTAAGTTAGGGGTACCATCATTTTTGTCATGCCTGTTTATAGTTTATTTTTTTACATAATTCTGTTGAAGCATGGTTGAAAAACAATGTCTGACTTTCATTGGTTAACATTTATAGAATTTTTATTTATTATACTTTTGCAGATAAAGTTATTCTGTGACCATTGTGACTTTTTCTTTCATTGACCAAAGGGTACCAACAATTTTGTCCACGTCTGTATAAAGTGCTATACATCAAAGTCACATGAAATCAAGTGCAATTAAAGGCTTACAGGCCAAAGATGTTGAACCCTGACTGCAGGGGAAGAGCACATTAATTACAAGCCCACTGACCTTTAGATGTGATAGCGTGCATATTGTTCATGCTTGCCTTTAATCCTCTCATCACACTTGATTGAAGAAGGTATTGCTATTTATTGCACATTTCCAATAAACCATTTAAAACATGTTCATCACCATGTAGTGATCAAATCTCTCACAGTAATCTAAAGGGAAACCTGGATATCCGAGGATTCGTGTATTATTATTATTATTATTGATTTTTTATTTTAATTATATATATATATTATAAGGGGCACGGTGGTTTAGTGGTTATCACGTTCGCCTCACACCTCCAGGGTCCGGGTTCGATTCCCGTCTCGGCCATGTGTGTGTGGAGTTTGTGCATGTTCTCCCCGTGTCTCAGGGGGTTTATTTTTTCTCTTTTTTTTTTTTTCTCCGGGTTCTCCGGGTTTCCTCCCGGTCCAAAAACATGCACGGTAGGTTGATTGGCACCTTGGAAAAATTGTCCCTAGTGTATGAATGTGTATGAATGTGTGTGTGTGTGTGTGTGCCCTGCAATGGGATGGCATTCCATCCAGGGTGTATCATAACATAAAAATACAAAAAATATGAAAGTATGCTCATAACTTTCATGTCACACAAACTACATTTCAAGGTTACTATATATATATATATATATATATATATATATATATATATAATATATAGATATATATATATATATATATATATATATATCTTTGAGTTGTTTTCTTATGTACCTTCCAATATTTCAGGTTAATGAGATGCAAAGCTGTGATTTACTGCATATTTTAATTTACATAAGGGTCCTAATCTAGAGCAGGTGTAAATGTTTTCCATACTCATGTTTATAAAATGAGTTTGTCTACAAAGTTTGAAGAAAGAAACTTGTAGGAATGATACATTGCATCTCCCAAATGAACATAATCATACAGTCATTAATATAATCATCAATAATACAGGAATTAATTACACATCAACCTTAATGTTTCTAATCACAAGAAATCAGCAGTGATGCATGGCCTCAGGTACAGGGAACAAGTCCACTCACGGATTTTTCACTTCATCTTTTAGACCAAAAGACATGAATAGATTTCTTTTGTTGACATCAACACACTTTTGAGTTTGGCTTTTTCCATCCATAACCAGTTGGACTACAGGGTATTCTAACAACCTCCATGTTTTTAAAAAAAATCATAGAACAAAGCATTTACAGTACTCTCCGGTTTGCCTGCATATTATTCTCTAAGGTGTGTTCAGGCCTCTTTTGTTAACGACAAAGCACATCCAAAATTTTAAGTTGTGGTATGTGAAACAAGCAAACCTCTCATTAAAACTCTTGTAGTCAGACAGAAAGTGAACACACACTGTAGATGATCTGTGCCCTTACACCTTAACATTTTACTACCACCGTTTAAACAAGAACCACATAGTGTACCTGATATATGTCATAACAATTAAGCTCTAACTGACGCGATCTGCTCGTGTTTCTGCCATTAACATCTCAGTCAAGGACGTTAATGTGTTTTATTTCAACTGAGACAAAATTTCATATATATATTTTTTAAAGATGCAAACTTCAGTTTTTCTTCACTTTGTTTCATTCATTCATTCATTCATTCATCTTCTACCGCTTTATCCGATCTTCCCTCGGGTCACGGGGAGTCTGTGTCTATCTCAGGCGTCTATGGGCATTAAGCCAATCCCATCCCATCGCAGGGCACACACACATTCATACACTAGGGACAATTTTGCATGTTTTTGGACCGGGGGAGGAAACCGGAGAACCCGGAGAAAAAACCCCTGAGGCACGGGGAGAACATGCACAAACTCCACACACACATGGCCGAGACGGGAATCGAACCCGGACCCTGGTGGTGTGAGGCGAACGTGCTAACCACTACGCCACCGTGCCCCATCACTTTGTTTCCAATATGGTAAAATGTCTGATTTAGCTTTGTTGCTCTGTGCCATTTAAATCTTTGTTTATCCAAGGTAATTTAGCTAACGCTAACTGACAACACCATATCAGGCCAAATAATTCTACTGTCATCGTGCGAGATTAATGAAATAATGGACAAAATGAAAAATGGGAAAGAGGAGTTTCATTTCTGACCTTGCTCAATTTTTAATGAACTTGTTACAGTCCGTGGCTGGCTCTTCTTTTTTTTCTTTTTTTATAAAATGGCATTATACAGTAGCTTCACCAAATGGTGAGATAATTACAGAGTCTCTAACATGTTTGGAAGTAACACTAAGCAGGGACAAAATACAATAGAAAAACATGAACGTATGGAGATGGCACTGTGTTCATGAGAGTTGAGAATAGAGAATAACATGGAAAAGTCAAAAGCATCCTTTAGCATCTAAGGCTTTTTTTTTCTCCAAATATATTTGTGATTGTGTACTGCTGCCCACATACTTAGAAAACAATAAGCCATTTTTTCCTTAGAAGACAACGCATTGTTGATTCAGATTAATGGAAGGCACATCTTAGAAAACCTAAGCTAGCGCGTGCCTTTTAAGAAGCCAAGAAAAAAAAGCGGAACCAGTAGATGAGGAGAACTTAAAGTTGTTTTGATCCTCTATATCCTCACATGAATATGTCACAGTGGTGGGGGGCTGTGCAATAAGTTGGCGTGGCATGCTCAGTGTTAATTACAGGCGGTAATGAGAGAGCTGAACCAGACTGCAAGACACAGGATATTTTTAGAGACCCTACATAGTTATCTAATGCACAGGCAGCATCTGCACTGACACAGAGTGCCGAGTCTTAACACCAGATTCGGCTTTACGCTCAGCTTCATATCCTCACCTGTAGTTAGGCTGGCATGCCGGGTGTGTAGAAATTATCATTTCTTCATAAAATGCTGATCGTTGACAAGTTCAGGAAACTGTCTGCTTATTCACAGTCTGATAATTCCTTAGTTCAGCTGTCCGCGTGCCATTTAGAAATAAGGCGTTTTTTTTAACATGAATATATTTTGCTCATGTGAAACATTTGTTTGACGGAAACAAGTTTTCCAGGGAAATAAGGTAACGGGAAGCTCACCGCTCCAGAGTGCTTGAGACCATGGCGGCCCCATAAAAGGCAATTTGGGATTTGGGGCTGGTTCGTCTAATTAGGAAAAAGATAATGACGCATGATGCAAGACCGTGAAGCTAAATGGCGTCTTTCAATTTGTGTGTGACTGTGAGAAACTTTGTCATTCAAAAAAGAAAGGATACAATGACCTGCTCTTTTAGAGTTTGTTGTGAAAGGACCATCACGTTTTAATTGGTGCCATAGTAACTGCGTACTCACAAGGCTCTTTGTGGTGTGATACAATCTTGTAAATGTCAGCTGTCTCATATCAGAACATGCTGAATAAAATGTGTGCGCTTTGTCGGATCTCTTTCACCTTAAACTGCCATTGAATATATTCTATAAGAAAATAATAATAAATAATAACAGAGGTTTGTTCTTTTCCGCACTATGTATGCGATCCATCCTCTCTTTGGACTCCTCGTGTTAGGGGTCGCCACGTCGCATCACCGGATTTTAGTGATCCGCATTTTGTTTCGGCGCACGGGCGACATCCTTCCTAACGCAAACTTCGTCCCTTTAGGCACTAGGAATGCACTGCCTTCTGCAAGCCTAATAAATGAAAACTTACAATTAGGGGTGAAGGGCCTTGCTCAAACGCTCACTAGATTTGAACCTACAACCTTGGAGTCCAGGGTCCAATACCCTCACCACTGAGCTCCCCAGCTGATGAGATGCGGCAATTAATAAAATATGCTAAAACATAGGACCCTAATCAAACAACTTTGATTACAAAATCGTCAAACCAATGTCTTTTAGTCATGGACACTCGCAATCAAGAATGTGTCCTTCTCATGTTAAAAGTCACATACTCGATCCCTCTTGTCAATTTCTCACTTATATTAATAATCAAAACAAAAAGGCACCCAACACCCTTTGTGTGTGTGTGTGTGTGTGTGTGTGTGTGTGTATGCGTCTGTGTGTGTGTGTGACAGCTGCGACTGGTCACAAGCACTCCCCAGAGCCAAGTCATGTAACTAACACACACACACATACACACACACACACACATACACAGTGTGTGTGTGTCCATCTGGGATCCTAGCCTTCAAACTGCTGTGACTGAGCTCCCTCCCGGCAGAAAGACCAGGGGACTGAGTGTGTAAAGGAAAGCCTCACACGGGTGAGGAGGAAGCGATCCAAAGCCAGCTGGACTGGCTTTGAGAAAAGCAAGAGGACAAGTGTGTGTGTGAGTGATGAGAGAGAGAGAGAGAGAGAGAGAGAGAGAGAGAGAGAGAGAGAGAGAGAGAGAACGAAGGCAATAGAAAGGTATGAAAAGTGGAGCGAAAGAAAGTGTCAAGGTTATAGAAAGTTTCTGTTTGTTAGGGAAGTGTGGCTTAGCTGAAGTGAAGACAGACACGTGGACACGGCCTTTACAGCAGGTTCTGTGAAGGCAGCTGCAGCAGCACAGTAGATACAGGTGAGATACATCATGGGGTTTGGGAGAAAATGAAACGTACATTCATTAGCACGACCGCACACAATAATGCTAATTTCACATTAAAGGGTGTAAGCCAATTGCTGCATATTACAATTATAATGCATTCTAATTACAATTCATTTCATTTATTAATAATATCCTAAACATACATGTCATTTCCAAAGTTGAGCAGATGGTGTTTTGTTTAAAAGAGTATTTGGGAAATGAGTGCCTTAATGTTTTTGTGCTATTGTATTCTATTCACTAGATGAGTAATTAGAATATCATAATGAAAAGTCAAATATGACCCTCAAAAAAAAAAAATAAAAAAAATAAATAAATATAATATATATATATATATATATATATATATATATATATATATATATATATATATATAAACAAATTACCATGTGCTTGATTTGTCAATATTATTCCAAATGTATCTGTTTAGTACAGGGTCCAAACATCATCAATGCTAATACGAAATATATGTGCTGAAAATTTCTGAATGTAATATAAACTTCAGCATTCTCAGCAGGGATGAAATAACAGTATAACCTCACGAAGGCTTTTGTGGCGCACAAGTAATGCGTAAAATATGTCCTGCTTTGCTCGCACTAATCTCACGACCACAGGTGGCTGGGGTTTAGTGTAGGCGGTGAAGTCTCTGATGCCAACAAGTGTGGTGTATATGCGCCCAGCCCTTCATGGCATTTTGATTATAGGCAGCAACAGCTTCAACAGAGCTGAAAGAGAAAAATAGATATAGGAATAGGAATGAATAAAACTCACTACTTGCACATGGTAAACAAAAACTATCTGCACTACTAGTCGCATAATTGCCGCATGGCCTGTGAATTGGTATAATTTGATAAGCTCCCACAGTAGAAGTTGAGGCTGTGGTAATAACAGCTGATAAGACAGTGATCTTTATCTTAATATAATACGTTGATTTGATTTATGCACACATATCAGTATCAGGTATTTTTAAATAAGAATGAATATTCCGTGTATATTATTATTAACATGATTCATCATTTACAATGTGCATGTAAATCAATTTCAGGTTCTCCAGATTTTATTACACCTCGGGAAGGCTTTACTCACAAATTTGCTACATGCTAATTGCAAAAACCTGAACAATATAAACGTTTTCTGTGTTTGTGTGTTTTTGGTTTCATACATTTTTACTCAACTGACTTAATGCTTTTTTTTTAGGTTAATAAAAACTATTACTGTCAGTTGGATCAGCTTATAGATGTCTCTATTTTGTCTCTTAACATACATAGATGGAAATTTTATTAATTAGTTTAATTTAAAGATTGTTTATTATATTCATTCATTCATTCATTCATCTTCTACCGCTTTATCCGATCTTCCCTCGGGTCACGGGGAGTCTGTGTCTATCTCAGGCGTCTATGGGCATTAAGGCAGGATACACCCTGGATGGAATGCCAACCCATCACAGGGCACACACACACACACACACACACACACACACACACACACACACACATTCACACACACACATTCATACACTAGGGACAATTTTCCAAGGTGCCAATCAACCTACCGTACATGTTTTTGGACCGGGGGAGGAAACCGGAGAACCCGGGGAGAACATGCACAAACTCCACACACACATGGCCAAGACGGGAATCGAACCCGGTGCGAGGCGAACGTGCTAACCACTAAACCACCGTGCCCCACTTGGTTGTTATATTATAAAAGTTAAAGGCAGAAATCAAAAGCTGCACCTCAAAAAGTTTCTTGCCTGACACAGATTGACTATATTCACTTGAAATGTGTATAACTTATAGTTTGGAATAAAAGGGCCAATTTATGAATACAGAAAAAATAACAAAAGTGAATTACAATTACCTGGGTTTAGACATAGTCATGCATTATCATGAAAACAAAAAAAAAACATGCATTGCATATGAACTGCTGTAAGTTTATAAGTGTCGGTGGTGAAAATGGCTTTAATGTGATTTATTTAAAGTGAACTGGATAACTTGGGGGATTTGAGCACGTTGTTCCTTTAAATCCCGGTCAAAACAAGCCGTGTTGTGCAGCACCACACCTCTTCCTCAAACTCCGCCACAACTTACACGTGACTCTGCCACACGCGACGCAAAACGGATCCAACCTCTTTCCTGTGATTGGACGCTGACAATCCGAGTACGATTGCTATTGGTCGAGACAGCTGTCAGTTTAGAAGAGCCGGTCCTATTGTTGCTGTTGTATTGAAGAAATGACGTCAATGGTCTCTAAGGCTGCGCAGCCTTCAACTTTAATAAATATTTAAGCGCTTTACAGGCGCACAACTAATAAGCGTTGGTGCGTAACCCACTTCATTTGTCCTGTCTGGGAATATAAATGTCCTCTCCCATGACCACCATCTTCTTTGTGCCAATATATACGTATATTTCACGTACTTTTCATGAACCTGCATCATCATCGTCTCTTTACTGTATGAAATCAACTCTGGTGTAAAGTTCATGTTTCCCTTTTTGTTTTCAGCGACGATAAAAGCTCTATACGTTTTTTTTTCATATCAAGTCGCTAATTGAGACGCGAGCAGGATGAGTGGGTGGGGCTTCGCCCGCTGACGTCACGTTTCAGGGGGCGGGGTTTTTGTTTGACAAGGAGCCTGCTTCTTCGGAGTTTGTTCGCGTCCCGAAAATAGAAAGCAGCGCTGCGCGTGTCAATGTGAGTGAGAATACCCTTCTGTCGCTCCGCGTCCCCGCGACTCACTGATACACCGTATCTATATCCAGCCAGGGAGTGCGGAGAGAGGGAGAGAGGGAGAGAGGGAGAGAGGGAGTGAGAGAGAGAGAGAGAGAAAGAGGGGTGAGTAACAAAAATAGCAACAATGTTCCACAGTGAGTCGGTGTGAGACCGAGAGCGCGTGAGGGAGCACGAATTAAAACGCGTACTGTACACTGCACTACAATTACACCTCATTTCAATATTTACACACACACACACATATATTATATATATTTATGTATATAATGTTATCATGGGGAGAATTTGTTCGTGTACATGTGCTCCGTTTTGCGCTTGGAAACTTTGGGAATTTCAGCGCGTGCGAGAAGAGGAGAGGAAGCGCGCGCACGGGGAGCTTCACCGCCCCTCCGCTTTTATTTATTTATTTATTTATTTATTTATTTAAATGTACTTTGTTGTTTTCTTTTATTTCACTCTGTTTTGTAGCTGTTGATGAGAATTATTCTGCATTGGCGAAATCATCTACATTACAACCTTTGTTGAGTTGATTGTGTCATTTTATTACAGTAAAACAATCCGATTTGTTGGGGATTAGTGCGCGACTTTGCTTCCTAATGGCGTAGACGGGACCGCTCTCTGAGTGTGTGTGTGTGTGTGTGTGTGTGTGTGTGTGTGTGTGTGTTTCTGATTTTGGGAAGAGAAGTTGAACTCCAGGAATCGATGCCGCTGTCTGAAGTTGAGTTGTTGTTAAACTTGTGTCCGCACACCGGGGGTGAAAACAAGCGCACCGAATCGTGACATTATTTTAGATTCGTGTTTAAAATGTGTCAGATATCAAAACCACCTCGATGTCTTACTCACAGTGTTGGAGCAAGAGAAAAAGCAGGATATCAAAGACTGACATGAATCTATCAATCTATAGGCCAGGGTTAGTTTTATACATTTTATAAAAGGCTAATTGTCCTCCTAATGGTGATTATACAAGTAGTTAGAGCACTGAATGCCCATATAGCAGAAAGAGTTAGAATACAGAATAGAAAAGTAGCAGTGGTGAGATATATATATATATATATATATATATATATATATATATATATATATATATACATACACACACAGAGGGTAGTGAATATCCAGCAAAAGTTTGTTGCTTGTTATGTACCGAATTGAACTACGATCTGTACTAATTTCCTAAAGCAGTGTAACAAGGCTTGTTATAACAGTATTATATTATTCTATATTAACTGTTTGTTGCCTAATACATGATTAATATGCACAGGCTGCTGTTTTGGCTGATGGTGCAGAATGTATATACACAGTGTACAAGAGCAGTTACATTACTGATTATCCAGTAACAGTTACAGTACTGGATATCCGGCAACATTATTGCAAAAAAAACAAAAACAAGTTACAGTAATATGTGTCGTAAAAAGTATTACAGTGCTGAAAATCCTGAAGCATGAACTGTTATAAAATAGTATTATTAGATATTTCCTGCTTTGTGTACTTAACATATTAAGAAATCAACGTTCTGTGAACTATTGCTTTGTTTAATGTAGCCTTTAAATGTGCAGATTTTTCTCGGAAAGGATAAAGTTTGATAAGTGCTATAAATGATTTATTACCTACAGTGAAATCATTAGGGAAGTTGGAAATGTGTCTGGATGTGCAGGAAGATTAAAGAGGTTCATTTTTCGTGTTGGAAAAAAAGAAATAAAACTCTTGCTGTGTTGAGTTAAATGCTGCAGTGTTCAATAAGCTCCTCCAGTGCTAAATTAAATATGAGTGTTAATTGAACTCATACCGTGTTGAATTTTACCTTACGCTTCTCTCATATTACTCAGCTCTTCTCCTAACACATATTGTTCATTTAGTGCCGTAAATAATTCATCAACGCGAAAACAAATGAAATTTTATGTTTGTTATGTTTGTTAGAGGGAGATTTGTATGAGAATTGTATGAATGAGTGTGTTAACACCACTTTCCGTGTTTTGAAATAAATACTGCAGTTTGCTATTAGCCGTTATGTTAATTATATGCAAAGTGTGGTGTTGAAATTACTGCATTTATTTAATATTAGTGGTCAAATGGGTGCTGTGAACAATTCAAGTGTAAAACAAACTCTTAACCTAACATGTCCAATATTTGTGTTCAGATGGCTTTGTAAGGCTTTTGGCTGTGGGGTCAGTTTTCTTGTAGTCCAAAGAGCTGGCACATAGTGTCCCCTTGGTGCACAGTTGGCACGGTTTGATGGAAAACCAGAGCTGGGGTCTCCTGAGAGCAGCGCTAATTGATGCCATCAATTATAGCGCAATAACATGTTCATTTCTGATTTGATTTAATGTTATTCATAATGTCAGGTCGCCTTGTTAAGCACTAGTGAGAGGTCCGTCTCATTCTTGGCATCGCGATTCTCACACAGCCACAGGGTCATCACCGCAACGCACTTGTTCGGTTTAATGAATTTCTGTAGCACAGTACATACGGTAAATGATTAGTTTTAAAGAAAAGTACAAGACTCCAGCAGGATGCGTTGTGAATTATGTGTCACGACTGCAAGCATTAATCCAGAATAGATCACTAAGACAAATGAAAGTAAAAATATAGTTAGGGGATTATGGTGAAATATTGATTTAATTTTTTCCTTAAATATATTCTTATTCATTTACTTTCAGAGTGTTATATCTGATAAAACGTTGATTAATAATCTGTGAATATAAATATGCATTATTTTAAAACATTATCCTTGTAACATTGTTTTTCACTTCGGTTCCTGGAAGCTGCAGATTGTTACTTGAAGTTTTGCGCACAGTGAAATCAAAAATGTGAAATGAGCTCACCCAGTCCCTAAGCGGTGTTGTGAATATTGTGCTAGTTTCCTTCTCCATGTCAGTTCAAGTGCGCGTTTGGACCAAGATCGTATACAAGATAAACCAGAAACTGCAGTCTTGCCGGGTGAACTGAGAATTTCTTTTTACAGAGATGATCAATAAAATGTGCATTGTTTTTTAGCAGCAGTTTTGTACACACTGTACAGCACCGCTCGCTGCTTCCAGGGCAATAAAGACAATCACCTAACTTAAATTAATATTTCCAATAATATATTCAGTGATGCATCGGCTTTTTTATTGACTGAAATGAAATTCTTGTGCGCAGTGCTGGCCTATCAGATCAACTAGATATTTTCATGAGGCTTGGGCAAGTGGCCTTGTCTGATAGAAGAGGCAGAATTTTCTTATCTCCAGGAAAAAAAGGTGTTAATATGTTTTGCAGCATTTTTCTGGACAAGTCAAAAATGAACTGCAGATTAAAGCTCAGCTCTGGAGCATGAGGACATGTCCAAAATAGACCTGCTGTGGACGTAGTGGACTGGTCTGAAGCCCCACTAAATTATATAGGCATTAAATAATGCCATAAAGCGCAAGACGTATAAAGTGTGCTTTCTTAACTGGGCCAAGTGGTGTCTGAGAACGGAGCGATTCATAATTCCTTTATTGTACTTGTGAAGAACAATGAATGTTTTACTCTTTCAGTTTGGTGAGAATGCAGCTCTAATCAGGTCAATGTAAAATTCATGTCATAAAGAAGCGTTCCTTTCTAATTCAAATAGTTTTGCTCGTTTGATCAAATCTAACCTTTGCAAACCAGCAGGATTTCTATATTTGTGTTTATATCAGTGAGAATTTAGTGATCACCAAAACTGAATTTCTCATGGAAAAGAAAGCGAATTGGGTTATATAACTATATATCTATATTATATATATATATATATATATATATATATATATATATATATATATATATATATATATATGTAGATAGCTAGGACAGATGGGTAGGTAGATAGATACATGTATGTATGTATGTATAGCATATCTCTCATTTTCTATCCCTTTTTTGCATTGCATGTATCTTGATTATATATGTATTGCATAGCAGTCTGTGTGTGTGTGTGTGTGGGTGTGTTTGTGTGTGTGTGTGTGTGTGTGTGTGTGTGTGTGTGTGTGTGTGTGTGTGTGTGTGTGTGTTGGGGGTGGGGTATATGAGCAACTCATGCCATGCTCTTCACAGCACTCCTCCATCTAACAGTCTGCTCTCAGCTTCTTCCAGGATAGAGGAAGGGTGAGAGAAAGAAAGAGAGAGAGAAAGAAGAGAGAGAGAGAGAGAGAGAGAGAGGGAGGCTGGAGTGTGTGGGCGAGTCTGATCTGCAATTAACGCTGGCTGTCAGAAGGAGAAGGCTGGCGTTTACACCGTCGCTTCTGAATCACTGAGTGCAAAACACTTTCCTCTTCTCCCCCCCCCACACCACCCCCAACCCCTCCTCCAGGAACATTTCTTTCCCAAGGAGGAGGAAGCAGCAGGAAGTGAAGTGTTGTGCAGGAAGGACGAGTGCAAGATTCGAGCTGGACTTTGGGGCCCGAGTGAAGTTTGTTTGCGCCTTGATCATCGGGTGAGTCCTGATTATTATTTTTTCCCCTTTAGGTATATTGCACCCCCCCCCCGTGTTTGTGTTTGTATTGTGTGGTTATTTAAAGGCAACCCAATAAAAAAGTTTTCTGGTACTGCTTGGAATTCAGCTGCTACTCCCTGTGTGCTTTGAATACACAAATATAATGATGATGCATGATTGATGGCACAGCTGTGAAGTGGGCAGAGGAAATCCAGCGCGCTGAATGAATCTTCTGCCTGGATTTCAGTACCGTAATCATTTGGAATGCGTCGCTGCGTACAGTCGCTCTGTCTTTCACTTTTGCAAGAATGTTGCAGTAACTGGCATCATACTAAAACGTCTTTAACACGCTGTTGTTAAGGATCCTGCATTTTGACAAAAACATGGGGCTTGATTTAATAACGAGGTGAACATTTTAAAGCTGTTGTTCCACATAGTCATTGTCTCCGTACTGAATGCATCAGTGTCATTGCTCACTCGTACACCCTTGTGGAAGGCCGGCCCTTTTTCTCAGAGTAACGTGTGAAGGCACTTTGACAAATGTGTTCCAAATAGTTCTCGGATCAGCTGTAAGGAATGTACCATCATTTTGGCCCATGTCCATTAAACACAGATCGCTTTCTCGCTTTCTCTCTTGCTAAACCCCCCCCCCACACACACACACACACACGATTGGTCTCTCTCGATCTTTGCGCATGTTCATGGCCAGTGTGATTCATTGTTTACTGGAGCATCACCACTGAGTTGGAGATTCCAGCATTCTCCCGTGAGACCTGGAGGCAGGATGCAGAATCTTGAACCCAGAAGGTAATGTTTATTAAGCCCTAGTTTTGTTTGTGTGATCAACACTGAGACTTTAAAAGTGTCTTTTAAAGGAACAATATCGCCCAAATGAATCTTTGATCGGTGACGGTTTTGTAAAATTTTTTGTGTAAATGTCATTTGTTTTTTTTTTTGTTTTTTTTTTTTGTATGATTTATCCACTAGAGTGTTTTTCTCTTCGTTATCCTGTGGGCTGTGGGTGGGTGAGTGGGGCGTTGGAATGCACAGTGTCCCTGCGGGGTCAGCACAGCAGTCGGCCATGAGGAGCGGCTTCAAAACAAGAAACCTTTGGCTGCCCCTCATTTTGCTGCATGTTTGATACTTTAAAGGTTACCTCAGGATACACTAAACATGCTAAACAAACAAAAAGATCACTGCTTAAGACGTGTACGAAAACATTAACTCCTTATAAACCCCCCCCCCCCCGCCCCTCCCTTAAACCTCAGTGCTCTACACAAACCCGGCCTTGTTGTAGCCTGTAAATAGGTTTTACTGGGACTTGCTAAATAAAACCCTCTATCAGAGTCTTTGGTTCCATGGTTTGTACTATATTGGGTCGCTCCGTAATATGCAGTGATGATGATGATGATGATGATGATGGCCTTGCATTTAGCAAGTGACTTTGGCATGAGGCTTGGTGGGACGTGTTTTATTTAATACTGCACACTATCAGAAATGTGGATTAAGTTTCAGTATGAATATTCATCGAATCATATTTAAACACGTATCCAGTGTTTACACATTTTCTTGCAGGGAATCCGGGAGCGGCGCAACGTTATAATTAAACAGGGACACGTGAAAGGGACTTACAGTGGTAAATGATCTGGCTAGACCTGTGTCAGCTGAATATATTTTTGTTGTTCCATTTTTATATAGCTGGAAAAGCCTTTTGGATAGTCACACATCGATGGTCATCTTCTTTATTTAGAAATGCATGTTAGAACAAATAAACAGTGAGGGTTTAATTTACAGATAAACCTAAATACCTGTAACTAGGGGTGTCTTTTTCGTGGATCTGGTACATTAGGTTGCGATGCTGTAGTACATTTGTTCATCATGGCAAATGTTTTTTTCCTATGCACGCATTTTCTTGCTGATAGCAATTTATTTAATTAAATGGAAACAAAAATAACATTAATAACTGCTGGGGTTGAAAAAAAATCTGACAAAAATTCCTCAAATTTATGAAAGAAGTTTTCCTATACTTTTATATAGGATTAATTATGTATGTATAGTATCCTATACATAATGTGTTTTATATCACATTTACAACAACAATTAATAGTTATTACTCTTCATTGTATGGATTCCACTGATGCTTTGTACTCCGTTCTGCCAGGCAAGCTGAAGTTTTTATGGCTTACTTGCTGCCTTCCACTCCTCCGCACTATCCCAGTTTGACCTGTGAAACTCCAGGCTCTGTCACATGCACTATAAAGAATAAACACAAATCCCCATGTAACACCATCCACGGGAGCAGCTGACGTTTACACACACTGCTAAGAGTGTGGGTGGTGCATTTAGCTCAAAGAATGAGTCTCTCCTGACCTTTCGACTGCCCTTGCTCTTGACCTGCGCTTGTAAGCCATCTCATACGGCTCAATCAGCACATGCGCTACTGAGCGGGGAAGAGCAGCTTAGGGATCGATGTGCTCGCTCCTGTCCTGTTCTTTTTACTCTTCCTTTCCTGCAGGCATAAAGGAAATGTCCTCAATAGGTGACTAGGTATGCAAAAATAAAGTGCTATACGGTATACAGGGATTTATTGTACAGTGCATTTTTAATGTTCACAAATCAGCAAACTGCTGTTAAGCTTCTATTTTAGTTACAGAATGGTATAAGACAGAGAGGCTTAACATTTATACCCTCAGAATAAACATTGTTCTACATTCATAGTGATATTTTAAATCGTTCAACTTTTCTAGTCAACATCACCTTGTAACTATACAAGCATACACAGCATAAACAGCAAACAGCATAAACACTGTTTGTAATTATAACATTTGTTACAGTTAGTTAAAGTATGAGAAACATGAAAAGTATGACTTTATGGTATGATTAATGTGTGATTAATCACCAGTTCACTCATGGCAATCACACGATTAATCGAGACAAATATTTGAATCAATTGACAGTCCTAGTTGAATCTTTTTAACCTCCTGTTCTATGTGTTATGTTTAGTAACATGTACCCCAGAACCAATAGTAATGCTGCTTCAGTGCTCTTAGATTCAGGATTCAGGTTCTCTGATGTCTATGGTTACTGAACATACTAAAACAAATAACGGTGATATTGTGAAACTGTAAATCACGCACTTAATTAGATATGTAATGTCAACACAAATCTTCCCATCTCTCCCCATTGTTTATGTGTAACGTGTCTGTTTTGTAGTTGGCCGTCAAAGACTATGCATAAGAGGTGTGTTTAACCTCCGAGCCAGAACACTGGTCCAAATCTGCAGCTAATCCTCTTTGCACCCCACACTGATCCTCCTGTCTGCCTCCTCATGCTGCTGTGCACTCCGGGTTGAGAGAGACGGCTTTGCTCACTGCCCCGCCAAAATAAAACGAATACACAGAGCAGCTAATTGGCCTTGTTCACCACCGGGTGACTCAGTATAGATTACATCATTTTTCCCACTCTAGCACTTGCCTTTGGCCTGATCTGTGTAACTGATGCTGTGTCTACCGCTGTAAGCACTTTTAGCTGAGGTTTTGTTAACATAAGCGTTAATGTTAATGTTAGTAGACACAATGGTTGTGTGTTAGCATAGGCAGTGATTAATTCCGTTTTTTTTCTTCATGCTGTGATTGGCAGATCTGATAGAGAGTGACTCTGATAATTGAGTGGGAAACTATTCAGCAGTGAAATGTGGATTGATGCAGGGGCCGTGGATGAGAGGCAGTGCCCATCTTTGCTTCATATCTTCTCGTGCTGTTTTCGTAGTGAGTCTCAGGGGATCAACACTCAGCCCACTATCTTTAGAAGGCTCTCTATGCCCCTTTATTACTGCAGGCTTTGCAGGAATAGGTAGCAAATATAAAATGTGCCGCTAAGGAATACAATTGTTTACAATTTGGTGGAAAATGCATAGTTTCAGTAAGTCTGACTGAGGATATTTTTTTTCTCAAGGAACTAATCCACTTATCTTTGCCTACTATATTATAATATATATATATATATATATATATATATATATATATATATATATATATATATATATATATATATATATACATATATACCGTAAATTCTGGACTATAAGCCGCTACTTTTTTCCATAGGTTTTGAACCATGCGGCTAATAATAAGGTGCGGCTATTCTGCAGATTTTTTCCCAGACCGCTAGGGGCTCTAACCGGAATTAGAATCAAAACTAACACAAAATAAATGCAAAGAAGAAGAATGCGCTGCGCTAGTTCCTTCCTCTAGCAAAAAAAGAATTATAGCAGATATAAGTGGGTAGAAGCGGATAGAAGGAGGACAAACTCTATCTTTACAAGGTTAAGGTGACGTCATTTCACACACAGGAGAAATGAAGATAAATACTGTAAATAGCGCTTATTTTCTCTTGGTTCTGTCCCGTTTTAATCAGTAAAGTTGCTGCTCGGTGCTCTCTCTCTCCTCCCTGCTCTTTTCCCCACACACACACACACACACACACACACACACACGCTCTCCCCTCCCCCCCCCCCACACACACGCACGCACACACGCACAAAACCCGATATAAGCCCGGTTCTCCCTACAATCCCCGTCCGGGCTCGTAGCACATACCTAGTGTCGCGGACACGGACGCTCGATATATGTTTATGCCTAACCTTTGTCTGTTCCCGATTCCCGGACTCCTGCTCTCCGGTACTCCCGGTACCACGGCGCGCAGAGCGCAAGGCTCCCTAGCCTGTCTGGCCGCTCCGTATGAGCGGCGTCTCCTGAGTTCTTTATTCTAATAAATCCTGTTTTGTATGAATTCCGGATCTCCGCGTCTCTGTGCAGCGTCCACCGTTACACCGTGTTAAAATACAGGTTAGGAAAGGATCTATTTAGGTACATACATGTACATTTACAATTCAAAAGCGGATGCGGCTTGTATGCAGGTGCGGCTTATTTATTATTTTTTTGGGTTTTTTTTTTTAAATAGAGCGGATGCGGCTTATATGCAGGTGCGCTTTATAGTCCAGAATTTACGGTATATATATATATATATATATATATATATATATATATATATATATATATATATAATATACTTTTCATTTTCATATTTCTAATACTATAATTGTAACAGATTCTTCTTTTAATAAAAATTGTTTCAATTGTATTTCAATGCTTTCAATGTATGTTCTAGCTTTGGTTGCATTCCATACACACTGGTGATACATTTAGGTTACATACAGTAATGTACAGTAATATAGTGAGGACCTCATACCTGTTGTGAAAGTGCGGCGGAGGAAAGGTCAATGCTCAGACGGTCAGGCCACGGATTGAAGTTTCTTCTTGAGTGACTTTTTTTGTTCGGGATATCGTTCATTCGCCGACACAACGCAGAGTGAAGGAGCAGATCACTCACATAGTAACGCACACTGAGTTAATCACACGTTACGTTATAACATTAGTGTCATTAAAATGAATTAAGTTAAGTAATACATTATTAACATGTTAACTTTGACAGCCTTAATATATAGTATTATTATTTGTGAATTTATTGTGAATTTTATTTTACTATATATGTATATGTATGTATATGTATGATATATATATATATATATATATATATATATATATATATATATATATATATATATATATATATATATATATATATATATATATATATATATATAAATTTGACAATTCTTTCAAAGAAAAGAGCTCAACTGCTCTTAGGTCATATCATACAATCAATCACAATAGGTGCATGGCAGGAAATGGGGCTTCTGAGCTGCTCCCAGGAGACCCCCCCTACACACACACACACACACACACACAGAGGGGTTGATGGCTCTGCATGATGCAGACTGCACCTGTGTTCTGCACCCCCATGTCTCATTGCCGTGCTCTATGAGCTACAGTAGCTTCAAACCGCAGCTGTGTTTTGCGCTGCATGTCATGTTGCATGTTCAGAATATCTGAGCTGGATTGTGTTATGTCAAGTGTGCACTTCATGAGTGACATACTCCTACAGTGTGCTGCAAGGCTTGTTTGCCACTTGTTAACAGGTTAAAGTGTGTGAGTAGTTTAGGGAGAATTTTAGATACCAGTAGCTCTATCCCTGACCACGTCGCCGCGTTCTTAGACATTCCTCAATAGCAAGCTGACGTCATCGTTGAAAACATGTTTGGCACTTTAGGAACAAAGACGTTAGCTGCTCGTGGGTGTGTCTCTTTTCTTTAAAGACATATAAGATTTGATTTTTCAATATATTTTAAATATTATATTTTCAAAATATGTTTCAAACATGACGCTAATAGCAAAAATGGACTGGTTTAGCCCAATATATGCTTCCATTAAAACATGCGTCTCCTGTCTGCAGAACGTTGGAAAACACTTGGGGTGGAAACACCCTCTCATCAAACATGTTTATCTCTGTGCCGTGTTCAGTTGCAATGAATTAAAATGTCTACATTTACTAGATAAGCTAGGTGAAACCGCGGCCAGTTTTAACTAAAGAAATGATTTTAGTGAATTAGACGTATCCATTCTACTTATGACATATTTTACATATATTTTTGATCTGAACACTGCTAGACAGTGATTACTGTGGTTCAGCTTTCTTTAACTCAGTAGTGTGGATTGGCATCCTATTGTATTATTGTTGTTTTTTTATCTTTTTAAATTAAATTACTAGAAACAAATTACATTTGTACATTCTTTTGTCCATTTAAGTTCAAATCATCACATAGGTCCATGCAGGTGTTTTGCTGTAATATGGTATGTGGAATATACACAGTCATTCTGTATGACACTGAACAATGTGATTTTTATGATCTCCGTTGGATGAGTCTACAGCAGAAGTTGCCTTTACAGAATAAACTATAAAAAAATACTTCTGAAACGTTCACTGTTTACCAATAGTCTCATTGATCATCCTTCAACTCAAAGCTATCTGAAATTTTACAGGCATCTTAGGCGCATAAATGAAGGCAAGTAAGATGTGTGGGACGTAACCTGCTGAGCTAACAGCGATGCACAAGAAACATGTCCAGGATATCTTCATGGTTGTGAATGCTTTGGCTGCCTCCTCCTGTATGTCCTCATTGGCAGTTTTCATCTGTCGACACAGGAAATGTGTAATCAAAGCATTAATGCACAGGGAAGGAATTAAGGGAAGGTGGGCTTGACTGTAGTATCTGGAAGACACAAAGCTTTCTTTCCTTAAGCCAAAAACATGGTGAGAGACTTAGTGACACAGTACGGCGCTTACATACATATTCTGTCACTTTTAAGTGTCTGGGAGTTTTAAAAGACCTTAATCTATTAAATGATGTAATTCCTCTAATATATGGGTGGATTTATGTGTCATGGCATCCTGTGGACTGTGCTCTTGTAAATCTTTATTGTTGGACAAAAAAAAAGAATAATCAAATTCATTATTCATAAGACAAATGAATAATCTCTCTTCTTTGTGTCCACATTCAGTGATATATATATATATATATATATATATATATATATATATATATATATATATATATATATATACATATATATACATATATATATATATATATATATATATACATATGTTTTTTTTTTACACTAAACTGGGAGATTTATCTTAATTTTGCTACCTGTTTCATCATTTTTGCATCATATTATGAAGTTGTAAATAAATGCCAGCCTCGGAGAATAAGTAGTTAGTTTTGTGACATTGAAAGCCAACCCAGGCCTATTAGGTTCCTGTGCACTGTAACCAGAGCAGTGACTTACTCCCATTGAACCTAGATCAGTACTTGAAAGGGTCAGCAGTGGCCATCCGTCACTAAGCTGTCTGTTAGATACAGGCAGACGGATGAGAAGGTTCCCAGCCTGCTGCGGAACAGTTGACCTCTGCCATGTAAGGACAAGAAATGAAAGCTGGGACAAGAAGGTATCAACTTCACTGGCATGACATCAGTCTCCCTACGGTCTCAACAGGCACTGGGGTTTCTGAGCCAAGGAAAACACGATACCATTCCCTGTAGGAAAAAAGTGCAATTACACAATCACAGTGTGCAGCAGACTTTGAAAATGAGAAATGCACTTGATGGATGTGTTTTATGACACGATGAAAGGCTTCCCATTTACCTATAAATAGGCCTGTGTAGAAATGCAGGTAGTGGGTTTTACAAAAGCTATTTTTTAAAAATATGAATATTATCCATTAATCTGAGATAACCTAGATATCCAGGCACTAAATGTTCCTAGTTATCACGCTTCCCAGGAAATATTTTCTGCCTTTTTTTTTCTTCCATCATGTTTTCATTTCTCTCTGCATTTCTACGTTCTCCCCTGCCTGTGCTGGCTATCACCCTGATATAGGTGAAACAGTAGCTACAGATATCTCAGCTGATCTTTGGCCCTACTCTAGTCGCATTGTCTTGCTCACTAGGGCTTTATCTTTTCTGCTGGTCTTGCTTGGTCCTAACACGACTCCGACTGCGTGAACAGTTGTGAACTTACAAAGTTGGGAGGATGGAAAAAAAGCAGAGCCTCAATCACGAAATCAAGGAACATGTGAGGAATCCAGCAGTGGTGAAGGCAACTACACTTTTAAACAGCAGCAAGTCGTCTACGCAAGAGCCACAGCATGTCTGCAGTCTATTTATGAACTGAATATAAAGTTCTAGGCTTTTCGTTGGGACATTGTAAGGAAAAGTTGCTGAAGTTGTACCTTTGCAGAAATGACAGGAAAGTTTCACTTGGGAATATGGATGAAACTGAACTGAGAATCTACAAGGTGATGCAATCTTTCACTGATAATCTTTTCCATTTTCAACCAGTAACACAAAATGCTAATAAAGCAATATAGTGTCCAAAAAACAACCCCAAAGAAATTGAAGTGGTGGTAGGTTTACACATCCACCATATAGACTGAACCGTGCCAGAAAACACGCCGTAGCGTACATGTGTGAAAATTCCAACGCCAGCTGAAAATTGGTTGGTTCCGTATTCCCAAGTTCCAACCATTATTTAATTTCTGGTGGACAAGATCCAACATGTCTAAGTTTGCTTGCAAAGTGTCAGCGTTCCTGATCTTCTACCTGCACCGCAAAATAAAAATGAAACAAAAATGTTATTCCAATTATTTAAGCAATAAAAATCTATAATTGTAATGTGTAATTATCGATTCAAATATTTAATCATGATTAATCTCACGATCGCCATGTACCATAAATGAATACTCATGTATGTTTCTCATAACAGATGTTATAATTATAATTATCAATCTGGAAATGATTCTGTTCCGGTTGCTTTTGTTTGGGTTTCATTGTGGTTTTGTTCATTCGCCAACACAGTGCAGAGGGAAGGAGCAGAAAGTAATGCACACTGCGTTATTCACGCCTTAATAACAATAGTGCTGTTAAAGTGAATTTGCGTTAACACGTTGATTAACTTTGACAGACCTAAACAAATTGTAATGACATATATTTCCTGAAAACAATTGTCTAATTTTTACGATGACATCAATAAATGGTCATTATTAAATACACTTGTTAACAATTACATTTGTTTCTCTATCGGGGGAAAAAAGTAAGCAGCGATCTTGACCTCTGACCATTATAGATCTTGCTTTGTGCACAGGGACGTTACTTTGATGGAACAGGAAATCTTTACGCTACATCATGCAGAGACATTGTAGAAAATTGTGAGTTGTATGGATGTGTCACGTAGGGGAGGGATGGGCAGGTGTCCAAATACTTTTGGCCAATCAGTGATAGATGATTGAAATGCTTTTCTAAGTGTTACATTTGAGTACATTGATGTAGTAAATAAAAAAAAATGTACAAAGTGTTTCCGTCAAAATAGGCACATGAGGTTGCACTCAACGATTCTGTTGCATTTTAACATGTTACGTAGTTTGGACACTGAGTGCACAGAGGAAAAGAACAAAATTGCTATTAATATTCTTAACTATAATCACCTGTCATCTATGTTAAAACTAAAATTTAGAGTTTGTTTTGTAGCTCTGATTTATTTTAGTCATATATTTTCATTTTCCTCAACTGGAATTCATTTTTAAGCTTGTAATGTAGCATTTACTCACAGCGTACAATACGTGGTGTACATTGTGTTTATTTTTCCTTCCATGTACAACATTTTTGTAAAGCTGGTGAAAGGTTATTGTACAAGTTCACAACCTTTCCCGGTTGGTGAGTCACAGGCTTCCATGTTGCCTGGATTGCATAAACCTTTTATATAATACAGCATTGTGGAGCACAGCCACTGTGAAGAGGATCGAAATGTTTAAGGGGAAGAACATAACATCAAATATGTGTTCTAAGCCGTAAGAAAGTTTCCCCTTGAAAAGCCAAAGCGCTGACCCTCTGACGAGAGTGACGTAAGTGCCAAGGAGATACAAAAATAACGTGTTTTTGGTCTTTTTAATGCAGAGAATATTTTTGTTGTTCCCTGATGTAACCACTGTAGTTATTTTTTCCACTACATATCTCTTCCCACGTGGAGATAGGGCATGTTAGAGATCTCCAGCATCTGATAAACATGGCTGTGTCACCTCTGTAGTCAGTAGATTATTTATGTGTGTGTGTGTGTGTGTGTTAAGATGTGAACAATAATGTGATGCATTCTTTAATATCTTCATGCACTCGTTCCCCTTAGGAGAAAGATCTCGATTCATCTATGCTGTCTATCATTTCTGAGTTAAGATCTCTGTAACATCAAAAGGTTGCCATGAAACACAACCAGCAGGCTTGTTTGGGGGCAACGTGGGGGCACGGGAGAGACAGCAGGCATACCTCCATTATATTTATGGGATTAGCTCTCACCATTGCTGCCATTTTCTGTTATTCAGCCTCTTTTTATTCTGCATCTTCATCTCTTCCTGTCTAATGAAAATCCTGGCTAAAAAAGAGGCATGGACACGTGCTGTCATTTAAGGCTTGTATGAAAAAAATGCTTTTGTGTTGACTTCTAACATTCTACATGTTGTAGCTATACATAGAATAAATAGAATCGAATAGTCTTTATTTGTCACATATACATTACAGCGCAGTGAAATCTCGCAGCTTGGGGTCAGCGTGCAGTGTCAGCCATGATAAAGCGCCCCCTGGAGCACAGAAGGTTAAGGTTCTTGCTCAAAGACCCAAGAGTTTGGTGATACCGGGGCTCAAACCCACGACCAATGACCATCGCCTTTACCACTGAGGCGAAAAACACATCTTCTTAATGTTGGATCTTTATTTAGGTCATGTTAATGATCTCCAGCCTTCTGAAAGATTGCATGTTGATTGTGATTCTCTGTTTAGAAAGGCTTGAAAATCCTCCTCGATCACATTCCTACTGTAAAGAAGATGATATTCACATGCGTATTAAACTGGTGATAAACACTTTTGTGTTATTGTGGATCTAAAACAATGGCAAATGTGTCACAATTAGCAGGAACAGGAATTCCACATGGAGAATATGGCCTCTCCTGCATGTAATGGATCTAACCATAAGCTGAGGGTCATCACTTTATCCTTGAAAAACTGAGAATCCATTCATCGGCTCGGCTCCGAAACCTGACTGACGCAAATGGATCACTGGGAATAGTAGCATCCCAGCAGTAATTATGTTACAACGCTTCTGCCGCACACGACCGGGAGGTGGGGGGAGCAGTGATGGTACATCTCTTGTTCTACTGCAAGCTTTTTTTTTTTACGTATATCCTTTCCTATTGCTATACATATAAAGATATATGCATACACACACACACACACATGCACACACACATATCTAGGATGTTACACCAGGAGGTCAGACCCAGTTTTTACCGTGACATTTACATGCTTTGTTGAGGAACCTGCCTTAAAGAAGTTGCATTTGAAAAGTCAGTCCCAAGTGTGGTGTCTAATCTCTACTGAGGACCAGATCCAGACTGTAAATATCCTGATTATGTCTGTGGCCCTTCGCAAAGCCCTTTAGAGGTTGTGCTAATTTATCCTTCTGAAGTTTTTGCTTAAACAAAACAAAATGACACGATGTGCAGATACTAAACAGGGTCCGTTGAGGGCCGCGGTGCACACAGTGCTAAAGTTCTACTTTGACTAATTGGATTTCTGTCCTATTAAGTTTGCCTTATGCATTAGAACTTGTGCGAGGTTGTGTTGGGAAAGAAAAGAACTAGAAAACGTGAGGATGCCATTTTACCACAGGGTGTAATTCATGATTTCACATTCTGATCGCCATTCTGCACTTTTCACTCTGGCCTTTTCAGGAATCCTAGTCCACGCCTCCTTGGCCTGGACCTACCCTTATTCAACTCCCTTATGTAGAAATGTCGACTCCAGCATGACCTTGTTTCCTTTATTATTCTTACCTTCAATGTTTGAATTTTAAAATGTAAGTGCATTTAATTTAGACACTCAAAATGCCTTGCGTTATGAGAGGTGGATCTCCTCCGCCTCATCCACCGCCAGTGTTCAGCATCCACCTGGACCATACCACGGCAGCCGTAGTGCGCCAGAACTCCCACCACACACCCCCTTACTGGTGGAGAGGAAACAGAAAGATGAAGCCAGTCAGTAGACATGAGGATGATCAGCAGGTGAATTTGGACAGAGGACACGCCTCTACTCTTTTTCCAAAGACATCCTGGGATTGTGTCCCCCGTCACTATACTGGGGTGCCCACACAGAGCACATTGGAAGCGCTCCTTTCTGGCCACACTAACTCCTGTTCCAGCAACAACCTCGTTTTAACCACTACTCAGCCCTGCTTATCTTCAGTGGGGAACCAGTCTTGGGATACAGGGTGGTTGAATGAACACAAATCCTTATACACTGTAGAAACACCAATAATTTGTGGAGCGTTTCAAATAATGGAGGGTGTTATTGCAGCAAAGGAAACTAAATCTGGAAGGCTTTACATGTTCATGTACACACATGAATGTGTTTGATAGACAGACACATGTAGTGTACCATCCATATTCAGGACTGACTTTGCTACATGAAACTAAAATGATATAATTTGCACGAATAGTTCTACGCTTTATATTTATCCATGTTTAATATGTTTAATGCCAGTGGTTTGCTCAGTTGTAGGTGATCAGGCCGATCACATGTAATGTTTTTCAGGCAGCTGTGGGGAATTTGGGACGTGGAATGTGGTGATGGCATTTTGGAGGTGATAAGTGGCTTTTTGTCGTGCTGCGTCGCGGGTCGAGGTCTTGTTCTAGCAGGATAGGCATTTGCCTGAACCAGCATTGATCTGGCCCAGGGATTATAGTGTGTTTAGTAGAGAACTGCAGTGAGCTTGTACTTACTGGCCGAGATTATCCACTTGCGGCGTGCTTTCTCGGTGGTGATCGTCGGCAGAGCCGGCTGTATAACTCTTTTCACCGTATTCACTTTGTGCTCCTTCCACACTCACGCACACAAACACACACAAACCCATAAACACTAGCAGATGTGCATGAATACCTTTTTGCCTACAATTCAGGATACACAAATTCCCCCTGTTGACAGGCCTGCCGTGAGAGATCCCAGTTCCTGATAAAGAGATGATCATTGTGATAACCATGGCAAGAAACAAATCCAGTTTCCGCCTACCTCTGACTGCCACCATTTTTCACCATAGCTCAGTAAAGGCTTATGTTTACATTACATTTACCTAGTGTGGGAGGTTTGCTGCGAAATGCACAGGGTTAGCTGTCGCTGTGGTGCTGGGGTTTTTTTTTGACAATAAAAGGCTCTAGCGCTCAGACACACCTCTGTATTAACATCAGCGAAGGACACAGATTCTGCTCCACAGAACCATTAGGTTGGAGGCAGATTTTGACAATTTCCTTCATAATAGACACACACACTCTGTGTGTGAGGAAATGCTGTAAGGACCTATTTCTGTCCATTTTGGAGAAATGAAACTAAGCTATTTTGGACCTCATCCTTCCCCTTTTCCTCAGCAACACCCACCATACATACATACATACATACATACAAACCACAATTCATCTAAAAGAAGATATGTGGTAAGCATTACGTGTGTAAGGACTAGGACATTTTTCTTTTTTAAACTCTTGCTGGAATCTTTGGATTGCTAAATAAATGATTTGTTGTTTGACGTAGTTTTAAAAACGTCCCCTTTGATCCTTATATACAACATACTGTTAACATTTTCTCACAAATCTTTAAAGATGTGAGGTGCAAGAATTCACACCTCGGTCTAGAACTTCTGATATAATAAATGTCAGGCACAAATTGCATTCCTCGTTTTAGCCGTAACATAATGATTCAAACATAGTCAAGAAAATCTGAAGCAACAAAAAAAAGAAAAAAAGATTTCTAGTCACTCACTTGTTACATTTCCAATTCTGTTCAATCTTACAGACTGTTGGAAATCCACAGGCTTTATCGTGCTTTTCAACAGAGAGTTGTGTGAACATGTGTGAACAGTCCTAAATGCGGAAGATAGACGCGGTGCTTTACATTGTTCCGCTTGAGTTCACACTCTCTGTTTGAAGCCTCTGTCTCACTCATTTCTGCACACAGCCGTCGCCTCCATTCTGTACATCTTATTAATTATGTCTCATTAGTTGCCTTGGAAACAGGTGAGGGAATGAGGAATGGAAGGGTAAGAGAGAGAGAGAGAGAGAGAGAGAGAGAGAGTTAATGAGGAGAGGAACGATATCGAGCACGAGAGATTAGAATAGAGAAAAGCAGGATCAGGTTAGTGTTAGATTAGCATCAGTAGCGCTACCTGTGGGAGCTGAGGCCTCGCTTCAGGCTTGCTGTGGAAGAAGATTCCAGCACAAAACTCACAAACAGAGATTCAGAACTGCATTTGTCTGTCTATGTAAAAAAAAAAAAAAAAGTGGCAGATTCAATGTCTGTTCTCAATAGGATCTTTTAATGGCGTTGTGCCATTTCTCTCTATGGCCGTACTGATCAGTGACTTCCTTCCTGAATCTGGACTGCTCATTTACAGCTCACTGTCATGTGAAGCTGGAGAAGATACGTGTATCACAAAATACGTCCAGCAAAATGTCACACTTCTCGTGTATCACATCTTCTTTACACTTAAATCCGTCAAACTGCAGATTGATTAGATGTGTAAATATACTTGTGTGCAGAAACCATTTTATATTCTTACAAAATATATATATATATTACATACATACAAAAACCCATCGATTTTCCTCCTGTGTTTCTGTGATATCAGTTTTTGTACAGTTCCGTGTAACGTTAGCTTTTCATTTAAGATTTCCTTATGGTCACATGCAGTTATGGGGATCTCATCATCATATTTCGACTTTACAACACTGCGACATGCATTCCTGTCTGCTGTATTGAGTTATCTCAGCAGTTGACTAACTCAAAAAGTACCTCTTTGGTCTCTTGCTGTTATTGCATGTCTATTCTCAGTTATGTAAGCCAGGGCATGTTTTTGCTGCTTATCAGCCAAGGCCAACATAAGGGAAGGTCTGCTTTTTTCCCCTTTTTTTTTTTTTTTTTTTTTTTGCCAAACAAGTGAAAGCATGGCAGAGAAAGCTCAGCCCAGGTTGTAAACACAGCACAACACGGCTCGAGAATCCACCAGAGATGGGCTTGTGTTGTTGTTTAGTCTCTGACTCTACAGGCAGGAAGATAACAAGCGGTATGATCAGAGCGGATGCATGTCCCACAGGCGTGCTGCCTTTTTGCTTTTTGTCTTTCTCTTTTCTCTTTCGGACTTGTGTACGGCCGCCTGTTAGTGGTCATCTTTAGTGGTCTGAAAAACAGGAAGTGGGAAAGCAGGATGTAGAAGAGTGTTTTGCTCTCCCAATGGCTTGTGATGTGGAACTCCACAGGAAGTGCCAGTGTCACGGTTGTGCCCACATTTCTGGTTGCAAAATATAAGTAGCTGAAATTAGAGACTGGGAGGAGAATTTTCTGTCATTATTTCTATTCACATTCACTTTTAAAAGTTTTGTCTTTTCTTTTTCTCTTTTTTCTGTGTTTCATCTGACATTATACTGTAGAAGCACTGCTATTACCAGGCCTGGAGGGGAATAGCTGCATTAGTGTTACTGTAATTGTGCTTCACTTAGAAGACCATTTTTTTGTTTGTATTGAAAATCGATTTCTCTAATACAATAACCGTTCACGCAGGTCGAAACCACAACAGGTCGCATTTTTTCTTATGTGTTTCCGTATATGTTATTTTCTCCGGCCTGCAAAATGTACGTTTCGTCCCGCTTTCACTCACAAAAGCCAGAGGGTAAAACGTATAAGTCATTTTATTTTCAGTGCACTGACGGATTCTTCCTGCTATACTCCGCTTGCTTAGATTGTAAATATAATTAAAACAAAGAAACAAAAAATATTTGTAGCACTTCAGACATTTTCCATCAGTGTGCTGTAGCAGTCTGCTACTTCCAACCCTGTGCCTGTATATCATATTCATTTTATATATTATATATTTATATATGTATATTCATTTTAGCTGCCACTGTTGCTTTTTTGCAGTCAATACATAATAGATTATTTGCTTTAGAATTTTCTTTATGTGCATATATATATATATATATATAGGTGTGTGTGTGTGTGTGTGTGTGTGTGTGTGTGTGTGTGTGTGTGTTAAAATTATATGCATTTCTCTCAGAATCTCTCCCTTTAATACAATAATTGAATATTTAATATTTATTTTAAGGCCCTACAGTTTTTTCCTCTTTCACCCATTTGGACTCCTTAAGTATTAAGCAGACACCCTTTAGGACACCCATTAGTAGTTTTCGGGGAAAGTATGTAAGTGTTACAGCATCACCATCGTCACCACCAAAATCATCATATTTTATCAGGTAAGTTATGTTTGTGGATGAAGTTCATTCACAAATATGGAAATATGACAGAAATGTAGAAACATGTTTCACGATTATTAATGTTGTTATTGGTGTTGCCGGTATTGTTGTTGTCATTATTTTTTTAGCATCTACTGTAGGTATCTGTTGAACCTTTATTCGAAAAAGGTTCAATTTCTTTGTATAACAAACCCCTTTTTACTGTTTTCTTCCATATGCAGCCCATTTTCAAAGTCCTGAAAGGGCTTTAATGCAGTAAAGGGGATTAGGGCAGCCCTGGGCAAAATAACAGGTTCACACAGCAATGAGGTGGCAGCGTCTTATATAAAGGTTTTGGCAGTTTGAAGACTGTATGGTCTGTGTGTGTACAAGAATATGGTGTGTGTTTGTGTAAGGTAATTATAGTGGTAGCAGAGTGTTTTATTGAGTGTGAAAGGCCTGACCCTTGAATCAGCCTCCCACTCCCCCATGGTCCTACAGGAAGAAGACGGAGAGAGCTATGGAATGAAAGTGAGACAGACAGACAGGCAGGCAGGTGCACACACGTCACACACACACACACACACACACCCACACACACCACACACACACACACACACACACACACACACACAAACAGGAGCGCCCATTCACTAGCACAAGACCAAAGTCTGCTTTTTTTTCAAACACACTTAGATGTGTGCACTTTTCAAACACACAGATACAGATGGGTCAGAGGATAAGTTCAGACTGACAGGAAGGAACTTAAATAATCACTGTTTACTATGGTGTCTAAAAAAAGTCAAACATCCAGCCTTGTGGTGCACTGAATACACGAGAATAAGACCATACTGGGTTTAAATCCAAGTTTTGAGGCAATCCTGGGCACAGACTCACCATACTGGACAGTTATTGAGGCAATAAAAAGGTGATGATGTTTTGGTGAGATTTTTATATATATATATATATATATATATATATATATATATATATACTACAAATTATAATTTACAAAAACAACAAAGAATGAGCTCCCGACTATGTTCCTGTATATTATTGTATGGAACCTAAGAGCGTATCACCAGTTTATATGGAAAGCAACCAAAACCGGAACATCGTTCTTAAAGGAGCCACGTACCATATTTAACAACCACTAAAAACAAAACACTGAAATTCACAAGAAATTAATATTAATGGAATAATTTCCAGAGTAAAATGAATGTTAAAACAAATCAATAAATTGAAAATAAATAATTTATTTCATGTTATGAAATATTCAAAAGAAAAGAATAACCCTATATTTGTGTGAAACACATCCCATGCAGATAGTATAAGTACATTAATTGTACATTCAGTTCAAAAGTTGTTTTACTGATGATTTAACACACCAGTGGTTTCATTTCTTCAGGGTTTATTTTATAGGAAATTACACCTAACGACCCACCTACATAATTCACTCAGCACAGAATATAGAAACCTTTTAATTACATGAATTAGAAGGAGCAGGTTTGAGAGTGCAGGGCATATCTTGACATGTCTCGCAGACATTCAATTACATATTTAATTGTGCGCAGGTCAGGTCAGGTCAGTGCAGCAATCGGACATGAACATATAACCATGCAACCTTTGATATTTATCCAGTGTCTGTTTCAGGAACATTGTTCCAGCATGTAGATCTGCTCCTCTACAAACGCCTGATGAATCTGGGCTGGGTTATGTTATATAGCATTAGAGTTATACAATTCTAACTCTTTAGTTTTTTTTTTATGTAGCATTCATTCATTCATTTTCTACCGCTTTATCCGATCTTCCCTCGGGTCACGGGGAGTCTGTGTCTATCTCAGGCGTCTATGGGCATTAAGGCAGGATACACCACTGGATGGAATGCCAACCCATCGCAGGGCACACACACATTCATACACTAGGGACAATTTTCCAAGGTGCCAATCAACCTACTGTGCATGTTTTTGGACCGGGGGGAAACCGGAGAACCCGGAGAAAAACCCCCTGAGGCACAGGGAGAACATGCAAACTCCACACACACATGATCGAGACGGGAATCGAACCCGGATCCTGGCGGTGTGAGGCGAACGTGCTAACCACTACGCCACCGTGTCCCGTTATGTAGCATTGTGCTTTATTTATTTATTTTTTTAGGTTTAGTTACTTTTTCCATGTCACCTCATATTTCTGAATCTGGAAACATCATCAAACATCCACTCATGCTAAAAAAAAAAAAAACCTAAGAAACATCAGCAGCCAGATCACATACATGACCCTGAGCACTTTCACATGTATATGAGAATGATATGAGACGACTCGTTTGTACAAAACGACCATTTAAACAAACATTCATTTGTGAAAGAAAGTACAGAGGGTTTTTTTGTGGAAGGAACAAAGTAAAATGTTCTTGTGATTGTTTTATTAATCACCAGACAAATGTGAAAGTATCCCTGATATAAGATGAGCTTCACCCGATGTTGGAGTATGAGCAATTATACAAATCATTATTTCAGGTTTCTAATCCTGTGAATTACAGTCGCATGCATTTCATTTGGAACTGATTTTCTTGATAAATAGTAAAGAGGCGCTGATTTCAAGAAAGAGTTTGGTTGTTTTTAAAAGGGTGTTCGTGTGTGTGTGTGTGTGTGTGTGTGTGTGTGTGTGTGTGTGTGTGTGTGTGCCTTGAAACTGACCACAGAACAGAAAACAGTCATCTGATACTTCCTAAACAGAGAGCAGGAAGGCAGGAGGTTTGTGGATCAGCATTTGCTGTTTGTAGCATCTCGTATTAAAAGCAGAGTTTAATAGAAAGCATTACTCTCACTCACATTGAACTACATTTACATTGCACATGTTATTCACTATATTATTGTACCGCTTTATACAACATAGCAGTTTGCTTAATGATTAGAACCTCAACAAATAGCGATGATATAAATCTGTCTTGCAGGAGAGATCACGAACCTTATAAAAGCTCTTGCTGTCGTGTTCTGCACGTGTGAAAGGTACGCCGCACCGCTAGACACATAAATAACATAACACGGGCTCCGCAGGTCCCTGCTTTCCGCTTGAGAAGGTGTTGATTGTCTAAAAAGCACATTGTGCGTGTCTCTCTTGTATTGTCGTTAGGCAAATGTACCAAACGATGTACAGAAAAGGAATCGCATTTGCACTGCGCTTTCATGCGTCTTACAAAGAGGGTAGTGTGTCCGTTTGGCTGCCTATAGGGCAGTGTACTGCCGGCACAGTCAGGGGGAAATGGTGAGTGCAGAGCAAATTCATCAAGCGTTATTGTATTTGCACGCTACATCATTATTGCCACTGTTTGGTTCTTATTAATCCTCCCTGTGTTGATTATAATATTTGATAATAGATTGGAGTTTTCAGGGCAGGCAATTGTTCACAACTCAGACACTGTTGTATAGTTTGTGCAAGCAGATGCCCTTGACTTGAATGTGTTAGGATGAGTGGGTGTATGAAGCATTGAGTGAATCGCTCTGAAATGTAGAGAGAAATAGAAGGAGCCATGAGGCACTGGCTGAACAGTCCATTTGCTGAGGCTGAGACAGCCTGAGCGAACTCGGAGTGCACGGCCGAACAGCTGCCATCCTGCTAGTATTTCATGTTTTTCACAAACACTGACACTAAAAGAAGAACATGACATCTTTGCTTCCAGATCCAACTCTAAAATGTTTCTCTCTATTCAGAGACACCACCGGACTGAAGTGTGTCAGCTACCATTAACCTGACAAAATGTCATGACACGACGCACTGCGCTCTCAGACTCGCAGATGGTCATGACGCCACTCAAGTACAGGTTAGAGCCAGAAGCCGTGGTTCTGTGTCTGAGCAGCAAACTGTGATGACTGAAGATTATTTATCATATATATATTTTCATACATATATAAATTTATCCAACTGTTTCTCATTTATACACTAACTTGTGTGGATTTTTTTAATCCATGTTAAAAAATGTGTTGAAGAGGCTGGTGTAGATACCAAATCAAAAATAAATTAATAAAAAACAAAGGCACTGCAATTCTCGTGGTATTAAAATAAATATGACTGCATGGCTCATACATTTTGAATACAGCGGGAAAACGTGTACATGTTTGTAGTGGATGTTTTGGGGTTTGTCTTGTTTATCCCGCAGCGCCACACACACACCTCCACATTCAACAACGTGGTTGTGTTTGAGGTGCTGGAATAAATTAGTCGCGCTTCCTTTACAAAATGTAGATAAATGTTAAAACTTATGAAACCCCGCCCGCTCTTGGAAACGAGCTCTTCGAATTGGTCAGAGCTGTTGTATTTCAACATTGACATAATAAAGATGATTAGATGCGTCAGCCTGAGCAGAGGCACAGATCTGCCTGTCAAATTTAAAGGAATATGCTGGAATTGTCTGGTTTATATCTGTGTTAATGAAATTCAAAGAATGTGTCTTTTAACACTTTTTAGTGTGCATTGTGACATTCGCCAAAATACCCACTAATCATCTCATAAGACATCATAAGGCATCTATAAGGTTCATATTGTTCAACAGAACTGAAAGAGTGTGAGAAGTTGCCAGAATGGGATGTCAGTGCTGCACGTGACATGGTGTAGTGATAAATAACAGCGCTGACCATCAGATGTGCCATAAGGGAGATTCCTCATTTGGCTCTGCCATGGTAACAGTTTCCTACAGCGAGTTCCCAGGGACATGACCTCGTGCGAAACTTTTCAGCCGAGCTAAAGCTCACCTGGTGACTCACGGGCACCCAGACACTGTCTATGTTTTAACCTGCTAATTATTGGTCCTCTGTGCCTCTGCTCCCTCTCAATCCTCCAGGTCATCACATTCTGCCAGAGCACAACCACAAAGAGCAGGACGCCTGTGTTTCATGCCACCTCTCCATCTCTGGAGTAGAGCGAGTGTTCTCCAGCTTCCTCCTCAGCTGTGGCTCTCTGATCAGAGATGTGTTTACCTCGGCATTTTCTATTTGGACAGGCATGATGAATGCCTTGGCGGTGGGGTTCTTTGTGAGCAGGTTGGCTCTAGGAGCAAGGGCGAGAGAGGAGGGGCAGATTCCCAGCTCTCTGGGGGCAAAGCGTGCTGTGAAGCACAGGCCCACAGTGTGAATTGCCTCATCCAAGGCCCTAAGGATTTAAGGCTAATATCAGCCTGAGACTGGGTGCACTCTTAATCATCTTAAGAGGGAGAGCCGGCAGCAGGAGAGAGAGAGAGAGAGAGAGAGAGAGAGAGAGAGAGAGAGAGAGAGAGAGAGAGAGGATGAGGTTGTCTCTGGAGGCAAGCTTGTGTGTGCGTGTTTATCTTCCACAGTGTGAGACAAACCTGGACTTAAAGGAAAGGAACTGAGTAAAAAAAAAACAACAACAACAAAAAAAAACTTAACAGTAAAAGGCAGAACACGAAGGCACTCTCAGGGTATTATGCATCCTGAAACCAGACAGGTGATGTGATCTGCTTTCTGGTGTTGTATTGATTACGAGATCTCACTTCCCACTTAATCAGATGCAGACAGTCAACACCATTGCATTCCAGTAGAACTTTAACTTGTATGTTTGCTTGTATTTGATCTATAAAATTCTTTTTTTTAATAATACACAGGCTGCATTCTGCAGCACACTCTGCTACAATGAAACTCCAGCGCAGGGTCGGGAGTGTGTGAGCGGAGGCTGATTAGTGTACTTGTGTCGGGTTGAGTTGTATTACTGCTCCGTCTTAGCGGCTTTGCGTTGAGTCCCAGCTGTTTGCTGAGATGCAGGTGTGGAGATAGATATTATCACGGACCTCTTTCTCATATCCTCTTCACCAATGGCAGCCAATAGAAGGCAGAGTGCTCGCCTCCTTTCATCTGCCTTGCAGCACTTCCTATGAGTTCGAATGTCACCAACTCCTGCTCTCTTTCTCTCCCTCTTTCTCGCTCCCTCAATCTCTATCTCTCGCTCTCTCTCTCTCTCTCTCTCTCTCTCTCTCTCTCTGCAGATAGCGGTGCAAGCACTTGAAGAAAAAGAGAACGAGAGGAAGATCGAGAGAGGAAGAGAGACGGTGTACAATGTGCTAGTGGAGCGGAGGAAGACGAGCGCGGGTGTTTTTCTGATATTCTCTGGCTGCCAGAGAGACTGACAAGGACGTAAAGATGGGACGGAAGAAGATCCAGATCACCCGGATTATGGATGAGAGGAACCGTCAGGTACGCCGTTATCAACTTTCTCTTCTTCTTTTAGTGTGAGACCTTTACCTCAATGATAATCTACAGTCATGACTCAAGTCTAGATCTAACTCTATTCTACGAATTCATTTAAATCTGGATCTGCATGTATAAAGAGGACATGAATAATTACAGTAAAACAGTAGCCTGGTGGTGTAAAGGAACGTATTCACACGGATCCTCCGGTTCGAACCCGGACTCATGATACTGTCAGTGTGGGGTTTCCGCTCATGTTCTCACCTGTCTGTGCCCAAGTTTCCTCCCCTCATACCAGTAGGTGGGTGGTCAATGCTGCAATGACTGTGTGTGTGTGTGTGTGTGTGTGTGTGTGTGTGTGTGTGTGTGTGTGTGTGTGTGTGTGTGTGTGTGTGTGTGTACTGCCCTGTAATGTCTTAGTGTTCAATTTAAAGTTTTACAACACGTTCCCTCAGATCCACCAAAACCATGACAGGGTAAAGCCTTTAAAGAAGAGTATTATTATTGTTATTATTATTGTTATTATTGTTATTATTATTATTATTATTATTATACAACAATTATTATTGTTGTTTTAGTAGTCGTAGTAGTAGTAGTTGTAGTAATAATAATAGTAATGATAATGACTACTATTTTGTGTTATTATATAATAACAGTTATATATAATATAACAGCTATTCTTCTTATTTATTTCTTTATTTTCTCATTTGTGTGACACCATTGATTTCGCTGCTTATGTAAACACTCTGGTCAGGCTTACAGTGAATTCAAAGTTTATAACACTGACCATAGTTTCATTGCAGTGAACTTGTACAAACCTGTCACACATTCGCATTGCTTTAGAGCTTGGAGGAAACCTGAAAACTCAGAGGAAACATCGCCACTTCATCCCCAAGCTTAGGTCTCAATATTTTCCAGGCAATTTTTAGAAGCTTATACTGGCTAAGGGTGATACTGGAAGATAAAGAATTCCCTTCACGAACCTTTTTTCTAAAATTGTTGTATTAACAGTAAACAAACCTCAGCTTAGCAAAGTGCTTCACAACTGCACCACATCAGAAGATTATACTGGAGCTAAATCATTTAGGGCTTAAATTATCATAAACATGCCTCTCTAGCCATTTACCTTGGCTTTTATAAGTACCTATTTGCATAATTCTCATTATTACTTTCTGCTCATCTTATATATGTATATAGGTGTGTGTGTGCGTGTGTGTGTGTAATAAATTCACTGGTCCGAGCTGGAAGAAATAGAGACAAACAACAGATCACCAAGAAGAACCGTCTTTCCAAGCGTTTACTTTCCAATGTGTGTCCCGACACTTTCCTTCCCTCGTACACACCCCAGTACACACCCCAGTACACACCCCAGTACACACCCCAGTACACACCCCAGTACACACCCACAGTTTCAGGAAGCCTCCTCCAAACCTTTTTATTGGCCTCGCTGGACTGGAAGCGAGCGTGCCACTTACACATAAGATACAGGTCTAACTTAGTGTTAGTTCCGCCTGACTCCGCCCTCCACTCCCATCGTTCTAGCACTGAATGTATGTTTGGGTGTGTGTGTGTGTGTGTGTGTGTGTGTGTGTGTGTGTGTGTGTGTGTGTATCCATATATACAGTTGTGTGAAAAAACTATTTGCCCCCTTCCTGACTTTTTATTCTTTTGCATGTTTGTCACACAAAATGTTTCTGATCATCGAACACATTTTAATATTAGTCAAAGATAACACAAGTAAACACAAAATGCAGTTTTTAAATGAATGTTTTTATTATTTAGTGAGAAAAAAATCCAAACCCACATAGCCCTGTGTGAAAAAGTGATTGCCCTGCCCCCCTTGTTAAAAAATAACTTAACTGTGGTTTATCACACCTGAGTTTTTCTGTAGCCACCCCCAGGCCTGATTACTGCCACACCTGTTTCAATCAAGAAATCACTTAAACAGAAGCTACCTGACACAGAGAAGTAGACCAAAAGCACCTCAAAAGCTAGACATCATGCCAAGATCCAAAGAAATTCAGGAAGAAATGAGAACAAAAGTAATTGAGATCCATCAGTCTGGTAAAGGTTATAAAGCCATTTCTAAAGCTTTGGGACTCCAGCGAACCACAGTGAGAGCCATTATCCACAAATGGCAAAAACATGGAACAGTGGTGAACCTTCCCAGGAGTGGCCGGCCGCCCAAAATTACCCCAAGAGCGCAGAGACAACTCAGTCCGAGAGGTCACAAAAGATCCCAGGGCAACATCCAAAGAACTGCAGGCCTCACTGACCTCAATTAAGGTCAGTGTTCACGACTCCACCATAAGAAAGAGACTGGGCAAAAACGGCCTGCATGGCAGAGTTCCAAGACGCAAACCACTATTAAGCAAAAAGAACATTAAGGCTCGTCTTAATTTTGCTAAAAAACATCTCAATGACTGCCAAGACTTTTGGGAAAATATCTTGTGGACTGACGAGACAAAAGTTGAACTTTTTGGAAGGTGCGTGTCCCGTTACATCTGGCGTAAAAGTAACACAGCATTTCATAAAAAGAACATCATACCAACAGTAAAATATGGTGGTGGTAGTGTGATGGTCTGGGGTTGTTTTGCTGCTTCAGGACCTGGAAGGCTTGCTGTGATAGATGGAAGCATGAATTCTAATGTCTACCAAAAAATCCTGAAGGAGAATGTCCGGCCATCTGTTCGTCAACTCAAGCTAAAGCGATCTTGGGTTCTGCAGCAGGACAATGACCCAAAACACACCAGCAAATCCACCTCTGAATGGCTGAAAAAAAACAAAATGAAGACTTTGGAGTGGCCTAGTCAAAGTCCTGACCTGAATCCCATTGAGATGCTGTGGCATGACCTTAAGAAGGCGGTTCATGCTAGAAAACCCTCAAATAAAGCTGAATTACAACAATTCTGCAAAGATGAGTGGGCCAAAATTCCTCCAGAGCGCTGTAAAAGACTTGTTGCAAGTTATCGCAAACGTTTGATTGCAGTTATTGCTGCTAAGGGTGGCCCAACCAGTTATTAGGTGCAGGGGCAATTACTTTTTTACTTTTTCACACAGGGCTATGTGGGTTTGGATTTCTTTTTTTTTTTTTTCTCACTAAATAATAAAAACATTCATTTAAAAACTGCATTTTGTGTTTACTTGTGTTATCTTTGACTAATATTAAAATGTGTTCGATGATCAGAAACATTTTGTGTGACAAACATGCAAAAGAATAAAAAGTCAGGAAAGGGGGCAAATAGTTTTTCACACCACTGTGTATATATATATATATATATATATATATATATATATATATATATATATATATATATATATATGTATGTATATATATATAGATAGATAGATAGATATATATAAACATACATATATACACACATAAGTTAAAATGATTAGATGAGGGAGGTGATTATTGGTCGTAAGTTAAATTCGGTAGTGTAATGGCTAAAATGACCGCCGCCCCGTCAATCCTATATAACATTCCTAGACTGCCCCATCTTACGCCTACCACACAGACGCTCATTAAAAAGGGACCAGGACACGTTTACAGAGATATATACAGATGTGGCTCCCTCACACCACCCTACAATTTGAGTCCCTGTGAAAGTTGATGAGGCGGCAGAAAGCTTGGTGTTAGCAAGCCAGGATAGCGGCAGAGGCTAGCAAGAGGTCAATGAGGTGAAGAGGACTGGCTACAGCCTCTCTCTCTCTCTCTCTCTCTCTCTCTCTCTCTCTGTCTCTCTCTCTCTCTCTGACTGTCTCTATCTCTCTTTCACTGTGTCTATTTTACACTCTATCCTCAGTGGAGGGCTCAGGCCCAGAGGGGGCTCTGCACTCCCTGTGGTTGCAGCTGCTTGCTAGTAATTAGGAGCGGCCACTGCACCACAGCACCCTCTCATTAGCAGGGAGGGTCAGCAGGACACACAGCATCCCTCTCTCTGTCTCTTTCTCTGTCTGTCTCTTGACTCCCTCTTGCTCTCTTGCTCTCTTGCAAAAAAAAAAAAAAAAAAAGTGGCAACTCTGGCCAGCCACAGAGACAGGCTGGAATTCACCCTAGTCTGCACACACTAAATATAAACAGCGCAAGCTAGCTCAGTCTGCACTGCTCCACCACTGCCTCCCACACACATCCCTTTCATTCACCGATGTCTCCACCAACTACTCCTCAGTACTCTTTTCTCATAAGGAGAATACACCGTACATGGGTTTTTGGGTTGGGCTGATGTAAAACATTGCATCTTCCAGCAATAGAGGTCTCTATGCGATTTAGGCATTATACTGCATGTACAGCCTTTTCCAAGACTACCAGGGCTCCTGTTTAAGGATACGATAATGGAAAAAGAAGTACCGTGTCAGAACCTGGATGCACCCCATTCACACCCTCTCAAAATATCATTTGCACTGTCTTGCCAGCGAAAGAACTTTCTTGCGGTGCTGGCGGAAAGCTAATTGAGGTTTTTTTGCTCGCTCTCTTGAGGGTGATAACATAACAGCCAGTTGCACCCCCCCCCCCCCCCACCTCATCTCTTCACCGCCCCCTCCAGCTCGCTCCTACTCATCCCCTTCTCTTCGACAGCAAGTGTGGAGCTTGCAGTTCATTCGAGTGAGAAACTCCAAATTTACAGGACAGGCCAATTATCAGCATAACACCAGCGCTGGGTGGGATCCAAACACCGAGCAGGCAGACAGAGCGACGGCTGTGAGGAGCATCAGCATCTGTGCTCTCTGCCCTGGCCTACAACATCAGCAAAACAGGAAAAAATTCAATCTTAGAAAGGAAAAAAAAAGTTGTGTGTAAAATGACTTTGTTGCCCAATAGTGAATTAATCGAGTGTATACATTTATGCTGGAATAAGGAGTTTCAAGTCTAATTGTATTGAAGATACAGGCTAAAGTTGCAGGGAGTGGCTGTTTAAAATGCACCACTTTGCAAGTCGTCATTGGAAACATATTATTTTACCTGTAACCATAGCTCTACCCACAATGCTCACTGACATGTAATTAATAGTTATTGCAACCAAAAGATTTCAAATGTCAGCATCTGCATCATAGTTACAGGTGTTGCTGGAGATGACTGAGACTAGACAGAGATGCCTCAAAGTCCTTTATTATGGAGAGTGTCTGCTTGTGCGTGTATATAATATATATATATATATATATATATATATATATATAGATATATATATATATATATATATTATATATATATATATATATATATATATATATATATATATATATATATATATATATATATATATATATATATATATACACACTATAATATAAATTCCTCTACAGAATATGAACTTTCTTTCCCCTGAAGCTGGTTATTAGCACACTAGGCTTGTTGTAGAGGTCAGTTTACATGTTTGTTTGTATATTTGTGCTGTCACCAGTCTGCCTTTACAGCACTGAATCAAGAAAACATACCGAGCAGGCAAATGTAATAAACCAGCAACTGCTTCCTCCAGCATTATAGAACGTACGCTAGAAAGCTTTATAGAGCTGTTAGGATTTGATAAGAATCGCATGGCAGGAGTTCCGTAACTTTCAAAACAATGATACATCTCTGTTTCTGCACCATATTTCATGATGTTTATTCCAGCTTGGATATGTTTGCAGGTTGAGTTTGACATTTTGTGCTCTCATCTGCTTTTTAAACTGTTTAATTTCTGAGTATAACCTTATATAATATCTTACCATATTTAAAAACTTAAAAGGTGTAAGACCCCGTCATACAAGCTGCCCTGGAACATCCCCCTGCCTGCCCCGTACATGCATCCTGGAGGAGGGAGAAGAGGGAAGGGATTGAAAGAAACTGGCTCACATCGCGGCTTCGTCCTGACATGCTGAATGCAGAGCTGTGCAGGGGCGTATTTCTGCCATAATAGTGCAGGAGGGCAGAATTATCCTGCAACGAGCCCGCTTTCTCCCTCCTCCGTTCATCTCTGCCCATCCGTCTTTCTCCACATTGTCCCCTCCGATTTTCTTCTGGAGCTCTCAAAGGCGGTAATCACTACGCCTCGACGATGACATGCACCTGTCTCATGGAATATTTGGGCAGAAATGTGCTATTACATGAGCTCTCACAATCAAGTGGGTCTTAATTACTGTAGTGGACGCAAAGCGGTTCTAATGAGAGACGCCTCTCCTGGAATAAACAAAAAATATATCGAGCTCTCCAGTTTCCTAGATTGTGTAAGTGACAGCACTTTGCCTCGTGGATAGCAGCTCATAATATTATAAGTGCTATTGTAAGTAAGGACTCCGGGGGACGGTCCTGCGAAAGCGTGCAACAGAGTCTGTTTAAGTGGAGAGAGAGAGAGAGAGAGAGAGAGAGAGAGAGAGAGAGAGAGAGAGAGAGAGAGACAAAAGGGTTTAAACCAGGTTGTAAAAAAAAAAACTGAACAAAAAAAACAAACACACACACACACACACACACACACACACACACACACACACACACATATATATATTGTGTGCATATGTGTGATTCCTCCTGCCGAACAACGTCCTCTGTACACCATTAAGCAGGCTCACTGGGGGTAATTGCCCAAGTCATTAAAAGTTTGATGATTTCGCTGTTGGGAGGAGCTCTGCCTGCCCTTGCTCACACTTGCTTTGACGTAGGCATGCTGCATGCTCACGACTCTCTGCTTTTGTCTCTGGTTCTCACATCTATCATCTGTTTCTCAGCAGTTTAAGAGAAAAGCACAACCCCTTCTTCTCTGTTGCCTATAATGGCTTAATAGTTAGATATTTCTTAGTAAGTCTTAGATACTGGCTATGCAAAGCCTGTCTGCTGTATTGTTCATTGTTTAAAGGGAAGTGACGTTTATTTTTATTGTAGTTGTAATGTTTAGTAGGATTTGAGGGGAAACAGTGTAGGTGTTTTTTTTTGTGTGTGTGTGTAATTTCTGGCTGATGTCAACATTTAGATCATCCCCCACCTCCCATTGTAGACCGTGTAGTGTCTGATGATTCATTATAATTCATTATAAAGAACACAATCATCCAAGTGCATCAGATCATGATTATATCATTCAGTGAGTGGCCATGACGTTCTTGTTGCCCCCACATGTTTGAGACTTTTTTATGATTTTGATTAGCGAGTGCCGCTTGGCAAGAGAAACAGCGATATCATTTTCATTTGAGCATATTGGGACAAAACATATGCTGATAATTGGCTCTGACTGAAATGCACTATAACAAAACATTGTTGTAATTGAAGGTCTTGTGAGCTCAGGGTTTCCCAGTTTACAACAAATATGGAATCACAAAATATAGTGACTTTTAACATTTATAAACTCTACACTGCAATTGTACTCTTTTTTTTTTTTCTGGCCACACTTCAGAATGATGAAGGTTGCGGTGTGATTGGCTCGCTGCACTTCACTGCATATGTACTTCCTGGCACCTGTTTCCAGCGGAAAAACACCATGACACAATCAACCTTTTGATGAAGAATAAAGTCAATGGTCTGAAAACAATAACAGTATTCCTTTAATAAACATGTTTTGTGTGTTGTTGTATTAAAAAAATAACACTAGATTGTGTTGATAAAGGACCGTCACAAGTAAAGCATGCAAATTTGATTCGATTTAACTTGAATCCAGATCAATGTGCATTAATTATGATTGGCAGAGACAAGATGACCTGTGAAACCAAGGTCAACCCGTCATGGTCACAGCTGGACTGCATGACCCTCTGGGTTTCCATAAGTCTAGAACCCAGACAGGAATTGTGCACCCATGGATTCAGTTGAGGCTGATCTGATTAGGCAGGGAAGAGAGTCTCCTGTTTGTGCTGCTAAGGCCCGCTTCTTCCTCTGCCAGAAAACATAAGTTCATACAGCAGCTGCTGTACAAAGACTGAAATTGACGTGTAGCACTTATGATGCATCTCTTATTCACTCTTTCCGTTTTTCCCGACATTTTCGATATTAGATATCAGACACAGACGTTACTTTCTTTGACCCAGACTGGTATAGCCCACTGTGCCTCATTGTACACGTTGGCCGTCGTCCCTAAGGACAGCTTGTGATGCAGTGCCTGACTGACAAGCCAGTCCTTGTCATTTTCAGAGGCAAAAAAAAGAAAAAAAAAAAACATCATGCACAGACATACAAGCATGTGTGCTCATAAATTTCCGTCGATGTAGTCAGATATACATAAATACACAAAATGTGAAACATATTTTGTCCGCTTTGCAATTTACATAAAACACATACATATCATCAAAACATAATCCAGAAGGGAAAAAAAACCCTTTCACCAAATCCAGGCTTTCAAAATGTAGCCCCTTCAATATCTTTCCCCATTTCCTTTTCCACTGCAATAAGGAGGGTTTATTTTATCACCACTTTTCCATCATCAAATGTACTTTCACATCCATTCACATAAAACCTCTTCACAAACATGTAGCTGGACCTGCTGCTAGAGAGAAGGGCAGATGATAGAATGGGTGAACCAGAGAGAGAGCTACAGGAGAAGAGCGTGTAGCTGGAAGTGAGTTAACACCAGAAAGCTGCTCACTTGGAGGAAAAAAAAAAGTTCTGAAAAGGTCAGCGTTTTCATTCCTGGCATACAATTAGATGAGAAATGCTAATATAATTACTGTATGTCTGGCATTGCAGGTCATCAGAGTGACCTTATCAGAGACTGCATGAAGTTAGAAAAGAACAAGGGAGAAGTTTGGTGTACAGTACATGACTCATAGTTATATTTCTCTTTGTTTCAGGTACTCGATAGCTCTTACAGATCAGATGTTCCCAAGCTGAAGGGTTTTTTTTGTATTGATCAAACGATCAATTAAACTAGACCTCTTAAACTAGACCTTTTTTTACAAGTCATGTGAATTTCAGACCTTCTATCAAAACACAGTTTTAGATGATGTCGTAATTTAGTGTTTTAGTGGCGTTAGACACCCATTCTTTTGCACGCTCTCCAGTCCGATCGTATTCATCATGCACACAGGTAGTGTGGCGGCTGTGTTTGTTTCACTGATTGCAAATGTCATCTTGAGTAATCTCAAGAATCTCTGTGGTTTCCCGCTGTCTTCCCAGTCATCAGTCAGTATGGGGGTGAAGTCTGGGAGCAATGCCACAACCTGTATATACTGAGTCTCATGCAATTATGGTCATGAAACTGTGGCTTGGAATGACAGTGTCACTTCCCCATAGACATGTGCCATTCCTAACCACTGGAAACACGTTTCATTAAGTGATTGAATTAATACACGCATCTAAAGGATGCTGATATTGATGACACATACACACACACTCACACACACACACACACACACACACACACATACTCTCTTTGTAGTCTGACTTGGAAGGATACACTTCCTGTGTGTGGTCTGCCACACGAGAGTGTCAGTTTGTGTGTGTGTGTGTGTGTGTGTGTTTGTGTACTGTAGTGGCCTACTGTGCAGGTGAAATGAAGTTCTGTCTTGGTTCAGCAGGCCCATGCATGCTGAGCAGCAGTTGGACAGAACAATGTCAGCATAGTCCATCACAGCAGGCTTTTACTGTTCTTCCAAAGACATGACCAGGTTCAGCCCGCTAGACTGGATCCCTGTTTAACGCAATGCCACAGTCTCTATCTGTATCCACATTAATGCACATCTACGCAATCTACGACACTTTCATCTTTTTCCTAGTGGAAAAATGTGAAGATGCCATTCTCATGTTGTATTGTGGACTCGGAAAACTAAGACAGTAAACAGAATGGTGTGTATAGTGTACATTAGTTGTGCCTGCTGAGATTTAGGTCGTGGCTATTTATGTTTTTAGTGTATTGAAGAAGTTTTAGTGTGTATAAATACACCATGTAGACTAGAAAGCATTTCAAATTAAAATGTAGTTTTAATATTGATCTGGATTAACAGCCAAGACTGGGATTCATTACATAATTATATCGTTTCATGTTTTTTTAAATTTTGGTTATTTATAAAAAGTCATGAAAAACGTGGGCCATGTCCGTGCCAAAATGCATCATTTATAAATCTTACTGTTTGCTGCATGTGATTCATCAAACTTGGTGTTTATCTTACAAGCTGTATGTTTTCAAGTTAAAATTTGCATGACTTTCTGTTGCAGTTAACAAAGTTCCTGCCCCCCTGCGTCTTTTTAACACTCAAAAACAAATTATAGATGAAATGTGACTATAAAACTGAAGCTAAGATTGCAAAGGGAAGTGCTAGAAATTTTGTCTCGATATTGTACTTATTTTATACCCCACACCCATGGATCTGCTCCATGGAGATTTGTTTTATATGTGGGACAGATTGGCGTTGCCACAACTATGTGTTTTTTTTTTTTTTTTTTTTTTTTTTTTTTTTTTTTTTTTTGCTGTGGGACGAGAAAGCAAGACTAATGACATCTGGGAATGAGATGCTTTTAGTAGGTCTTGGGATTAAGAGGCAGCAGTGCAAGCAGCTCTCTGGCTGCTCTGAGCTCACGCTTCATCCTGGACTACTCAGGTGTAAAAGGACTGCTTACTCTACAGCCAGAAGTAGTGTTTCTACACTTTCTCCTCTCCTGGGTCTTGCAGGATGGACACATGTACCTATCTAACTTGTATAAAACTATTTCAATTAGCACGCTCCACGTCTCAGGTCTGTGTACTATTACACTGGATACGGAACGACACAATGTCTGCGAGGCTGAAATGTCAGCTATAATTAATTAAGGGTATTGATATCTCTACTGATTAAATCATATGGGTAATATTTAAAAAAAATGAAAAAAAGAGTGTATGTTTTAGATTACCATGTGTTTGTATATATCAGGCGAATCACTTTTAATTCCCATCAATAGAATATGGAGTAATGACGGGCGATTGGTGTTGTTTGGAGGACACTGAGCACTGTAATCACCTGCAATTTGCAACGTGTGACATTACTCCTACTCCGCTGGCACTGACCCACGTGCTGTGTGCTTTCAGAGACACTCTATAGCTCATTGGATTATATTGCATTGAAAGGGTTGCCGCAAGCTGTGACCAATTAAAATTGAACAAAGCCAGCTCATCTACTTAGCTCTGCTTAGTAGGTCAAAAAAATTGGCGGAAGTAAATGCACACACATACACACTCCCTATGACTCCCTTTTTGCCCAAGGCACTGCTTTTCTAAGCCACAGCGTTGCCATCCATGGATATTTGCCATGTGCCCTGCCAACCTGTTCTGTGTAAGAGCAGATTACGCCGCTTCTCTGTGCTGTCATTCTGTCACTTCTCTATCACTTATTCAGATCTTCTGTTCACCTCTTTCATATACATGAAGTAGAGCGTGCCATAGGACTGAGCGTTCCTTCAGAAACGGTTCACTGTATTCTTTTCTGTGTAAAGAGGATGTTTGGATGATCACTTTGTGCAGATGAAGGTAAGCAGCGTGGTACAGCTCGTAGAGTCAGAAGACTGAGGGTAGGTCATCTGTGTATGGCTCAGGTTACAGGAGAATTGAGCTGCAGGAGTGCACTCGAGTTACAGCTCCAGCAGTTCCAGAACGGAGCTGTGAGCGACAGCATGGGGATAGTGATGACCATGATTGTTCAGGCTCGGAGACATGCGTGCAATTGCTCTTTTTCAAGCGCAGTGCATTGAACGTGCCTGATTAGCTGCCTGGTATCAAGACTTCTGCATCTGGATAATCCACAGTATTTGCACTCCAGTTGAGACCATATAAACACTGTTAACAACCTGTCAGGCAGATGTCAGCCTGTCAGGCCCATCATTAATGTTTATAAAATTCTGTGTATATACACTGTATTTGGAAAACACCGTTATAGCACTTTACAGGTAATATATTTCAAATGCACAATGTTACACAATGTTTTTAATATCATTTAGTTTATAAGAGGAACTATAAGGTCATTTTCACTAGATTCGCACTTATTAAGTCATTTTCCTTGTGAAAAAAGTATAGTTACAATATATGGATTTTAAAATATCTCAAGCAGAATTTCTAATTTTATCCATTTTACAAACAATTCCAGTAAGAGTGATTAATTGGTGGTGGGTTGGTTCACCTCAGTGGTTTAAGGTGATGGGCTACTGATTGGAAGGTCGTGGGTTTGAATCCCCGTACCGCCAAGCTGCTACCCTTGGGTTGTTGAGAAAGACCCTTAACCCTTTGTGCTCCAGGTGCGCCGTATCATGGCTGACACTGCACTCTGACCCCAGCTCCCAAACAAGCTGGGATATGCGAAGAATATAATTTCACTGTGCTGTAATGTATATGTGACAAATAAAGGCTGTTCTGTTCAATGCAGTTCAAAATACCTGTGAACAAAACCCATCAAATCATTTTAAGACACAGTATCTACTGATTGATCTGGAGTCCAGCTGACACTAGCACTGAATAATATTATGATGTCTTTTTATGCTGGGGAATGTTTGCTGGACATTTGTCCTTGTAGTATCCATTTAAAAACTGTCCTCACTATTTTAATTTCTTCTTACATGCTGTTTTGTTCCCTCCTGTCTCTCAGGTCACCTTCACTAAGAGGAAGTTTGGTTTGATGAAGAAGGCCTATGAGCTCAGTGTCCTGTGTGACTGCGAAATTGCCCTGATCATCTTCAACAGCTCCAACAAGCTCTTTCAGTATGCCAGCACTGACATGGACAAGGTCCTGCTGAAATATA